>VWZE01005896.1:0-37412 GCA_013396675.1 Eubucco bourcierii
CCAACCTTACCATTCTATGATTCTATGATTCTTTTACTCAGGCAGATGTCACTCGCTCTTATTTTTCTTTATACCTTGCATACTTCTCTCTTCTACTCGTTCATTTCTGCCATCAACTTATTTTCTTCATCTAACTGCTGACATGAACTCCATTCTCTTAGATACCATGCTGCACTCTTTCCCTAGAGCTGGATACTAACAGAGATATATTACTTTCCAAATAGCCATTTACATTTTAACAGTGCCTTCAAACTGTGTGTCACAGAATGCTTGGAAGAGATGAGATAAATCAACCACACTTTATTTGTTAAGACAGGAGCACTAGCCTCTTTCCTAACTGAAATTTGGCACAGTATGACAGACTCACTTCTCCAAGATGGGCCATGCAATTTCATGGCCAGGCTTGCTCTTCGACCTACATTTCTTACCACCTTGCTGTGGTCCTGTGCTCTGTTCTGAATTCTCCTTTTGCTTTGCTTTAGAATTACTCTGGGATGCTGTACTTGATTTTGGCTTTAAAAATCACATAGTTCCATTTTAGAGCTGTTAATACTCTTTGTTTGTTTAATTGTCAGCTCAGAAGTCCTGTGATATTTCAGAAACAATATATGCTTCTACAGAGGTATCTGAAATCTTGAGGATTTTTAGAAAGCTTTACTTCGGGGGGGGGAACAATACACAAAGAAAAAAAACCACAAAAAAACCACAAAAAAAACAGATCATACTGTTAAAAAAACTATCAGAAGTCACCAAAAGTATAAAACTGGTCAACTCTGTAGCCAGGGTAGTGGGTTAAGTTGTTAGAGCACACTGTGTACTTGCTGCTCTCTTTCTGCAAAGACAGGTGACCTAAGTGTTTCATAGCAGCAGTGTGCTATTGCCCCAAGGGGAAGGAAGTTAGTCATTCCTGACTTTTCAGATGACTTATGGCTACCTTGGCAGTGATGTAAGTGAGGAAGCTTGTCAAGCAGAGAAAAAGGGGATGGGGTGGATAAGGAGTGAGACATGTGGGGGAAAAAAAAACCCAACAAAACCCCCCCCAAACACAAACAAAAACCAACAAAAAACACCCCACACCAAAACATAAATTATATTGCAGATCGAAGCTGCTATCCAGACATCACCAATGCAAAAGAAACTCTTTATACATGAATATTGCTACCACAAGGCTCTCATGTCTTCCACATAATCCTTATAGTCACTAAAAGTCTTTTATCTCTCCCTCACACTGACCAGAACCCCTGCTACACTGTCAGATTGCTTCTTATGCCCCCAAAATCTCTTTCACATTAACTACCCTGCTTTCTCAGTATCCCACATTCTCTGCCCTTGCCCTGATTTTCACAGTACTTCCATTTCCCTGCCATACATGTTACCTGTTGGACTGGCAAGAGACAACTCAGGTAATGGCTGATTTAGAACATGAGTGCTGGCAACACTTTCTCCAGGTCACACAGGTAAGATAAGGACTGAACTCAAAACTTTCCCTTTGCCTTCTTTCACATATTGGATTTTCATGACATTTCTAGGAACTTACCACCTTTAAAAGTTCTGCTTCCAAATAATTTGTTCAAAATTTGGAATGTATTGGTGAAATTGCAGAGGCTGACAGGCAATACACAAGCCTCTTATTCACAGGAAATTATCAGTTTCCATATCTCTTTTGGATCATTCGTTGATTCTAGGTAAGTGATCCTTCACATGTTTGTTTGCAGGAGTTGTCTGTTTTTTGATAGCATGAACATGAAACAGCCAAAGAGAAAACAGAAGAGGGTAGAAACAAGGTGTTATGAAATAAGAGGGGGTGAGAGCACACTACCACAGAAGGTGAGATGAAGTAGAAGCAGCAAACTCCCACGTCAGTCTTTAATGATTTTGGCAGCCCATTAATTATTGTTTAGTTCCTTCCATGATACCTATGGATGAAACTAATGTCAACACAGAGAATACAGTTACCATAGGTCAGATGTAGACACCTCCTAAATAACAAAACCAAAACTAATCATAGAATGTACCCTTACTAAAGAGCTGTGAAGTAATCAGTGTTTCTTCTTTGACAGACTTGGCAAGTCTGGTAGCTAATAACATTTTATAAAGGTGAAAATCTGTAGTCTTGTTAGCTTTCAAACATGAGAAATAAGTGTATGCAGTCAACAGTTGTATAGAAACATGACGTTTATGGCTCAGGTCTGTGTTTTGCAGCTGGCCTGTAACTGATCAAGGGAGAAGGTCTTCAGTAGATCTTTTAATGTTTATTTTAAAATGTGACATTTTACATTTTAAATAAATAAATGAATGAATTCCTTGTCTTAACTCAGAGCTCTTCAGTCCTGATTTTGCATACCTTAGAATACAGGATGAAAACTTATTTTTCAATGTAGTTTGTAAGATAGTGACTCTTACTGCTATTCTTACTGTAAAACTTCGTATCCATCTTACTGTCCTGTTTACACAGCTTCTAAGCAAAAGCTGACAAGGAAAAAGAAAGAAATACAACCACTTTGCTGTAACCTTGTGAGAATGAAGAAAGGGAGAGTGTTAATAGTAGGCAAGTCATTGGAAGATTTTACCACCTCTTCATTTTTATGAAGACAACATAAATTGTTCATGAAGAACATCACCCAAAGAACCTACTTTCTTATTGGTTGCCCTAAACCTGGAGGTATACCTCTCATGATGGAAAACTTACCTTTTGCCTAGAAATTGCAATGAATGTCATTTCTCCTGTCATTCCTTATTTAGCTATCTTGTTGTCTCATTCACAGCATTAAATTATTGTGTTATACTGCAAGTACCTGACAGGCCAACAACCTGAGCTTTAATATTCACAGGCAGCTTTGTTTATATGTGATAGACATTCCTCCATGCTTCAGAAGCAGTCCTACAGACACTAATTGCTACCAGTTTGATGGTGTATTTGGTATATGTTGCGCCAGGATGTTTTTCTCTGTCAGAGGCAGTTCTGCTGCTGGAACACCACTACACGCCCACTGGCTCCCCTTAGCTCTAGTATCAAACTGCTTACATTTACCAACTGCACATCCACCTCTAAAGAGGATAAAAAAAATTAAACTTCTTCAGTGTGATATCTTCCTAGAGTTGATGAACTTCATTTTCTTCAAGATTCTGAGTAGAACAGTAAGTTTTAGGTATTTGCTATTCAAATGTATTCAATTTTTAAAATAAAAAAATCATATTTTATGGAGTCAGAACAGATGCTTGAGATTCACAGTATCACAGTATCACCAAGGTTAGAAGAGACTTCAAAGATCATCAAGTCCAACCCATCACCACAGACCTCAAGACTACACCATGGCACCAAGTGCCACATCCAAACCCGCCTCGAACAGCTCCAGGGATGGTGACTCCACCACCTCCCTGGGCAGCCCATTCCAGTAGCCAGTGACTCTCTCTCAGTGAAGAACTTTCTCCTCACCTCCAGCCTAAACTTCCCCTGGTGCAGCTTGAGACTGTGTCCTCTTGTTCTGGTGCTGGTTGCCTGAGAGAAGAAAGTAACCTCCTCCTGGCTACAACTACCTTTCAAGTAGTTGTAGACAGCAAGAAGGTCTCCCCTGAGCCTCCTCTTCTCCAGGCTAAACAATCCCAGCTCCCTCAGCCTCAGCCTCAGTCTCCTTTCATAGGGCTTGTGCTTGAGGCCTCTCACCAGCCTCATTGCTCTTCTCTGGACTCCCTCCTGCAAGTAGTAGTGCTTCAAGCTGTAGTGCTTCAGTATTACTGGCCAAGTAAGTTTTATTTTATATTCTTCATTTTCACCTCTGATTTGATGAATGTGTAAGTACTTCCACAGCAAATGCTTTGTGTGTAATTGATTTTTGGTTGTTTTTTTTTTTTTCTTGAGTTTGGGTTGTCTGGGGTTTTTGTTTGGGTTTTTTGTTGGTTGTGGGGTTTTGGGGGGAATGTTGTTTGGTTTATTTGTTTGAGATACTTATGTGGTAATACATAAAAGGTGTTTTTGATAAGCAAGTACATCAGTAAATATCGGCTAGCAATCCTGGTAGGCAAACTCAAAAAGGGCACACCTATAAATAAAAGAAATAAAAAAACCTAATAGCCAGATCTTCATTTTTCACATTATTCAACCTTGTGTTAGTAATGTGTCTGGGTAGACATAAAACTGAGGAAACTGAGAGGATTTGTCATACAGTTCTTGAGGTCTATGACAGGCCACTAAAGGAAGGTTATTATATGTCACTTAAAAGGAAATTATTTTTTAAAAAGAGCTATTTTTATGTTACATGCTGTGCACGTGTGAATGATAATGTCTGATGAGCCTGCTTTGTTTGCTCAGTGCTGCCAAAACACATCCCATGTAATAAGCTTGGCAAAATCCTCAATTAAATCAGGTCAGAGGAGGTCAGGGCCCAGCAACCTTTCCAGAAAGGCACACCAGAATATTTTTTCCCCTACAAAAGTAGAGATGAAACACATACTACTTCTCAAAGAGGTGAAAAGCTTCTATTTCAAACACGCACAAAGCTGTGCATTGCTTCTGTGCACAACAGGCACCTCCACTGAAGTCTTAAGAGGAAGAAAAGAATCCCTAGGTGTCACAAACATTTCCCTGAAGGCTCCCATCTTTTGATCCTGGTCAAACACTGGTGAGTACCAGTCACAAGGCATTTGAGGTTTCTGATTTCTGGAATAAGGAATTGCTTGGAGGGGCAATTTCTCCTGATAAAGAAATTATATAGCTTCCATATCCAGCTTGTGGTGTTAGTTCTTTTCTTGGATTATCCTGTGGTTCTTGATTGCCTGACTGCAACACAGCAAAACTCTCTTTGGACCTATGGACTCAGGCTTCTGGAAGTTTGGGAACCTGTGGAGGAACAAGTGAAGACTGGTTCCTGAGTGCAGTCAGGACACAGTCTGGACACAGCTCCTTACACAAGACCTGGGAATTACTCTGCACTTGTTCAGTTTCAGTTTAGCTTTTACCATCAAAAATTTTTACCATCAAAAATTTTTACTTGGAACAGGGCAACCCAAATTACATAGATATGGCACATGAAGTCCATTTTAGCCTTGGCATCTTTTTCAGACAGTGTAGCCATATCAAATAAATCCTTTAAACGTCACCACTGAAAATTTAGGAAACCAAATGTCATGGTAGTCCTGAATAGGCCAAAATAGGCTTGTACATGTCCTGGTTTACCCAGACATGTTTTTCTGCTCTCCCTCCTTCTGTTGTGGAGAGAAGCAACCATGGGAAAGAGGACAAAGAACCTGGAGCCACTAAATCTAAAGACTCTGGCTTGCCCAGACTTGTTTTGCTCCTGTGGTCAAGAAGGTACATATACTTGGCTTCTGCCTGCTTTGTGCAAGGCCTACATTTTTCCCAAATTGCGGTTAAGCAAGCCTATGGCTTCACCTAATATGGTTAAGCTTGGCTAACTGCCATTCTGATTGGCTAATCTGTGTCCAAAGGCCCATTAGTTTCAGGTTGTATTGTTAAATGAGCAAGCAGCACAACCTGTTCTGTTGTTGTATTCGTGCTTGTTTGCCCGCTGCTGCCTGCCACCATTACTCTCTGCTTCTGGCAATGTTCTTCCTCACTGCCTTATTGCATCCTGAACTGCCTAGGAACTTCCTGCCTAGAGTTTACCAGGAATAGACACCAAATACCTTCACACAATAGGTCTACATAGCCAGCGTGATGTTGTGCTTAAGACTGCACATTTAAAGACATCCTGCCTACACCTGCCAAGACAAGGAACCCTGGAGGTACACACAGATTGTCCAGAGAAATCAGGATAAGGTCAGAGATCATCTGCCTCCTTTCCCCAGCAGCCTGGGAAGCCTGGGAAGACTCAGAAGCCTCAGAAGCTAACGAGACATCAACAGAATCCCCTGAAAGCATTTGGGTACTGTCTGAAGCTGTAGCTAGCCCCACAAGTTGGGACATAATATTTGTGAGTAAATACTCAAAACTTCTTGTAATTCACCATCACCTTCTGCCATAAGCAGAAAGGAGGTCACTGATTCCATCTAGTGAGCAAGCAGTACAACTAACCACAAGCAGTGTATTGACTGCAGGAACCTTCTCTTTCAGTTCAATTAATGTTATATTATTGCTAGTTATTTGTTCTAGAGCCTATATTATAATCTGTATAATGTTTCCACGACCGTCACAAGAGAACCTAATTATTATTAAAATTTAGTGGTTGGGGGTGGTGAGAGTTCTGAGTACCAAAAATTAGTAAACAATATTAATTTTGAAAATGCCACCTCAAAATCAACTAATTACCCCTCCGTTACACCCAACCAACCAACACCAGAAAAAAAAAACCCACCGTTAAGCCTTAGTTTGAAAAAAAGGCAGACCTAGGTTTGAAGTCTATTAATGTTGACAATAACAGCGACATACAGAGATCTAAAGGAAAATGTCTAAAAATACATAAAAATGCAGAATTTCTGACTCCTCATATTGTTTTCCAACACTCTTAGAAGCCTGCATGTAAACTACGTGAAGGCAGAATTCAATGTGGTGGCACTACGTAATCGCTCACTCTTGATAAAAAACTGGAGTTAAACCAGTTCTGAAAAAGGTACAGTAGGAAACAAGCAATCTATACTGAGAGAGTAGAATTCCTGACCTCTATGGGTTATTCAGCGGCGGAAGAAGCATCTGTGTAAATCACCTGATCCAAATCACGTTACGCTAAGAATGAATGATACGTCGGGAAAGCTCGTGGAAGAGGTAATTGGGCAGCAGATGGGGATGAAAGAGAAACCTACACTTGAAAAACTTGGAGAAGAAGCCAAAACCAGACAAATATTTGCTTTTTGCAAACAGGACTATTCATTGTTTCACAATGAAGGAATCTGCATTCATACACTTTCCTCAAGGAAGTTATTTCCAGTTAAGAAAGGAGGCACAGCAGTCATGTGTGCTGCAGGCCATTTGTAAAAACTAAAATATCAGTGAATGCTATTCTCAAATGCTAGGAAGGTCACAGAATTATATTAAAATTCACATTAAAGCTGCATCTTCTTAGCTGTCCTCTTTTTGCACTACTCACTTTAGCCTCAGGGCCTCAAAGATGATCAGAGGGCTGGAGCAGCTCTCCTATGAGGACAGGCTGAGAGAGTTGGGGCTCTTCAGCCTGGAGAAGAGAAGGCTTCGAGGGGACCTTATAGCATCCTTCCAGTATCTGAAGGGGGCCTACAGGAAGGCTGGGGAAGGACTATTTACAAGGTCTTGCAATGACAGGACAAGGGGCAATGGGTTTAAACTGGCAGAGAGGAGATTTAAACTGGATGTTAAGGGGAAGTTCTTTCCAGTGAGGGTGGTAAGACACTGGCACAGGTTGGCCAGGGAGGCTGTGGCTGCTCCCTCCATGGAGGTGTGCAAGGCCTTGAGGTGGACAAGGCCGTGAGTGACCTGTTCTAGTGGGAGGTGTCCCTGCCTATGGCAGGAGGTTGGAACTACATGATCTTTGAGATCACTGCCAACCTTATCATTCTATTATTCTATTTTGCTATGTTTCTACTCTTCCTGCTGAGATGAGTTGGAGAAGCAAGCAAGAAGAATCACTACCTTCACAGGCTGAAAGAGAATTTGGCCTTCGTAGTACCACAACAAGAAGGCAGAACTGAATGGCAGTCATCTTACCTTACAAGCAGTCCTCATCTCTGCAGTGAGATGAATGGTTTCCAGGCAAGAGTAAAATAAGGGATCCTGGCCAGCTTTCCCATGCAGATTGCCTGAGCAGAATGCCTTCTGCTGACTCCAGAGCCTACATTCAGATGCTTACTTCTGCATGTTACAGGCATACTTCAAGTTTACTGTATTCTGATATCATGACCCCACACCCAAGACAAGTTTAAATTAGCAGTAAGGAAAGGCATAACCTTTAAGGCAAGACTGACAATGAGTAATCTGGTAAAGATGCTTTCAGTGGAAAAAAACCTACCCTTTGACGAATATCTATCACAGAGTCATTAGAGAAAGCAGGCCTGGTAAAAGCCACCTCATTTGGTTCAACACCCTTTCTTTGTGCCTCTGGTCCTTCATGTCCTCTTGATCCTTACTCCTGTGTTGAATGGAGAACCCCAGCACAGTCCTCGGAAGCTCACTAACCTTAATTTCCTCACAAACAGCATGAGATTCCAGTACTCTCTGAGAGCTTCAGTCTCAGAAGACAAAACTATAGCACATTCATCTGCCTAGCAAAAGCATAGCAAAGCAAGGTAACCTGAGACAAATATATAGGACATTTTTTCCAGAGCGACAAAGGGAAAAATCAGAGACATTTTTAGATTGAGAAGCGCAGAAGTGTAGAGCCACTACTTATGAAAATTACATGATGCAAACCAGTGAGGATTCTTCTGACATTATGTGCAGTATTCAGTACTTTGAAACTGCAGGCACACAAATGAAATGCCAGTTTTTGGTTTAATTTGCAGACAAGGCCCACAGAAGAAATTGCATTGTTAATGATGATTTAAATCATAGTATATTGTGCTAGAACGTTGTGCTACGTTGTACTAGAATAATACACCTTCATTCTCAAGAAAAATATCTCCTGTTAATCTTGACTAATCTTGACCAAGATTTTTTTTCTTTCACCGCTCTGGAAAAGAAAGTCATATCTCTAGCATCCCATGCCAGAAAAGATACAGTTCAGACAGGAAAGGAGCTGTCTGCTACCCCAAAATTAACTGATCTTTGCTGAAATTCAATGGCTACCTAAAACAAAGAACAGTTTGAACCCTATCCCTGGTGCATTTAAGTCCCTCCACTTCAAAAGCAGAATAACATCAAGAGATCAAAACTGACTACCTTGGCTAGACTCGGACAGCGCCCATGCTAGAAAGGACAGATTTCCAATAGTGTTGTATGGATATTGATTATCTCCTAGCTCCTGATCCCCAGCAGCACAAACTTCAATGTGGTATTAACAACTATGACAAAATGCACTTGAACTGCACTCACTGGTGCAAGTGGGATTTATTCTTTAAAATATATTTTTCCTAAAACTTCTTCACAGATTTTCTGAAATTATATGCATTTGCCCCCAGTTAACGAAAATGCCTGCGAGCTTTTACAGGAATCACATCCAGTAACACAACTGGGCAAAACCTACAAGGATTACTTCCATCAACAGACAGGCCAAAGTCAAAATTACTTGTCTGTGGTGGGCTGGAAAATACTTTCCCCACCCACCCACCTCCACCAAATAAAATCTATCAGAACAGCTACATTTTACAGCAAGCTAAATTTACAAGCATATATTGTATTTACAACTACATACAATTCAGAAATAACACAGAAATTCAATCCTCTGCCCCAGACAAAGAAAGCCCAGAAGGGGCCAATGCCACCTTCTTCTCTCCCCCTAGACAGAAAATCATCAAGATCTCACGTGTTATCTGGTTGGCCAGGGTTAGTATTCAGTTATGGATAGATGATCAGTGGAGGAGGTGGAAGGCAGAAGGCAAAGTGAACAAAGAGAGAGAAGTTGTTTATACACAGCCATTTTATCCCTCTTAGGAAACCAATGTACGATATGAACTTTAACATTATTATTCTTTTACAAACAATGCCCTGCTCATTCATTCTATATTCAAAAGAATGTCCTGAAAGTTCCTCTCTCTTTTTTAGAATTTATAACCCAAATCAAGTGTTAGCTCTTAAACTACTACAATGTCCTTTCCTGCTTGCACTTCCCTGGCAGTCCAGTAAATGCTGACAGGCTGACTGCTTACCAAAGCTTATTTTAAAGCCACCCATAGTATGTGCAGATCTTTAAGCGCATGTTAGAATGCTTAAACACACCACCGAACAGGGCTAGCACAGCATGGTTTACCTGGTCCACTGCCACTCAACAAGAGCTAAATATTATGCTCACTAAATATGGATTGAATATCAAGAGAAGAAGTTACCCTCAGAAAGGATATGCACTAATTATTATTTAATATATTCAACTAACAATGAGATTTATGGAAATTAAAATGTTTTGCCACAGCAACGTCAAATTCATTGGAGTACTCATTAGGATGTATTTATTCTGTGCTGTTCAGACAGTCAGGAGAAATTTTAAATACAAAACATGAAGAAAGTTTTATGGAGAATACACAAGAATATTGTGAGCCATTCAAAAAGTACTTGGGTCCACCACAACATAATCCTATGACACATCCCTGCAAGTAACACATAGCTAGTTGATTTGCTCTACCCCTTCCCCCACCCTGGCCCCTCTCTTTTTTTAAAATAAGACAGAAACATGGCTCAGACTCACTACAGATTTTAATGTAACTGTATCTCGTGCAGTTTGGATTCATTCAACAGAACCATGTGGACATTCTTAAATCACTCAGTTTGGAGCAGGTTGCTGGCTCAGTGCTGGCTAGCGGCCTTATAAACTATATAATATGGAAAGCCTTCTCATGGCTTTGTCAGAGACACTCTCCTCCAGCCCAAGTGGGCCAAGTATTCAAACATAATCTCAGGAAATCCTGTTGTGTTTACAAAAAATGTTGTCATCCTGACTTGCACTTTACAGCTCACTGCAGGTGTGGCTGGATACTTCCAGTGACTTAATTTGGAAGTATGGTCATGTCTGCAAAATCGCAGTGCTCTTGGTGTCAAACACCCAGAGACAGAAACAACACGCGGTCGTTACGCTTAGCATTTCATTGTAAGTAGCCAGCTCCTTGAGAAAAAATTCTGGCTGTCAGTGTCACTGAACTCTACAAGTAGCCTATCATCCAGTCTGCCCTGCTGGAAACCCCTTGTTTTGCACTCAACAAAACATAAGCTATGCAAGTTTGAGAGCTGTGGCAGTTACATTACACAGACTTGCAAAGTTTTGTTCCCTGAGGATAATCTCCTCATATTGCCCTGCCTCATTCAGAGTAGGGTGTCAGATGGCCCCACTGTTGGTTTCAGCTCCAAAATTCTCTGTGTTAAAAGCAGTGCATCTCTAAATCCAGAGGTTACCAGTATCTGGTGCCAACAGCCCATCCCAAAGTACCAGCCTAGATCTGTGATAAAGGGGAAGTGGTTTGCATGAAGGCCCAGGAAGGAACTCCCCTTCTACTGAAACAGCAAATCTTTCCCACAGTGTCCCAGCTCCATCCCACACACAGCGTTGTTCTCTTGAAGCTTCAGACCTGGAGGGAATCTGCCTTTCTCTATCTCTTCAGGCCTCCAGAAACTTTCCTCCCTCACTTCTGGCACCAATCCCAAAATGCAGCTGTTCCACTGTAATGCAACAGCTCTTCTTTCCCTGCTCCTCCTTTAGTGCAGGCTGATATCAAACATCAGTGTGTGGATCCCTTCCCAGGAGAAAGATCCATAGTAATTAAATTCTGTTTCTACTTGCAGAGATTCCAGCTCCAAAGGGATACTGTTTGGTTGTGCAGACACCAGCAGCCTACATGGCTGAAAGAGTGTACTTCACCAATGGATGCAAATAATGATAATTAGAGCCCCCTTCTGCACTCAGTGTATCCAAACCAGACTACACAATCTAAGTCTGTCTCAGTTTGATAATTCCCGTATTTCTGTGAAAAACAACTAGCCTCAATCCTTTCATCTCCCCCTTCTTCAGTCTTTAAAAACCAGGGTTTTCCCCTAGGCTTACAAAACCCCCAGGTCATCTGCAACAGCTAGAGAGATGCCTGTAGTTGTATATATAATCTTTTAAATGTTTGATTACTGGAAGGTAATTTATTGTATAAAAACATGGACTTAACCTGGGGAAAAAAAACAGTTTGCCTGCATCAGGCAGGGAAGAACAGTTCAATTTCATACAGCTTAGCCATTTAACTACCCCTTATGGAGAGGGTTTTCATACTGGGCCTTTCAGAGGCTCTGGAGGGATGACATCTCTCCTTTTGGATTATAAAGCAGGTGGCGGGATACTCTAGGACAAGGCAAGAAGCATTTTCATGCAACTGTACAAGAGTTTCCCAGTCAAGCTAATCTGGTGTTTAAGAACAAGGAAAACTTTGTGGAGGAAAGAACATCTGAGCAGGTTCAAAGAATGTTTTCTAAACCATTCAGAAAGACTGTTAAGAGCGAAAAGCTTCAATCACAACTTCCCTCCACTCACAGCTGGGGGTCCTGGTGGCCTCCACTTTGGAGCTGATAGTCATATGAATTATCTATTTTAATATTTCTTCAGTTCCTTACTCTCTCCCNTTTTACATACAAGCCTCCTCTTCTGAACTTGAAGACCCTAATCAAGAGGATCTGTAAGGTGTTACAAAACTAGGGCAGAGTACCAGGACTAAAGAATCATGTAAGTCTTCTGCAAAGGTTTGCCACTCAAAAGATTTTCTTCTGTGAACGGCTGTGACCTAACCAATTAAACAAAGGGGCAGAAGAGAAAGGAAACTCAAAGTGGGCTGTATCATGATTGCCAGACTCTGAAAGCACCCGATATTCATGCTCTTGCATCAGATAAAAAGAGCCAGCTTCTGTTGCCGCAACACCTAGTTGAAGTTCCAGATGCTCCCTCTCTGTGGCAAACATGCTCTCCCATCCTTCTTTTCCTTCTGTCTGGGAGATAAGTCATGCAGCAGTCAGGAAATTAGTAAAACCTAGCCAGCAAAGAGTAGCCTTGAATAATAACCTGTCCTACCCAACCCACCTGTGCCATCCCACAGTGATCAGACTGCTTTGAACGCTGTTTAAACATGTGCTCTAAAAGGAAAGGTTAGATAGCACCTGGCCCAGTATAGATGAATGCCTCAGAAGCTCTGCAGCGTCTTGTTTGCTGCAGCATGAGAGCCCCAGTTCTCACAGCCCGGATGCTTGGGAGAGAGCACGGGGAACCGCAACAGCGCAGAGCAAAAGTAATGGGCTCAGACAGCTTACAAAAAGGAGAAAACATCCTCCCACTCCGCCCTCAGGCTCTTCTGGACACTTAGACATATCAGCACCACTTCCTGCAGAATGAAAGAGTGGTGAGAGAGTAGGCTGGAGCATTTTGCCCCAGGATGATAAACAACTCTCAGAGGCTATCCTGGGAATTAACAGAAAGAAATTAGTATAAGAGAAGCGAATAGGGTAAAAGCAGTGACAGGAAGGAGCGATTCCATCACTAACTACTACCACTTTATCTCTCCAAGTGTTGTTTTTCCCTCCTCCACCCACCACACACTTTTTATTTCGCATCAGGATGCAGGTGTGATGGAAAGGAAAGTGCTGCAGGAGAATTCTGTTCTGCTTCTAACAATAGTTTCATCTATTTGACAAGCCCTTCCCCTAGGCTCTCCTCTACTAAAAATAATCAACACCTCATCCTTTCATGGGAGTTTAGCCTTTAGACTATGGGATCAGTACTTTATTTCCTACTTCAGCCAAATGTTTTTTCTTTCTACATGCAGGAGAACTGGTTCCTTCTGCTTTGCACCACCACAGGTTTTGATAGGGAGTGTGATAACCAGCACACACAATCTCATTAAGAACCAACAGCTAATCTGGGTGAGGTGGCAGTCAGCCCTGCAGTCCTCAGCATTGGTCTGATTTCTCCTCCTTTGTTTCAACCACTTCAAACAGACATGCTAGCCAAGTTGAGCTTGCACCCCAGCTCTAGCTGTAGAGAATAAGGGGGGCACACACGGGGCAGCTGCTGCAAAGTCACTGCAGACACCAGTTTAAGGCTTCAGCTCCATGAGGACACTCTGACCATCATATGCACTGCACTAAAACTAGTTGATGTGAACACACTCAGGCTCCCACAATGCCAGTGTGTTCAAGGCTTCCTGGAAACAACCAAATTCCAAATTGAAAGTTATATATGGAGAGTTTCTGTACTGAGACTGTACTGCTAGTAATTCAATTTTTGCTGCCATTTACAAACATGCCAAGGAATAACCACCGATAAAACTGCTGTGGAACTGTTTCTATCAAGGAATGCAGATCTGAAAAACAGTAATATCTCTCTCCCATGTATGCCACGAATTCACAAGAGCCTTTCCCTGTCTAATTCTTAGTAGTACTCCCTCTGCTCCATCTTCTCCTTTTAGCAACTCTTTCAAGATAAAAATGAAAGGTGTTTTACACTTGAAGGAAATCTGCAGCTTCTGCATCAGCTGCTCTGTACTGCCTCTAGTGATCTTCAAGGGGGCCTATGAGAAAGCTAGAGAGGAACTTTTCATGGAAGAATGTAGTGACAGAACAAGGGGTAATGGTTTTAAACTAAGAGGGTAGATTTAGATTAGATGCCACTGTGAGGGTGGTGAGATACTAGAACAAGTTGCCCAGAAAGGTTGTGTATATCCCATCTCTGGAAGTGTTCTAGGCCAGGTTGGATGGGGATTTGAGCAACCTGGTTTAGTGGAAGGCATCTCTTGTACATGGTAGGGATCTTGGAACTAGATGATCTTTTAGGTCTCTTCCAACCCGAACCATTCTACAATTCTGTGATTCTTGATTCATGAACAAATACAGGTAAGGTTTAATTACAGATAAGATGAATATGAAATCTGAAAACTGATATCAGCAGTAAATTTATCAGGTCGAGGCTATCATTGCTCTAGCAATTTCCCCCCTTCATTTCCTTTGTAGATTATCATCACAAATCCAGCTGTCCGTGCATTGACAGATAAAAATAAAAGAATATGCTAAATGATTTGTCCAATTTTATATAGGCAGGAGGAGCAGTCTTATGCCTTATCCACCTGGCTCAGTCTTCACTAAGGGGAATGCACCGGATGCTCTTTTACTTGATCTTGGCATCTGACTTGCTGCTTGGGCAACCAAGTAATCACCCTGCACCTGCAGGCAAATCCAAGCCTACCTTCCCCAGTATTAAATTTCTTTGTTGCAACATGACAACAAACCTAGCCCAAATGCAGACATGCTCTCAAAACTGTGTTTCACCTCGCAGCCTTTTGGCCCTTCTACGCTCCTGTTAGGTTTCTAAGGCCATCACAGTTTGTATTATAAGACAATTTATACATATTTCAAGTTATGTAAAGCTCTTAATTTTCACACTACTTATGGAAATACATAAAGTTCTAGTTTTCAGACACAGTTTATTCCAAATCTCTTCAATAGAGAATAAATGAAGGTTTTCTTCAGAGACAGGATGGGGAGGGAGGGAAAACTTTTCCCTAACAGCTCTTCTCAGACTTGTGTTACATAATTCACTCATGACTTATCAATATCTGAGTAGAAAGAAACTCCTTTGGGGTGACCTCTCTCTTCTGTTTAACATCTTTGTCAGTGACATGGACAGAGGAATGGAGTGCACCCTCAGCAAGTTTGCAGATGACACCAAGCTGTGTGGCACAGTCGACTTGCTAGAGGGCAGGGATGCCATCCAGAGGGACCTGGACAGGCTGGAGAGTTGGGCCCAGGCCAACCTGATGAAATTCAATAAGGCCAAGTGTAAGGTCCTGCACCTGGGTAGGCACAATCCCAAGCACAAATACAGGCTGGGTGGTGAATGGCTGGAGAGCAGCCCTGAGGAAAAGGACCTTGGAGTCTGGGTTGATGAAAAGCTCAACATGAGCCTGCAGTGTGCACATGCAGCCCAGACAGCCAACCGAGTCCTAGGCTGCATCAAGAGAAGCGTGGCCAGCAGAGCAAGGGAGGTGATTCTGCCCCTTTACTCTGCTCTCGTCAGACCCCACCTGGAGTACTGTGTGCAGTTCTGGAACCCTCAGCACAGGAAGGACATGGAAGTGTTGGAGTGGGTCCAGAGGAGGCCACGAAGATGATCAGAGAGCTGCAGCAGCTCTGCTATGAGGACAGGCTGAGGGAGTTGGGGCTCTTCAGCCTGGAGAAGAGAAGGCTTCGAGGGGACCTGATAGTAGCCTTCCAGTATCTGAAGGGGGCCTACAGGAAGGCTGGGGAAGGATTATTTACAAGGTCCTGCAATGACAGGACAAGGGGCAATGGGCTTAAACTGGCAGAGGGGAGATTTAGACTAGATGTTAGGAGGAAGTTCTTTACAGTAAGGGTGGTGAGGCACTGGAACAGGTTGCCCAGGGAGGTTGTGGATGCTCCCTCCCTGGATGTGTTCAAGGCCAGATTGGATGAGGCCTTGAGTGAGCTGTACTAGTGGGAGGTGTCCCTGCCTCTGGCAGGGGGTTGGAACTAGATGATCCTTGAGGTCCCTTCCAACCTTACCATTCTATGATTCTATGATTCTATGATTCTCTAAGGAAAACAGCAGAAATTAAGCACCTACACATCTCACCCAGAGGACAAACTTTGTGCTTCACATAAGTAAATGTTACTGGGCTGGAGTTGTATCTGGTCCTCAGGAGAAAAGTGCCTGCTTGCCATGCCTTAGCTACAGCCTAGTTGGGATTGTAAAGGTCTGGACACAGTTATGAAAACCCACAGGGAGGGAAAAGAAGTATGTGGGGCATGAATTCAATGAAAAGACATGCATGGACCATTTTCTTATTAAATAGTGACTGTTTTCTTATTCCAAGACAACCTGGTAAACACAGTGGTCTGCTGGATGACTACAGTGAAACTTACTGTCTGTATTGTTACAACGCACATAGCAGTATGTGACTAGGTGACTAGAAAAAGCTGAGTCCCTTCTACAGTGAAGAAAAAAACCCACCTATCTAAGCCTGTTGGAGCTTGCATCAGGTGATTCTCACCCTTTGCATTTACAGTCAACTCTTAAGATATTCAATCCCTTATCAGATTTTTACTTTTTGTGTCATCCCTTTTTGATCACAAACGAAATATATACATGAATAGAGAGATGAATTCATTCTCAGGTGCATATTCCTAGATCTGCAGTTTGGGATAACAAAACATGGCTGAAGGTAACAGAAACGGAATTCATGAGCCAGCTCATTTCCGAGCAAAACTCCTCTCTTCCTACATAGTGCTCTTCTGCCATCTAGTGAACCACAGAAAACGGCAATAAAAGTAGTGGAGGACTTGATGTATATTCTTGACAACTAGAAGCAGATGGGGATAAAAAGGTTATTGTATCTCAAAAAGGTCAAGGGTAAGCCCATTCAGTATGACCAGGCTTACTCTGAAAAGCCGAACAAGTCTTTCGCTTGTTTGTCTGTTTGTTCCTGTGCAAACTATCCCAGCTGATCCCGCCTTGGTGGGGGTGTTGGACTCCATCTCTGGAGGTCCCTTCCAACCTCTAAGGTTCTGTGATTTATGCATCCAGCCCAGGGAAACCATAACAGACATGCCAAGGGTAGTTATGCAGTTCATAAACTAACAGAAGAAGAGGAAGATTATTTAAAACCCAAGTTTCTCTTTCTTACAGAACGTATTGTAGTTTTGGGTGGGAATACTGGCCTGCAGGCAACACAGCTGCTTATTAAATCAGCTGACTCTGAATAATCCATGCAGAGTATAGTATTTCCCCCTTCAGCAGCTCACAGGACTCTGCTGTCCTGGATCTATAGGGCAGAAGGGAAACACAAGACAAGCCTGCTGCATAATTATGTGGGTGAAAACACACAGCCCATAGATACCTGACATCAACACAGAATTAAAGGTGAATTCTGTTGCAATTTTAAATGCAGGCCTAATTGAAACTCTTCTGTGGTTGATTCTTACAGATGAATAGGGAGTCTTTTATTATGAGGCAGTTCAGTGTAAGTTAGTTAGAAGTCAAGCTGCATAGCTCTGTGTTATGGCTGGATAATTGAGCCTATCCAAATTTATAATACTGCAGTCTCATTTGGAATGCACACTGTGCTGGCTAATTACAGTACCAACTACAACATGTTTTCAGCTGCTAATCAAATGATCCACAGAATATTAATTTCATGCTAAAGAAATTCATTACTAATCCTGAATAATTACGTTCTTGAACTTTTCAGTTTGTTCATCAACAATTTATTAAATGAGACAAGAAGGCACTACTCACAGAGAAAGTTACTTACTTCGATTTGCTGTTAAGGAGGTGCCTGCCAGATTTCCTGCTCACAATTAAAGTAGCAGTTGACAGCAATTTGTTGTAATCTTTGTTTATTACCTGATTCATATTTCCACTTGTGTTCTGTTGTGTAATTATAAACAGATAATACAACAAGTTCAGATGAAAGGAAGACATGATCTTTGGAGTGGGGATTGCTTTTTGCTACATATATGAATGGTGCTGTGTACACTCGGGAGAAAAAATGTCAGTGAAAACACACACAAAGAAGTGGAGATCTTGCTACTGACCTGTGCTTGCTGTATTCCTGGCTCTTCTGCTAACTCAACCCAAGTTGTTTAGTACTCATGTTTGTTTCTATTAAATATTTCTGCACATGTATAGTGAGTTGAAATTATCCCCCCACATAAGCTTACCAGACCAGTTCAGGCGGCTTAGAAGCAAAGGAGGCAATATATTTATGGCAAGCTAAAATGTATAGGCATGTAACACAATGCATATGTAAAAAATTAGATTTACAAATATTTACAATTTAGAAATAACACAAGGATCCTCACAGAAAACCTCCTGCGTTGTTCTTCAAACCCTCTGGACAAAGTCCAGAAAGAGGTAGCAGCCACCTTCTCCCCACAGTGAGAAAACCCAGAACACCACAACTGTTACTACTCAGCCAAGGTTAGTGCAGAAATCAGCCAGAGCAGAGGAGATAAGGAGCAGCTGAAGCAAGAGGCAGAAAGGCTAAGAAGGAAAATAGCATATACAGCAAATTATATACGAGTCCAGCAAATGAATTAAATTATACAGATTTACTTTATTGTTGTTATTCTGCATCCAATGCAATTCTTTATTTAAAATTTCAAAAGAAACTGCAGTGTTAACCCTCTAACTGCCACAACATGTACACCAAATGTACATGTGCATGCCCTTAGAAATAATAAGTTACACTTGTGAAACTCTCAGTTTGTTTGCTAATAGAATTGCTACATCTGGAAACGGCTAAAATCTTGGTGCTATTAAGCTGAACATAGCTTTGAAAAGTAGTTGATATTTCTGGTGTGTTATTAACATGGCAGACAAGAGCAGCGTGGCCAGCAGGGCAAGGGAGGGGATTCTGGCCCTTTACTCTGGTCTCATCAGACCCCATCCGGAGTACTGTGTGCAGTTCTGGAGCCCCCAGCACAGGAAGGACATGAAACTGTTGGAGGGGGGCCAGAGGAGGGCCACAAAGATGATCAGAGGGCTGGAGCAGCTGCAACCAGGCAGCTCTCCTATGAGGACAGGCTACAAGAGTTGGGGCTCTTCAACCTGGAGAACAGAAGGCTTCGAGGAGACCTGATAGCAGCCTTCTAGTATCTGAAGGGGGCCTACAGGAAGGCTGGGGAGGGACTATTTACAAGGTCTTGTAATGACAGGATGAGGGGCAATGGGTTTAAACTGGCAGAGGGAAGAATTAGACTGGATGTTAGGAGGAAGTTCTTTTCAGTGAGGGTGGTGAGGCACTGGCACAGGTTACCCAGGGAGGTTGTGGCTGCTCCCTCCCTGGAGGGGTTCAAGGCCAGATTGGATGAGGCCTTGAGTGACCTCTACTAGTGGGAGATGTCCTTGCCTATGGCAGGGGGTTGGAACTAGATGGTCCCTGAGGTCACTTCCAACCTTACCATTCCATGATTCAATGACCACTGCATAGTGAAGGCTGAGAATGCATGCACTGCTGCCTTATGTAATGCAAAAGGGCTAAGACCCGCGTGCAGAACCCTCACATGGAACCTAAGAACCGTGCTATACCTCCAGCCCTATTCACAGTAAATGCTCATTCAGGTATTGTTTGGTGTTATGGAAGAGCAGCTACACAGAGAGAGACACAGGTGTTGAATGAAAACACCTATTCATGTTGCTTACATGTCAGTTCTTGTCTGAATCTAGTAGGTAACCAGACAAGTTGATTTTCAAGCAGGGAAAATTCATGCCTGTGGGCATAAAACCAATGTGTATGCAAACAGATCAAGATACGCTGTGCTGCCAAGTTAAAATCCAGTTACTGAAGACAGGATTAAGTAGACTTAGAGCTTCCAAATCCTTGAAGGAATCAAATTTATGAGATGTTCAGGATAGTTTCATTTGCATCTAATTGTACTGCAATGTTTGTGTTTCTATTAAAGTGCCATGCTCAAAGCTAAAAAAGGAAAAAAAGGTCTTATAGCAAATATATAGTGTAAAGGTACAGATGAGAAATGGCTCACATTGGAAGAGACTTCAGAGGAGGACAGAGTGACGGACAGAGAAGAGGTTGAGGTAGATAGCATGAGAAAGTGGATAAACAAGAATTACTTTGCCACTATTCATTCATCATAAATGCATTCAAGGTAGCAGATATAAACAATAGTTAAAAGTGATCTTAGATAAAACATTCTTACTATCTGGTAAGGATCAAAAGCTTTTTCCCTAGGCTTAATTCCATATCTTCCAAAATCAGCAAAGTTTGGTGTTTGCCTAAGTTTTCCTTCCTGGAAAAGTAGCAAGGTACAGCTGTTTATAGAATCACAGAATGAGAAGGTTGGAAGGGACCCCAAGGATCATCTAGTTCCAACCCCCTACCATAGGCAGAGACACCTCCCACCAGTACAGGTCACTCAAGACCTCGTTCAGCCTGGCCTTGAACACCTCCAGGGAGAGAGCAACCACAACCTCCCTGGGCAACTTGGGATTATGAAGCACCAATCCATTTTGCACGGGGCAAGATTCTTCACACATATGAAGGTTTATATGTGTACACATACCTTTAATACATACACATCTACATATACTTGGGCAGCCTGAGTTAGCATTCACAAAAAGAAATCTCCCATCCTGGTACCAACCATTGACCCCCTTTCATTGGCTATTGCAGCCAAGTGAGATATTTGAGACACGTGGTCTTTAAGGTTTGTACATCATTTTTGTTTGTCAGATGCTACTGAGACACAGAGATGATTTATAGCACCCTGATCAACTTGAAACATATTCTTAAGCTGAAACACAATTCAAAATTCTATGCACAAGAGATCAGTTGTTGGTTTGACATCCTAGCTAGCAGACAGCTTAGAAATACAATTCCTCGTTTCAAGGGCAGTCTGGAATACAGAACAGCACAAAACAGATACTAAATCTCTTTCAAGTGTGTGTTGGTTTGAGGCTAATTGGAATATTTTAATGAGAAAATTTAGATTATAGGTTGTGGTGTCTACTTCACTCATAGGTTTGCTGAGATGTATAAAAACAAGGACATAAACATAGATAAGACATAGTTGGAGTCTGTGTCTCTCTCTGGCTTCTGCTTGGATCTGTGTAACCCAACTAATCATTCTGCTTCTAACCTCCCCTTGCCAATCCTCCAAATTCATCTTGCATGTAAGGCAGACCCTGGAGTAAGGCAGAGGGGTGGGACGAATGTGGAAAGGTGGTTGGGAGCCCCTTCTGGGGACTCTGATTTCTGGGAGGGGTGTTGTATTTCTGCATTGCCTTTAACTGGTATGTTTCTGTATATAGCTGTAAATATTTGTAATATATTGTAAATAATCTGCTTGTATATTGTGCTAAGCTGTGAATATAAAGCTTCAGTCCTTAACTTCCAGTGGGCCGAGTCTAGTCTGGGTGAATTCATTGTGGGGGTGGGCAGGTAACTCCCAGGAACTCCCAAGTTCTTTTCATGCTTTCTCAAAAATGCAGGTAATCAAAATGAGCCAATATCCCCAGTGGCTTTGGATTTCTAAATATATTCCATATTTCTAAATATTACAATGCTTTGGTTTTGTCTTCCCTCTGTAGGGCCAGACACTACTAACGTTAACTGATAATTCACCCTAGTTCAAAGCTAAGAATGATCTTTGCACAGAATCACAGCAGCTGGAAAAGATCTTTAAGATCATTAAGGCCAACCATTATCTAACTCCATCAGGCTCACTACTATACCATATACTTGAGCACCATATTGAGATTTTAAATTCATCCAGAGATGGCGATTCAACCACTTCCCTGGACAGCCTCATCCACCTTTTCAGTATAGATGTTTTTCTCAATGTCTAACCTAAACCTCCTCTGATGTAATGATGCCATTTCCTCTTGTCCTATCGGTTGAGACTTGTGAGAAGAGATCAACACCCACCTCTCTAGAACCTCCTTTCAGATAGTTATTAAGAGAGCAATAAGGTCTCCTCTCACCCTTCTCCAGACTAAGCAACCCCAGATCCCTCAGCTGGTTCTCATAAGACTGATTCTCAAGACCTTTCACCAGCTTTGTTGCCCATTTTGCAAAAAAAAGAAAAAAAAAGTGTAAAAATATATGATTACTTAATAATTACATTTACAAAGCTATGTGTAACTATCCAACACTCCGCTTATAAATTGTACCCCTTTTTTGTTTTAACTAGTGGGAGGTGTCCCTGCCTATGGCAGGGGGTTGGAACTAGGTGATCTTTGAGGTCCCTTCCAACCTTACCATTCTATGATTCTATTGTATCTCACAGAATTCAAAATTATCCTTCTCCCACCTTATACCTCATCTTCATTTTCCAGACCAAAAAAAAAAAAAAAATCACAGAATGAATTGCTGTATTGCATTAAGTCTGAGAAATAAAAGGCCCTGAACCAAATAGGAGTGGTGCCACAAATTACCTACTTGGCAAGCAGTTAATCATCACTCATTATTAATCTTTATCATTATTAACCTATAATCTCATAAGTGACAGATGTTTTTCCACAGCCATGTTACCTCCTCAGATTAAGTCAGCTCTAAATTTAATGCATCCCAGCTCAAAACCAGGAATAAACAGAATAGTCAACCCTGAATTCATACTGCCATGGTGCAGGAAAGTTTGTCTCCTCAGCTCTTTCACCCCCTTGTCTGGACACTTCTGCATTGCCTAGTAGTTGCAGCTTGTCTTACTCTGTTTCCTTTTGCTTTGGTTACAAAACTGAAGGAACAAGTTTACAGGTACACAGAGCTTACACTGTTACTGAAAGCAGCCTAAGATCTTCAGGCTGAAAGAGGAATGATCACAGCAGTACAGAATATTACTAATTAATGTTATGATGCCGAAAGTACTGTTGGCAAAAACCTTTCATATCCCTACCCCAACACTCCTCCCCACAACAAAAAAAACTTGTGCACTGAAGTCATTGGGCTCTCATTAACTTCATGCAGGCAGGCGCTGTGAATCATCTACCGTGACGAGACCTTGGGATTGCAGCAAGGCATGCAAGTCTGTTGCCAGGACAGCACTCCTAGAAACGTCTTTCACAGCAAGCTGCCACTGAGTGGTACCTTGGCACTGGCCCCACAGAGAAGTCACTATGACAGCCTTCTGAAAGATGCATAAATTTTTGCTATCCTATGAGTATGCCAGAGTTTGAAAATGCTAAAAGCTTTGTGACATTTGAACCATTTGCACTATAAAACCAATGCCACAAAAACTTCATTAAAATCCAGTGCATAATCTGCAGAACAGTGTCCCTGCTGCATAGGGATTGACAGAAAATAAGTCAATCCCTAAAAACACATCTGTGACTGTTATGTATCTCCACAACTGCTTGTGTTTACCTACTCTCAATATATGTACTTTGAGTTTGGTATTTGCAAGACACGTTCTTTGGGACAACTCCCTCAACACTGTCACATTCTAAGGCAAACCTGTATGACTCTGGCCTCATCCTTTCAAAATACAGAGCTACAGAAAGGTAGGGATTGGAAGAGACCTCTAGAGATCATCCAGCCCAACAGCCCTGATAAAGCAGGTTCACTTAGAGCAGGTCGCACAGGAAGATGTTCAGAAAAGGCGATTCCACAACTTGTCTGGGCAGCCTGCTCCAGTGCTCTACCACCCTCAAAAAAGCTTTTACTTAAGTTCAAGTTAAGCCTTCTGTATTCTAGTTTGTGTCCACTGCCCCTTGTCCTGTCACTGGGCATTACAGAGAAAAGCCCAGCCCCATGCTCTTGACCTCCAACCTCTAGATGTTTACAGGGATTGACAAGATTCCCTCTCGGTCTTCTTTTTTTCCCAGCTAAACAGCCCCAGGTGTCTCAGCCTCTCCTCACAAAAGAGATGCTTCAGTCCCTTGATTAAGTTTGTAGCCCTCTGCTGAACTCTATCTAGTTTCTTGTCCCTCTTGAACTGGAGGTGGGCACAGTGCTCCAGAGGCAGCCTTATTATGGCAGAGTAGATGTGCCTCAGCCTGCTGGGCACAGTCTTCTAAATGCACTCCAGAATACCACTGGCCTTGGCCACAATGGCATGCTGCTAACTTGAGTCACTAGTGATCTGTTACAAGATCTTACCCTCAGGTAAGAGATAAAAACTTACCCACAGGCTCAGGACAGCTCCTCATAAACAATTCCAAGAATATCACAATTCTCCTCTTAAAAGTCCTTCCAGCATCTTCTCTCCTGATGATGTATCCTAAAACTTAGTAACTGATTCCTTGTGGCTATGGTCATCATCCATCTCACTCATCAGTACTACTTTCCCATGTCTTAGATTGCTTTACCTGTGTCTTGGATTGCCTTTGTTGCCTGTGTTTGTATCAGAACTAGTTCAACACAGTTCCAGTCTTGCAGCTAAGCTTAATAATGGTTACACAGACACAAACACACAACCTGGAACAGGATATGATGTTTAATCGTTAACTTGCTGTTGTGTTGATTCAAGCTTCAAGAAGTCTTTTCCATCTTAAATTTGAATGGACTTGTTGCCCAGTTTTCATGCCATTAAGTGCTTTCATTATTATTTACACTCCACAAGCAAAGGTTGCTCCATCTATATGGGCGAAGACTTGTCTGAGAGGTTGTAGCTCTCTTAGGCATCTGATACAGGTAGTGCTAGTCAAAGAAACAATGAAATGCAAAAACAGAGTAGATGACTACGCTTGGGTAGATGGAAATCTTTTAAAATAATACAGCTGGCAACCTTTGCTTAATGATGTCCATAGAAGTCTGACCAGTGACAGCAACATAAAACCAAGGTTGAGCCCTTCTGGAAAAAAAAAATAAATTCTAGCACTTGCATATGTTGGCACAATTAGCTTTGCAATTTTCATTTCTTTCAAGTGTGTTGCTGGGAGCAGTGGATTAGTGCTGTGGATTAATTTTCTGTCTATACCTGGCATTCAGGTACAGCTGATCCTGCCCTGGAGTGTGAGCTGGATACTTCACTCAAGATTAATTTTCCATGAGTCACTGAGATCTAAGTAGCAATCAAAGAAATAAATCAATCAGATGCTGATCACACGCCTACCTGCTTAATGGCCTTTGAAATGCTGCAGCTTATTCAGAGCAAAACCATGACCTGAAGTTGTAGCTTGCATGCTTCTGCTCATCCAGGAGACACTGCACTACGGTAAGCCTTCCTTACACTCAGAAAGTGCTTTGCATTTATTGTACTAGTAGAAATTTTTACGGTAAGAAGTGCTCAAACATACATCTGATAAACCACAGCTTAATAGATCTGCATGCACCAGCTCAGGCCCGGTAGCTGAGCACATCCATGTTTCTCTCCATCAAATGCAAGACAGCACCACTTAATTATGAACTATTTGCAAAGAAGCTAAATACCCACAATCTGCTATTTTCTTCACTCTGAGAGCAGTGCACTTAGATAGCTACTACAGCATAGCTAGCTTATGGGAATCCTACACTCAGTCACATAGATGAGTTCTAAGCTACAGAGGAGACAGGTATATACTTTGCATTCTGAATCCCTAAGATTAAAAAATAAAATTACTTCCTATCAGAATCAACTGGTTTCTGGCTCACCTGGCTGGAAAGGAAGATGATGGAGTGGGTATGATGCTGCTGCTCCAGGAGTAGTGCTTCCCCATCTCACTTCACGGCCAGTTGGATAGCTAATGAAACACCAGGTGAGCTGCAATAGATTTCACCTCAGTATTCAAGGGCACACTGAAACTTAGCTATCCATGCAGTGGGAGGAGACAGGTGGTTTGCCATGGTTCCAAGCTCTAGCATGTGATACTTGCTCCTTTAATCAGCTGGTCTGTAATCCAACCCATTGTGTTGCACCTGATTTCAAGCCCATTTGTCTGGCAAACCTCAGACAATGAGGGTCCTGGAATGTACACACAATTGTCCACACAGTCAAACGCAGAAAGATCCCAGAAATGTTATTCAGTGTCAGCATTTTTTTTTAATGAAAAAACAAAACAAAAGGAAACAAAAAATATCTTTACAAGATGGCATTCAAGTGTTGACTATGAACAAGGATAGTAACTGTTCACAAGAAAAAGGTCATGCTTGGCTCTTGTAAGTTTCTTTCTTGAAAGATATCAAGTCTGGCTAAGCACCCGTCAGGCACTTGGACTTTAGTCTATGAATGCTACCAGTGCTATCAGAGATGTAGGAAGTCACAAACAGGTGCCTGCTGCTCCAGGGTGACACTTCCCCGCCCTTCATCTTCCCAGTCTCTCAGAGATCAGGATCTCTTGCCTACAAGTGGCAAGATCTGGTAATGGCTGGCTTCTGGCCACAGAACAGAGGACGCTTGCTGCAGCTGCAGATCTACAACTGCAGCAGAAACACAGCACCAAAGGCTCTGACTTTCAGCAGGGTCTAAGCCTAGGACCCAAACTAAGGAGACAAGAGCCCTGGAACCTGTTTGCTGAGTCAGTCTGATGTCTCAGGAGGTTTGCAGGCTGCCAGGGTCAGGACCAGGAATGTTGCACAGGACCTGAGCTGACATTCCTTGCTACTTACCCATGTGAGCACCATTAATGATGCCAGGTGCGATGTGGAGCATATCAAGCAAGAATGACCAGGTGGGTCTGGGACCAGAGTGAAAGGCATGGGCACCCAAGTGCTGCCTCCTCTCTGGTCTGGGGAAAAGGCCTGAGTGGAACTGAACTCCTTCACTCGGTCAACACTTGCCTGTATGGCTGGTATCATAGGCAGGGCTTGGGTTTTTTGACTAGATGACTCTTTTTGGTGAACAGCGGTTACTGAACACAGATGGGATGCATTTGAGAAAGAGAAGACAAGGGTTTATTTGGAAACAGGCTTGTTAACGTGTCAGGGAAGGCTTTAAACTAGATATGCCTGGGGAGAGTCACCATAACCTGAACAGAAATTAGGGTAAAAGAAGACAAGATACAATGCACTTTTACTTAGCAAGTTTTGGGTGGACTGGCAAGGATGCTAACGAGGAGGACCTGAACAAGCTGCAGAAATGAGCTGATAGGAACTTCACAGATTTAACCAAGAGTAAATACACAGCCCTGCGTATGGGATAGAATAACCCAATGTCATTCTACAGGCTGAGGCCAGACACCTGCAAGCAGCTCTTCAGAAAAAGAGCCCAGAGTACATGTGGACAAGAAGTGTAACATGAATCAGCAGTGTGCCCTTGCAGCAAATCACATCCTGGGCTGCATTATTAAAAGTTCAGCAAGCGAGACAGAGAAGTCATCCTTCTTCTCTGTTCGTCACTCGTGAGGCCATGTCTGGACCACTGTGTTCAGTTGTGGCCTGTTCGGTACAGCAAAGGTAGTGACGTGCTGGAGCAAGCCCAGTACATGCCACTAAGCTGGCCAGGGAGCTGGGACACACAGAGTTGTGTTCAGTCTGGAGAAGAGAAGGTTCAGGAGAGATCCTAATTGCAGACTGCAGCTACCAGATTGGAAGATAGAGAGAAGACAAAGCCAGATTTCTCTTGAGGATGCACAGCGATAGCCCAAGAGGCAACGCGCACAAGTTGAGACATGGGAAACTCCAAGCAGAGAGCAGGAAAACATTTTCTTTTACCATATAAGTGAACAAATACTGTATGGGTCACCTGAGAACATTATGGACTCTCCATCCTTAGAGTTGTTCAGGGTTTGACTAGGCAAGACTTTGAGCGACCTGGTCTGACCAGACCTGCTTTGAGCAGAGGTTTGGAGGAGATGAATGCTGGAAGTCCTTTCCAACCTTGATTATCCTGTGATTCTAGAAAACCAGTGTTTAGAGTTTTCTAAAGAACTCAGTTCCCATCTGAGTGGTGCAGCCATTTTCTAGCAGAAGTGGGTAGACCAAGTCCAGAGCCTTGTAGACACACAATCAGAAGATATCATGAGGACACCTAGTTCCGGTACCTTCCACTAGCCATGTCAAGTTTGATAATCATGTTTTTAAACACAAGGGGAGGGACTCGTACTGCTTTTTTGAGAGGTATTCCTCCGAGAACATTCTCTTTCTGGGAAAAATAAAACGGCTTCCCTAAACAAATCCCTAGTTAAATGTAAAACATTCTAAATGTTAACCTTAATTTTATTTAATAATTGCTGGCATGGAAAGGAAAAAAAAATATATTCCTGCTTAATTTGTGCGTTAAGCAAAGACAGCACACTTGCTAGAGAACAGTGGCAATTCCAAGTGGACTCATCATAACAGGAGCACTAACATGATTTATACAATATTCTGCAGTACCATCAGCAGTTGTTATGCTACTGAACTATTTGCATTTTAATAAGCATTTGGATGGGAGAATAATAATAATTCTCTAAAAAGCTTCTCTTACTTGTATTTTGTAATTCAAGAAGTGCTTTCCTGGGTAGAATCTTTCCTATTTAGTAGTTGTAAAAGATTTATTTTTTTTTCAGTTATGTGTAGATATTAGCTTCTGAAATCAATATACATGGGAGAAAAAACTCTATTAATCTTCTTTGGTATAAAGAGGTATATTGATATATAGCAGTGTTTGCTATGGTGACTTGTGTGTGTGTGTGTGTATTTTCTAAGTGCTTTTGGGGGGGTTAGTTATGAAACTATACTAGAAATAGCCTTACATACACAAGCTCCTGCTGTTTGAAACTGAATTCATTTGGTAAATCTTCCCTAAGCACTGCCATGGAATAAACATGCCACCTATTTTGTAGATTGAGGCCAGGTAGAAGCTATTTCTGTAGCTACAGGAGAGACTGCAAAGCAAGAGAGGTTCAGCCCTCTATCAACATGAACTCTAAATTCAAACAAACATAATAGGGCTTATATACATTTGCAGCAGGTATAAACTGCTTTGCAAAGGGACCAGGTATAGCTTGGCAGAATCTTTAGGGAAGGAAAACTTGCTATAGCAACTTTAATAAGTATTCCTGATAACTGGGAACCTGCAGCCAGCTAACCCTGACTTGGTTCATTCAGTTCCTTACTCTCTTCTGTTGAGCTTTCAGACCTTGCAAGCATGTAGACACATGACTTCTTTTTTATTTTGCTGTAGACTGGGTCTGAATAAGAAACTTTCTGACATTGCCATACCACAGATAATGTGTAGCACAGTGCGTGACAGAGGCAGTAACAACACAAAAAGCTGCACCTCTGCAAAATATTATCCCTCCCACTTGCTCAGCTTATAGCAGGTCATACTAAACGTGAGAAGGCGCAGCAAGATAGCCTAAGCAGTTTGGCTGAATCTGGCTGACGTTACACGCAGCAAAGAACAGAAAGTATTTCACAGAAGGTATCTTCAGGGAAGGACAGAACACTGTCTTTCAGCGCTTTCATCTTTTGCTGTTTGCAAAACTGGCAGAAACCACAACCCCACGAGGGGGCTCTGCCAGCGCGAGAATCAGCAGCATCGTCTTCCAACGAGCAACTCCCACTGGGGCCCATTCACATACTGCCTGTAGAGAAGACGGAGCACTGCTTTCGTGGGAAGTAGCCTTAACATTATCCTAAATATGCCTCACTTGGTGTATATGAAAGCAGCTCTTGCAGGGACAACGGGTACAACCTGCAACACAGGAGGTTACAATTTAATTTAAGAAAAAAAATTCTTTACTTTGAGGGTGACAGAGCACTAGAGCAAGCTGCCTGGAGACTTGTGGGATCCTTCTCTGGAAACTTTAGAAACCCACCTGGTTTGTTCCTGTGCAACCTGATCTAGGTGGATCTGCGTTAGCAACAGGGTTGGACCAGGCAACCTCTGAAGGTCCCTTCTGTCTTCTACCATTCTGTGATTCACACATCAGGGTGTTCAAAGTAATTTAAATTTCAGAGTGTTAAACTGGTACAGTTGTAAGCATAAACAGCACAGCCAGAAGAGTAGCTCACTCTGGGCTGCTTCCAGTGGAAGTAGCAAATACAGAGGGCATGATTGGTAGCTGCTGTATGATCTTACTGTGTGGGGTACATGTAAAAATAAATGGTAATGAGGAAATTATTTGGAAGCCTTGTTCTTACTAGATGTGCCCTACATAAAGACCCTTGTGCCAGAAATAGTTTAAGAAAGCCTGGTATGAACAAGATTTCTGAGATCAATGAAGCAGGAAAAATGCTACTGTGTATGAGAAAAGTAGCTTCGTCCTATGTGGAACTAGACATAGTCAATGGGAAGGGGCACTTAAATACCACTCATTGAATGAGATAAGACAGCTGAGTTTGACCTTTTCATATCTTTTAATACAACCTCCATTAAAATTCTGAAGGAAAAATAACTGCAATGGTAATCACAGAAGTGAGGAGAATATACATTCCAGTTCAAGAAAAGATTTGTCCCTACAATGCATTAAAAAAAAAAAAATAAAGTGTTGAAGGTCATTTAAATGCCATTCTGCACGTCCCCTGGAACAACAGGCTAGGCTCTTTGGTAACAACACCTGTCAAAGGCACAGTGCTTGACTGTTTACTGCTATTAGTAGATTACTAGCACTAAAAGAAATTTAGATGTAAACAGACAGAGCAGCTGTGATGTAGGAGTAGGATACATGGAAACAACAGCGATAACATCATCAGTCTGCTGCTTACTAGCTAGCAGCAGAGACCTATTTCTTCTTTATGGCACTGGTCTCACATAACCACCATGATGTCTTCCAGTGGCTTTCTGGTCAGAGCTGGCACAGTAGCATCTTTCTTGGGATAGCCAACAGGGAGCAGTAAGAGTAGCTTCTCATTTGCTGGGCGGTTTAGTAGTGTCCGGAGCTGGGGCCCACAGTTGAGGGGTGTAGTGGTCACTGTGTATAGACCTGCATTCTACAGCAAGACAGACAGCAACAGTGTGATACAGAGGTCTGTGCTCTGTGTTTGTATCCAGTATTCCCACCAAACCTGTACACATTCTCCTACTAAGTAGGCCAGAAATGCTGCTTTGTTAGACTGGTGCAGGTTTTAAAGCACCTAATTTACTAATAGCCTTGGCAGGACCACAGAAGATGCCTGCTTTGCTTACTGACAAATACTCCACTCCAGCAACAGCACATTCTGCCTGACATACCTGTATGCTGTACAGCAGAAGCCTGCCTGCAGTGATCAGTGTAATGGGGGACCCATGAAGTTGAGAGGCAGTTGTGAGGTTATCACTGGAATATCATCCCATTGGGCTCATCTAGCTCATATAGAGAAATGTTTTGGTTGCCTCCATAGAGCTGGCAGGAAGGTGCCTTGCAGTTTTGTGAGCATTTATCCCTGCTATTAGCTCTTCAATGTTGTCAATTTATTTCTAAGACCTGGGAAAGAAACAGTACTAAGGAGACTAACAGCTGGTAAGGAGCCTCAGAAATGCTACTCAGTGGTGGGCTGACTCTGGTTGAAGTGGAGCCTTGTCACTTCAACTGTTTCTGCCTAACATGCTAATACTGGTTCTGCCTTGCTCACTGTGAATTCTCTGCTCTCGGCCACATGGTAGGAAAATACAAAACATTGTGCAGTTGCAGAGCAGCAGCACCTCAGCAATGTGCTTCTATACTGCTCACTTCTCAGATTTGCTAAGGAGCAGCAATGCAGGAACGGAAGTGTCACTCAAAACAGAATGGAGGAGGAATGTCAGGTCTTGCCAGGAAACTGGCCTGACATAAGAGGTGGCACCTTGCTGTTATCCTGCTGACAGACCAAGCTAACTATTGGAACAGCTTCACTCTTTAAACACCTGTGTGAGCACATCAGAATGGAGCACTGAGAAACTACCCAGAAAATCCAGCTGGCTGGTGTCAAACATGCTGAGCTTTAGAAACCAGTTCCCTTTCAGAAAAGTCTCAGAAAGACTTATTGAAAAGGTACAGCCTGTTCTGTGAAATACATGCCTGATTTTTTTTCCCCCACCATGATGTACTACAAATGATTTGAGGTCAAACTGTATTTTAGTGCTAAATGAAAAGAAGGGCCCAGTGTGGCATCGCACAGCCATGTTTGAGTAGTCTTCAGGCCATGTCAGTTCTGTTCGCATAAGGCAAAAACCTCAGGGGCTGAAGGCTGTGCTGAGAGAAGTAATTGACAAGTCTGGAAGTAAGCTGCATTACATTTGTCTTCTTGTTAACCAGTATTGAAGATAGAAATCAGCTTTTCAGATATAGGCCTATGCAGAATAACTTCAAAATTCAAAAATCAAAACAAAGACATATTGCAGGAAATGGAGTAATCCAGAGGGCTTCTAGTGTTAAAATATAAATTGGGTTCTACCCTCTTTTGGTATGTAATTCAAACTGATATATTGACTCTCACTGTGTGGGCTCAACATACCTGCAGTGCAGCAAGCAGAACACCACAGGCAATAGAAACACTGATTTCATTGTAGTAGTGGGTCTTCTTTTTGCCATTTGGATGCCGCCCATACACCTGCTTGAAAATGAGGATCAGATACGGAGCAGTGTCCAAGTATTCTTTGACCCAGTTTGTTCTGCAAAGAATAATGCTCAAGATATTTATTTTGCAACCTTTTTTTTTTTGCTTTCCAATAAAGCACATTTGCTGTCTGCAGAGGGGCACTGAAGGTACAGGACAATTATAGCAGGAGATTAAAGCTTAGAACCTTTACTACAAAGGAGTAAGTATTATCAGTGTAAATAGAAACATTTCTTAAAAAACCCTCAAACAACAAAACCAAAACCACACAACCCCACCAAAACCTAACAATGACAAAGCCAACAGAAAATCCCACACCCCCCCCAGCCACCCAAGCTAACAACAGCAACAATAATAATCCCAAAAAACTAAACTTGAAAGGAGTTCTCCGTTTTAACAGATTCAGCTGAGTTGATGCACTTCACTCTGAAAAGAGGAACTGCATAAAAATAGGAGGCAGTTCTTGATCTCTTACCTATGAACTGGCCTCTTTGAGATCATTTATTTCCTGAAATTTTGCAGACTTGCAACTCCATCTGTTACCCCAGGGACAATTTTTTGCGATTGCAGGGAAAACTGCTGGCAGAAGAGTTCAAAATTTCTTGGTCTAAAGTGTAAACCTAAATATAGTCTCAGAGCAAAAGATGTTCTGTTTCTGCATATTTCAGCCCTATCAGAATTCACTTGGTTCCAAATTTTTTAATGACAACATATACAATTATAATATAGGATTTAGGAAAGAAAACATATTGTTCTCACTCAAAATACTGGAAAAAGTGCTACCTTTTAGTTGTTTACATAGCATATACATTTACACAGCACATAAGCACCTGAAAAATAACAACATTATGAAACAAGTAGGGCAAATCAAACTTATGAAGCTTTGCACATATGTTTCCTTTGACAAGCTAAGACTTGGTAGATGTCTTCTTATCATGTGAAGATAAATAAGTCAGTCAGACTTTGGAGGGCATTTGGAATAACGAAATATTGCATAATTCAGCACTCGCAGGCCTTGATTAGTAGTAAAGATCCCAATGACTTTGGGAGCTTACCTGTACTAGTGGGAGGTGTCCCTGCTTATGGCAGGGGGTTGGAAATAGATGATCCTTGAGGTCCCTTCCAACCTTACCATTCTATGATTCTATGATTCATGGTTTCACAGAATCACAGAACTTTAGAGGTTGGATGGGACCTCCAGAGATTGAGTCCAACCTCCCTGCAAAGGCAAGATACCCTAGGGTGTTTTGCACAGGAATGCATCCAGGTGGGTTTTTTTCTTTCCAAACATTAATCTTGGAAGTAGATTAAAAGTGAGAGGCAACAAAAATTAGAAAAGGGCACTAGAAGAATTCAAGACAAGCCTCTTTTTTCTTTCACAACTTCAGTTTTCAAACTGTGCTGCTTTCAGTAAGATTCTCATCGTCTTGAGAATCAAGACAAAGACATGCAACAGAAAAGAATGTGCTGAACATCTGAGTCACTTAATTCATCGTTCTTTTGTTAGGACTGAAGCACACAGGCATAGTGAGGTTTTATTTTTTTATATATCAGTTGAGTGGTGCACCTCACATGGACCTTAGAACAATGCAGCCAGGATGAACACAGAGGTAATAAATATTTTTTTCAGCTCCTGCTGGAAGGGAACCCTACTTTCCTCAGACAGTAGTCCTTACTTCCCAGCTGTCAATTAGCAAAAGGAGCACATTATAGTGACACTGGCAACTCCCTGTCTCTGACCCCACCTTTCTTCTTTTTCTGTGATCAGGACACGGGAAATATTTACAACTGACCCCCTGAGCAGCACCAGAAAATTGGGAGTTAAGGGAGCACAGATTTAAAAAAAACATTTTTAAAATGAGGTTTTGAATTCTGAGCTGAATATTTTCAGGTTTGAGGTTGTTTTTTCCTTCCTGAAAATAAGTGAGAAGGAANCCTAGTATAGCCTTACTTAGATTAAAACAGAGCTCCCTTCCAACAGCTTAGCAGACTAACATTTTCATACCTCAGCCTTTTCAGGTCATTAACCCATCTGTCTCCCATCCTTTTTTTGTAGTTGATTTCTTCTTCTTCTTCTACAATCTCACGAATCTTATGCTTTAAATATGAATCTTGCACTACCACAAAGGTCCAGGGTTCAGTGTGTGCTCCACTGGGTGAAGTACCTTCATATAAAAACAGGGGGAGATTAAAACCTAGGAAGGACAGTGAGCAGTGAGAGGCATCAGCTCTTCTTTGCAGGCTTTCAGGTTGACCAACAGAGCAATGAGAAAACTAGTGGATAAGATGGGAATAAAAGCACTGAGATAAATTCTGCCAGACAATCCTGCTCTTTTCTTTCTCAAAGGATGTGAAATCCTATTCAATGACAGAGGTTAGTCCTTTCATACAGCCACCTTATGGGAAAACAAAAATTAGGAGTCTGTAAAAATTTCTTTGTGCTTCTTATGATGAGGCAGTATTACGGTGCAGTATATGCACTCAGTGACATTACCGCAAAATATTATACCAAAAGAAACATGGTGTCTGAAAATGCATCCATCTCTGAGACACAATTTTAGCTGAAGAGCAAAGCAGGGAAACAAGGCTGAGTGATCATCCACAGGAATCTGTTGCTGACTAAGGTTATTAGCTGCATGCTGCAGACATCTGCCATATTTGAGATTGTCGTCCCAAAACCAGCCGGACTATGTAGGTGTGCACATATTAAATCTGCACTTGCTCATTCAGTCCTCACCATGATGCACCAACACCGCTGGAGAGTACTTTAACTGCCTAGAGTTTGAAAGCCAGAAGTTGAAGAATATAGTTATCTGTGCAGGTTCACAGATAAACAGGTTAAGGAGACTGTTTAGATCTCACACATTTTAAGATATTTGAAGTTCTTGAACACATTCAGACACACACACACACACACACATAAAATGTTTGCATACATGAGCACCAATTTTAGTTTGGGAAACACTGAATAAGAAGCTTGATCTATCTTTTATATTGAAATGTGTTTCTAGCATGAACCTTGACTCTCCTTGGGTTTGAGTAAGAATTGATGACATTTATGCTTTGCTTTGTTTGCTATTTCTCCACACAGCCCAAAGCTTTCAGAGTAACTAAGTACTTCATTTGCACTCCAGGCTTGCTCTCTCTGCTGCATTTGCTAAAAACATGCTTAGTGTTTTAATGACTCCCAGATAAATAGAGGGAGATGAAGACTTGGTACACTGCTGTAACAAAGCTGCTTAGATTTTTTTCAAGGGAAAACAATATACCTCAAATGGTAAGAATCATTGTCTTATTCACCTGCTAAAGGCTACTGAACTTTAATGCAGTTTGTGATTTTTTTTTCGGTACTATCAGCATCTGGTTCGTGGAATAACAGAAATAATGAGGCTTAAAACTGCTCCTGGCAGAGGTCATATTACTAAAACAGAGATGAGATTAGGCCAGGACATGAAAGTCACAACTTGAAACACAAATTCTAAAAAAAAAATTTTTTTTTTTTTAAATTAAAAAAAAATATTTCTGGCATTCTGACAAATAACCTCTATCAAGGTCCTTAGCATAACACTCCAGTCATATGCACTGATGTTGAGAGCACTTGAAAAGATTTTTTGTTCTAGACTGAAATTTTTCCCCATTGTGAACCTCAGTCATTTAAGTCAACCAAAATGTTTTGCATGGCTGCGATAATTTCATCAACTGGTTTGAGGTAAATATCTTTGTAAGGCATGAAATCTTAAAGCATGTGAAGTACATGAATATTTTTGAGACAAAACAATTAAATATTTCTGTTTAAAAGGTGTTGCACTAAGCTGTACATACATTTAATTTTAAATAACATCTTATAAAGCTTGACAATTAAATGTTTTGTTTTGATGCTGTTGAAATGCTCCTCTTCCCTTTTGGGTGCAGTGCAAATACAAAGGAATTGGGAAGGTTCCAAGCTAGTTTCTGATACAAAGCTGTTCAAGCTGAATAATTCCCAATCAATCGATGGGTACTCATTCATTATGGATATTGTCTTAGTTTAAGAGTGGACAGAAAGGTGTTTTAACCCTCCCAAAAGGAGTAAAATAAAACTGCTCCTGACAGAATTGGAAATTTAAAGGGAAATACTATTTACAAATATTTGCACTATTTACACAAATGCAAAACACCCAAATTCACATTTCAGCTTACAACAACCTCATTAAGCCAAAAACCTTTCCAACAAACCAGACTTCAATGTCCCCCCAGGCCTCTCACCATTCCTCCCTACTCCCCCAAACTAAGCAGAACAGTGCAGCTACAAAACCAGCATTGCCAAGGCCAAGCCAGGCTGCAAACCTCCCCCACACCACAGGAGATAAAGGATCTGTGCTGGGAAGAGAGAGGCAGAAAAGAGAAAAAGGGCTGAATTGATTATAGCATTGAATTGATTATAGCATGAATTGATTTATATAGCAAATGCAGGGCTTACAGGATAAAACAACAGATGATTACCATATGTTGCACCTATCTAGTCCTTCGCAGGACTTTTCAACTCTGTGGTTAAGACATCCTGTCTTAAACCCACAACAGCTACAGATGTACCTAGGAAAACCAAAGCCAAATGCCCTTGGCCTTTTGTGCTGGTTTGAGGCTAATTGGAATATTTTAATTTAAANTCGTTTAGACAAAGTGAATTATTTAAAAAAAAAAAAAAAAAAAAAAAAAAAAGGGTTATAGGTTGTGAGAAGAAAACAGTTGTGGTGTCTACGTCTGTGCTGGTTTGAGACTAATTGGAATATTTTAATGGATTAAATTATATTATAGGCTGTGAAAGGAAAACAATGGTGATGTCTCACAGGTTTGCTGAGATGTATAAAAACAAGGACACAAACATAGACAAGACAGAGTGTCTCTGTCTGTTGAAGTCTGTGTTTCTCTTTTGGGCTTCTGCTGTATAACCCAACTAATCATTCTGCTTCTAACTCCCCCCTTGCCAATCCTCCAAACTCACCTTGCATGTA
>VWZE01005896.1:38033-71372 GCA_013396675.1 Eubucco bourcierii
GGGGGGAGGTGGGGCAGGTAACTTTGAAACCATCACACTTGTCCAGCTCGTTTTTACACAGTTGAACAGTAACACTGGTCCTTTCTCTTTTTTCAGACCTTGAACCACTCAGTGTCATACCTGCTGTCCTGATGACATTGTCGATGACCTCTCTGGGGACCGGCTCATCACTAAGAAACCTGACAGACCGCCTCTTGTTAAGAAGTTCATAAAATGTCTGTGACCTTTTAATCATTTCAGCCTCAGAGTAGCGTTCTGCAGAGAAGGGGACATGAGCAACGTTTTCATCAAGTCCTTGCCACTCTTCATCAACCTCTGTAAGAAAACAAAAAGTGATTAAAGTAATTTTTTTTTTTTCCCCTGGAGAAAACTGCTTATATCTTTGTCATTCACTGTTGTAGTGCACACTTTGTCCTGCATTGGTAAATGTTGTAGTTCCACACCACTGGAAAGGCAAAGTCTGAGGCTGTAGCTGACACAACTCATTGATTCCTAGCTCCAGCTACTGAATAAACAACTTGTTTAAACACCAAGAGGCGGGAGGGTCCTGGCTGGTTGTAGCGAGTGTGATCCACAAAAATGTTGTGCCCTTCTCTGCTTCCGTCTGCAAGCCTGCCTTAAAAAATGGGTTACAAGTTGAAAGAGCAGTGGAAAGGTGGACAAGGTTTTAACTCACTTCTCTCACTAAGTGAACATCTGCTCCTTTCTGAGCAGACTAAGAAGAAAGAAAGAAAATTTTTAAAAAGTTAAATTACTGAAGTTAAGGAGAGAGCTTAAGTACCAATATGTGTAAAATTGCCTCTGAAGAGCTGAATGTCAGCTTCCTCCATATTCTTGTTTCATAGCAGGAGCATTACAAGACTAGTCTCTGCACACATGTGGCTTTGGGGTTAAGTTCTCGATTTCACGATACTTTCAGCATAAGAGGAAATGCATGTCAGGCATCTGCTCTTAGGATAACAACATATCAAATGTAGGACATTGCATTTCCTGTCTTTTAATTAAGGGACTCAAAATGGTTCCTCATTTCACTTAAATCTGTCTCTTTAGGGTTTTTTTTAATACCACAAAATACCTCTTCAGTTGTTTCTGAGATCTCCTCTTTCTCTTCTGCATTCCTAGAATCAGCAGGGACAGCCTTTTTTGCAACTATGATATGGATGTTAAAGCCATTGACATTCTGCATTTTGACTAGTCAATAGTATTGAGCAATCTGCTACAGAGGGTTGAGTTAGGAAAAAATATCCTAATTCTCTTTTCATCACCATTATGCTATTGTTCTGGAATCACAGCAACCTCTGGCGAAAATCCACATGGTAATTCTTTCTGTTTTAGTAGTATATAGTTGCCTTAGAGACCAGGTTGATTTTTTTGTTCATTTCATAAACAGCAGCGAAATATTCACTAGTGTGGCTCAGTATGTGTAAGAGGCTGTAAAATATCCAGTTTCATATGCTGAATCTAACCAGAATTACTCTGGTCCCCAAACAACATAGATTTCATTTTGCATACCAGAAGTCACCCAGAAAATTTGTTTTGTTTAGCATTTCACGCCTGTGTTTAGCAACCTCAGCTATGGTCTGCAAGGACCTGGATTCAGGGTACTGGGAAGCAACGAGCCCTTGCAAAAATTACACTCAATCTGAAAAGGGAAGAAGGTGCCTATCCCTACCGTTCCCTCTGTAGGTTATGCTTAGTAAAGTAGACTGTTTACTATTCAACAGCAACCAGCTGACAAGGACTTGCCCTTTGCTAGGATTCTGGTGATGTCTTTCAGAAACTTCCACAACCCTTTTGTTGCTGTTCCTTTACCCTTCCAATCTCTTCCACACTTCTGATTGTACCATAGGATGTCACTTCAAGGACCGCTATGTAAAAGCCAGTATGCAAAACCTTCCACAAGAGAAGCTGAGAGGATGCCTGGCAGTCGAAGTATTTGAAAAAAAAAGTGATGTCCCAAAAATGTATAAAAGGTCCCATCGATATGGACAGGGCAAAAAATTACAGAAGCTTTGGGCACATAACATCTCCTGCAGATTCCTCTCCAAGGACTTAAGGGCCTGCCAGCTGGGTAGTCTTCTGAAACTGTCTTGATTGGCCCAGTAAAATTAATTGTCCCTCTCTGAATCCAACATTTGCATAGCAGTACTGAAATGATAACAACAAAGATATTTGGTGTTGAACCAAGATGTAGCAGTCACATAGAATGATGCACATCTTCATTTAATGCACAGGCACTCATGTGAGAGGAGGTTTTAAATAGAAGAAACATTTTTCTCATTAATATATATAAAAAAAAAATCCTGAAATAAGCTGAAGCTGTGCAGTACTTATTAGATGGTAGAATGTGACCAGAAAAATCTACTGAAAGTAGGCATTAGTTCAGTGTCTTGGTGAAAATTTCAGGTCAGTCTGTAGCATTTGTGCTTACGTCCATGTGCTGTAGTGATCATCCCTGATCATTTCACAGGTTTACAATGTTGAGCGCTCCTGGGAAATACACTATTTCTAGCCTAGGAAACAGTCAAAGAAAACTAACTCCAGAACTCAAGGATTTTTTGGGGATCTCACTATTTACTTTTTTATAATGAGGTTTTTATCAAAATTCAGAAAGTAGGAAACGGCATACATTCAGGGTACCATACTTCTTATTCAGCTGCTGATGGAGACTTGACAAGCTAAATTTGGCTCCAAATAAGATCCAAGACTCATTTGTGTCATAATTTTTTCTAGTGTTATTGCAAAACTATTGCCATCCATTTTGAGTTATAGATACTGAGGCTGGTCTTAATAATATTGAAAACGTTTACAAATGTTCGTTAAAGCAGAGCAAAGGCAGAAGAAATGTGTGTAATCTCTGCACCAGATTTTGAAACAGAGAGAGAAGAAAGCTGGGTAGGTGATAAACCATCAATGCATAGACTAATGTCAATGTACAGAGGCATGAAGAGTAAGATCAAATTACTTATACAGATGAGTCAAGAGAACTGAGTTGAATGATGTACTTAATCTAAAGAGGGTGTTGCTTGTGGCCAGTTGAGTGCAGAGGCCTAGACAGCAAACTGGATGAGCTACCAGTCCCTGTGGAGGCCATAAAACAAAATGTGATGAGGAGGGAAGAAAGAAAATGCAGTAAAAACAACAGTACCTGCTTTGAGTGGTGCAGGAAACATATAAATAACAGTTAAAAACAAACCAAAGCCATCCATTAATAACTGATGTCGAGGTAAGGCTGTAAAGAAATTAAAAAGTAACATGGCTTTAAGAAGTGTTGCTTTTTGAGGTGCACTGTCCTCTGGGATAGTGTGACACCTATAAAGGCCCCAAGGCTACATCTAGACCAGGATGCATCTTTAAGAGCGTCATATTGCCTCAACTAAACCACAGAAATACATGATGGTAGGAGTTGGAAGGGATCTCTGGAGATCACGTATTCTAACTTGCTCACTAAAGCAGGGTCACATAGAGTAGATTGCACAGGATCATATCCAAGCAGGTTTTGGATATGTTCAGAAAAGGTAACTCTACAACCTCTCTGGGCAGCCTGTTCCAGTGTTCCATCACCCTCCATGAAGCTCTTCCCTTTGTTTAAGCAAAACCTCCTGTGTTCTAGTTTATGTCGATTGCCCCTTGTCCTATCACTGGGCACCACTGAGAAGAGTCCAGCCCCATGCTCTCAACCTTCACCCTCTACATATTTATAAGCATTGATAGGATCCCCTCTCAGCCTTCTCTTTTCTAGTCTAAACAGCCCCAGGTCTCTCAGCCTCTCACCGTAACAGGGATGCTCAAATTTCCTGCTGAAATCCCTCCAGTAGTTCCTTGTCCCTGTTGGACTGGGGAGCCCAGAACTGGACACAATGCTCCAGACGTGGTCTTACTAAAGCAGAGTAGAGGGGGAGGAGAACCTCCCTCAGCCTGCTGGGCACACCCTTCTTAATGCACCCCAGCACATTATCGGCCCTCTTGGCCACAACTGTAGATCCGCGACTCATGGTTAACTTGTTATCCACCTGGGCTTCCAGGTTCTCTGCAAAGCTGCTTTCCTGCATGTCAATCTGTACTGATGCTGGAGTTATTGTTTTCTAGGTTTTTTCTGTATCTTTCTTCAGCAGGGCACCAACCCCATTCAACAGCAGGCCCACATTTTCTGTAATCTTCCTTTTGCTGCTGAGGTACTAGAAGAAATCCTTCTTCTTGTCCTTGACTTCCTTTGCCAGATGTAACTCTAAGTGGGCCTTAGCCTTAACCACTGTAACCCTGCATACTCCGACAGCATTCCTATATACCTTCTAAGGGGCCAGTGCCTTTTTCCACATTCTGTAAACTTCCCTCTTCAATTTGAGTTTTTCCAGAATCTCCTTGCTCATCCACACAAGTCTCCTGCCTCCTGTGCCTGTGGAAGAAGTAGCGTATGAATATTAACAGCTCTCTCAGAGTCCTCTACCTTCTAGAATCCTAACCCACAGGATTCCTTCAGGCAGGTCTTTGAAGAGGTCTAACTTAGCTCTCCTGAAGTCCTGGGTTGTAATCCTGCTTGCTGCCTTGCTATTTTCTTGCATGATCTCATGGTCACTGCAGTCAAAGCCACCTCCAGCCTTCATATGCCCAACCAGTCCTCCTTCATTTGTTAGTACAAATCCTGGCAATATATCTCTCCTTGTTTGTTCCTGCACCACCTGTTTAAAAAAAAATGTCATCAGTGCCCTGCAGAAATCCCCTGTGCCAGCTGTGTTGCCTTTCCAGCAAATACCCATTTGATTGAAGTCCTCCATGAGTACCAGGGCCTGTGATGGTAAGTCTGCTTTCAGCTGTCTGTAGAAGGCCTTATTAGCTTCCTTTTCCTGATTAGATGGCCTGTAGTAAACACCAGTAACAGTGTCAGCCATATTAGCATGCCCTTTAATTCTTAACCCAAAAGATCTTGGCTAGTCTTCATTCCCACCCACCAGGAAGAGTTCAATACATTCCAGTTGTTCTCTCACATAAAGAGAAACTCCACCACCTCACCTTGCTAGCCTCTTTTTCCTAAAAAGAGTACATAGCCACTCATAACAGCATTCCAGTCATGTGAGCCATTCCACCATGTCTCTGTAACTACAATGAGAGATCATGGCTCTAGTTCTTTCTGTTTATTCCCCATGATGCATGCATTGGTATACAGAGAGGCAATTGAGCATGCAGGTTTTCCTGGAGGAGTGCAAGAGGATCCACCATAGCTATATACGCCCCTGAAATAGTTGGTCTTTTGATTCTCCTCTTGAAAAGCATCTAAGGAACATTTGTCACTGCTCAGGTTGGCCTGGTTTATTCCCTAACTGAATATGATGGCATGGGTATTGTCATCTTGGACCCTGCCCCCTCCCTCCCACCCCTGCCCTGCTGCAAATCCCTCAGTTTAAAGCCCACCTCACCAAGATGACAAACCTATTACCAAAGATCCCCTTGTCTTTTCTAGACAGATGTATTCCACCCCTCCCAAGTAGGTTACAGTCACCAAAGAATGTTTCATTGTCATAAAAGCCAAACCCCGATGACAGCGCTGGTCACATAGTCAGAAGCTTCTTTACATTATAAATCTATTTCTGCCTGCCCCTACCCTCCAGTCATCCAGAGGGACCTGGACAGGTTGGAGAGGTGGGCCCAAGCCAAGCTCATGAAATTCAACAAGGCCAGGTGTAAGGTCCTGCACCTGGGTAGGCACAATCCCGAGCACAAATCCAGGCTGGGTGGTGAATGGCTGAGAGTAGTCCTGAGGAAAAGGACCTGAGGGTCTGGGTTGATGAAAAGCTCAACATGAGTCTGCAGTGTGCACATGCAGCCCAGACAGCCACTGAGTCCTGGGCTGCATCAAGAGCAGCGTGGTCAGCAGGGACAGGGAGGGGATTCTGCCCCTTTACTCTGCTCTCATCAGACCCCATCTGGAGTACTGTGTGCAGTTCTGGAGCTCCCAGCACAGGAAGGACATGGAAGTGTTGGAGCGGGTCCAGAGGAGGGCCACAAAGATGATCAGAGGGCTGGAGCAGCTCTCCTATGAGGACAGGCTGAGAGAGTTGGAGCTCTGCAGCCTGGAGAAGGCTCCCAGGAGACCTTATAGTACCCTTCCAATACCTGAAGGGGACCTACAGGAAGGCTGGGGAGGGACTATTTACAAGATCTTGCAATGACAGGACAAGGGGCAATGGGTTTAAACTGGTAGAAGGGAGATTTAGACTGGATGTTAGGAGGAAGTTCTTTCCAGTGAGGGTGGTGAGACAGTGGAACAGGTTGCCCAGGGAGGTTGTGACCGCACACTTCCTGGAGGTGTTCAAGTCCAGGTTGGACAAGGCCTTGAGTAACCTGTACCAGTGGAAAGTGTTCCCGGCTATGGTAGGGGGTTGGAACTAGATGATCCTTGAGGTCCCTTTCAACCTTACCATTCTATGATTCTATAACTTGGGCAACAGTGTATTTCACTTGCACCCCCGAGGCTTTATAATCTTCCTTGATTCTGCCTAGGTTTGGAAGGTAACTTCATTGTTATGCATAGGTTTCCAGGTATAGACTAAGGAGGAAGTACTTTAATATCTGTAACCAGGTTTCCCAGCCAAAGGGCCCAATATTGTAATCAAATGGCTTCTTTTCTTGGTACACTGAGTCTTCTAGCTTTAGTTTCAGTAAAAGGAGAGGACTTCACAGAAAAAAAAAAATAAGCACACCTAAACTGAGATTATCACATCATTGAATTCAACTGACTAAATGAAAGGTAAGAAAAAGCACATATATAACTGTGGCTAGCAACTTTTAAGAGGACAAACTTGGCAAACACAATGGATTAAGAAAAACTAAGTTGGAGAAAGATTGAAGAATTCAGGAATCAGAGCCACTTGGCATTTCAAAGGTATAAAAATAATCTTAGATGTAATTGGGTGATCTATAGGCAACTAGGAATGGAAGAAAATGATCAGTTAGCACAGAAATCAGACCTTGCAGAGACAGGAAGTATAAAACTTGCAGTATTCCCTAAGGTCAAACTGAGTTAAATTTCAAGAGGTTTGCTTGCTTGTTTGGCAGTGGTGGGTTTTGCCCTTGTAAGTAGAAAAGAAGAGAAGTTGCTGTGTGGTCAAGATGGTTCAACTTAACAACACAGTAGAGAAAAAAAGGTATTTTGGATTATTTTGAACATGGGACAAAGGTGAAGTTACTAATGAGAAAGAAAGTGTAGGATCGCCATATCTAACCTGAAGTTTTGTAATCAAAACTTTAACATTTTAATAAAATCAAAACACAAACACTGCATAAGGCAGAAGAAGAATCAAGAAGAGGGAGAACTAACACACAAACTCAAAACTCTCCTGGCAACTTACATTTTTTTAAAATAAACTCATTATTATTTATTCCTTTTCACCGTGTGTCTACCATTCATTTGTAGCAGTTAACATTATCCATATGCTAAGCTAAAATCATTAGCAGCACCATCTGCTTAGTGTATGCTCTCTATATCTTTAGTTGTTGTGTTTAGAGATATTCCTCCTTGTTTGGTCACATTATACAATATTACCAATGTCTTATTTACACCTCTGTCCATTCTATCACCTGATGGACAACCGATACCTGCTACTTGGTCCATTATCTTCTTAGTCACAGTCTCGAGATCACCATCAATTCTGTTGTACATTACAACAGTCATCAGGCTTCCTAGCTTTTAAGCAAATCTGAAATAGTTTTGGCACAGATAACCCAAACGAAATCTCATTTTAAAAGTATTATTTCTCTAACTAGCAGAAATTCCTCTCTGGATATGTTTTAGGATGATGTTTGTGTTCTTCCCTGCAGTTCATATGGAAGGTGTCCTGGTTTGAGCTAGAACAGGAGCAATTCTATTTGGTGAATTTTCTTTTCAGTTAAGACTCATACAAGTAATAAATGTTATTAAATTAAGGGCATCTTTTTGCAGACAATGTCTGCTTCTACAAGTGATAACACTTCATGTTTATGGTCTGTAATCTTAAGCAAAAGGAGTACTAGACAAGAGAAGTAAAGCCTAGAAGAAAGAATCATAGAATCATAGAATGGTAAGGTTGGAAGGGACCTCAAGGATCATCTAGTTCCAACCCCCTGCCAGAGGCAGGGCCACCTCCCACTAGTACAGGTCACTCAAGGCCTCNCCTGTAGGCTCCCTTCAGATACTGGAAGGTTACTATAAGGTTTCCTCAAAGCCTTCTCTTCTCCAGGTTGCAGAGCCCAAACTCTTTCAGCCTGTCCTCATAGGAGAGCTGCTCCAGGCCTCTCGATCATCTTTGTGGCCCTCCTCTGGACCCGCTCCAACACTTCCATGTCCTTCCTGTGCTGGGGGCTCCAGAACTGCACACAGTACTCCAGGTGAGGTCTGACGAGAGCAGAGTAAAGGGGCAGAATCCCCTCCCTGTCCCTGCTGGCCACACTGCTCTTGATGCAGCCCAGGAATCAGTTGGCTGTTTGGGTTGCAGCCAGTACCAAAATATTATGAAAATTACCTCAAACTGGAATATAGTTGCAGAAGGTTTCTTAAGACCTTCAAAGGAATGGAGTGGATGTTCTGTTTTATAAAGGTAGGAATTGATTGTTTACTCAGTCGAAGGAGAGCTGAGAATAATTTGATTGATGTCCATAAATCACCACGACTGGGGTAGAACAGAAAAAATAGGTACATATCAGAATTAAATAAGTTTAATTTAAAGCTGGCAGGCAGAGAAGGATTTTTTTTAACCCATAACACAAAATTCTGGAAGAGCTTTCCAGTAAAGTTAAAAGAAAAAAGATCAAAAAAGGCCAGTGTTCAGGTTCATTCACTCGGTTAGAGGTGATAGCAGCAGTAAGGATGTAAACACAATGATGCATCATGTTCATCTCATATTTCTAAATTACACAAAGCATGAACTGTCATTGATTTGGAAAATTAAACTGCTGCTGCCTCATTCATGTCAGTGGTATTGCTAAAAGACAGGACAAGCCTTCAGTCTTGGGAGAAGAAAAATAAAAGTAGAAGAGGTCTCATAATAATTACCACAAGCAATGGGCAGTGTTTTTTCACAAAAGATGGAACAGTTAGGGTTTTGTACACTGCTTTGTAGTCTTTAAGTAGAATACATGAGCAAAGTGCCCACAATTAAATACATAGTAATAAAATATATTTGCTATTAATCTCTGCAACTGTTCCCCAAAGCAACCAGGCTACAAATAAAATTCAACCTCATCCTCCATACTACCATAAACTAGGTCTGTATTTACCTTAGCCATTAGACGTATTGATTTGAATGTATGACCTAGAAAGTCACCATTATCACAGAATCACAGAATGTTGGGGCTTGGAAGGGACCTCCAGAAGCTGTGTCCAACCCCCCTCCCAAAGCAGGATCACCTAGGGCAGGCCACACAGGAACACATTCAGGTGGGTTTTGAAAGTCTCCAGAGAAGAAGACCCCACAACCTCTCCAGGCAGCCTGTTTCAGTGTTCTGTCATCATCACTGTAAAGAAGTGTCTCCTCATGTTGAGGTGGAATCTCCTGTGTTCTAGCTTGTACCCACTGTTCCTTGCCCTATCACTGGACACCACCAAAAGGAGACTATCACCTTGATCTTGACCCCCACCCCTCCAGACATTTATAGACATTGATAAGACCCTCTCTCAGCCTTCCCTTCTCAAGGCTGAACCAGCCCCTTTTCTCTCAGTCTTTCATGTGATGAGCAATAAGCTCCTTGGGCTAAAGACTGAACTTGTATTTGCAACAGTCCAAATTTAATAGTGAAAACTTGAAGCAGTGGGAGATGAGGTACCAACACTTTAGGATCAGATGTCCACCACTAGAAGAGAGCCCTTGTGACTCCTCATTCAAGACAAAGCTGTCTAATTGCTACTCACACATCGCCTAGTACAAGATAGATCATTCTTGCCAATCCACAGTGCAACAACATCTTACTCTGGATCTCACAAAGAAAGGAAAACACTGCAAGACAGAAGGGTATACACACAAATCTGAAATATTGCCAATTAAGGCATTAAGGAAATGGGTTGCATGAATGCTTTACAATTAATCAAAGAACTGGAGGTTTGGCTGCCCTGAGAAATAGCCTTCTCTTCAGCTACTGAAAACATAACACAGACAAGCTTGGGAGCACTTTGCCCTTTCATACCAGTAAGTGACTCTACTGAGTCTGCCCAAGCAGTTCAGCTAATTACATTGAATGCTTTGCTGCTCAAAGGTATGCCGCTCTCTGAGAAAACATCTTCACTACTGCCGCTTCAGGAACGGTTCATGGGCTGATGTCGCTCGAGGAAGTTCAGTGCTTTTCTTTACAGGGCACTTCACTCTGTTGGCAAAGTGCCATCAGTTTGGTTAGGACTACGTATTGGAAGACTTGCTGTTCAAGTGTCCCTTCCTGTCTGGAGGCTATTCAAAATTCAGTTTCTTTACCTATGCTTTTCTAGCTTTACAGAATCACAGAATTAACCAGATTGGAAAAGACCTTTGAGATCATCTAATCCAACCCATCACCTAATACCTTCTAATTAATTAAAACGTGGCACCAAGTGCCACATCCAGTCTCCTTTCAAATGCCTCCAGGGATAGTGACACCGTCACCTCCCCAGGACCTCTTCAGTAAGCCGGGACTGCTGATAAATGATAGAACATGGTTTGGTGAGATCATCTGCCAACTCTCTCACCACCCTAGGATGGATCCCATCTTGTCCCATAGACCTGTGAGGATCCAAGAGGCTCAACAGGTCCTAACTGCTTCCTCCTGGATTACAGGAGATAAAGTCTTAAAAACATTTCATAGAATGGTAAGGTTGGAAGGGACCTCAAGGATCATCTAGTTCCAACCCCCTGTTGTATGCAGGGACACCTCCCACTAGTACAGGTCATTCAAGGCCTCATCTAACCTGGACTTGAACTCCTCCAGGGAGAGAGGAGCCACAACCTCCCTGGGCAACCTGTGCCAGTGCCTCACCACCCTCACTGTAAAGAACTTCCTCCTAACATCTAGTTAAATCTCCCCTCTGCCAGTTTAAACCCATTGTCCCTTGTCCTGTCATTGCAAAACCTTGTAAATAGTCCCTCCCCAACCTTCCTGTAGGCCCCCCTCAGATTTCATCTCACGTAACTCAAACTATCTTCAACATAACATTAAACACAAAACCATTTGAGACATTTGAGTAGAAATGAGCTTTTCTGATAAAGTGAGATACATCAGTGAAGGGGCAGGTAAAAATGTCTTTACTATTAAGAAAAATCTTTGTTAGCATTCATGTTTCCATTCCAACGTTTAATGCAGTCAGTGAAAATTTTAACACTGACAACAAGGTGAATATGTTTTGGTCCTTAGTTACAGCATTATCAGAGCAGCAGATCCTAACCATAATGGCCCTATTCTGTTCTCACTTAGGCTAGGCTATCACCTGCCAAAGAAAAAAATTGCCTAAGCATGATGCAATTATTTTAATTTTTCTGGAGGTAAAAAACATGCCTGTGTCACAAAGAGGTCTGCTCAAATCACAAGCCCATTGAGGGAAAGATGATTATTTGAACATTGTTAAAACCAACATAGCAAGAAAACCTAATTTAATTTTGGCTGGCATGGTACATCAAGAGTAGTTTTGTTTAAAGAGAAATAAATCTCCTTTTATCAACTCCATAAATGTGTCTACCAGCCTGCCAATATTTTGTTAGCAATTTTAACATGGTACCATTCTGAATGTGGCACCTGAGTGAAAGGAAAAGCAATTAAAGTATAAAAGAATAATATTTTACATAGAGAGTTGTGGAAATGGTAGTCCTTGCTAAGAGCTAATATCTTTGTTTATTTAGATTCAAATTTTTAAATCTATGGAAAGAGCTCTAGTCGAATATGTCACTGATAATGCATAGACTGAAACTTGAGCTACCTACAGGAATGTTAATTTGCAGCAATTTCACTGTGCTAGTAAGCCATTGGTGACAAAAGAAATACAGGATCATTTTATACAGAACCTGTTTTGGATTGAAGAGTGAAGAACACAACATAGGAACTAATTCTTATAGAAATTTTGTATATTTGGGAAATTGTTCTCATGGTTTAAAATATTCCAACTATTTCTGGAAACTGACAGCTCTAATTCAAGATACAATGAACACTGAGATTANTCTTAGAAATATGTACACATGAAGAAAAATAATTTAAGTTTCAAGATTCCTAGAAGCAGACTCAAGGGAATGTATTACTGTAGGACAAAGAAATCCCCCACGAAAATCCTTTGAAAACAGCTTGAGTTAAAAACAGACTGCACTAACTGCAAGCTTAAAAACATCATAGCAATAGAACTCTGAAGATTTTCATTTCATGAGGAAATAAAAGGATATTACAGAAGACAGTCAGGAAGCAACAAGAAGGAAAGCCACAGATGTTTGTCCAAAGTATGAATCAGAAATCAGTACTGAAACAAATGAGGCATTCTGAACAGGTTCAAATATGCACCTGAGTGAACAGATGAGCAGCATCACCACATTTTGTTCTTAACTATTTGATCAACATAGCTCCCAAATGATTCCAGTGCTAGTCCACCTAAAACTTTCATAGACATTCTCAGAAGTCACGGAAGGAGGATTTTTTAAATAACTGTAATAAACCCATCTTCAGCTTTTCTGCAGTTGCTGAGACCAAATATCTAGCACTGGGTGGTAAAGTGGGGTAAGATGCCTACAAAATTAGTTTGCAGAAACTCTGCTTAGGTCTTTCTTTTGCTCCTTTTAATGAGATCTGGGAAAGGGCTGGGGGAAATTCAGCAGTCTCTCATTCCTTCTACTACATTGTCTATGGAGTCCCTCATAGGTCTGTGATCTGCTGTGCAGAGGGACAGGGGTCCTTTTGCACTCTGATCTTTGGGTTCTGGAGGAAACAGCAATTTACACCAAGAGTGATATGACATGAGAAAAGCCTCTTTTCAGGGAGCTGACAAGCTCAGAGCATAGCAGCAGTGTAGCACAATGCATTGCTATCATGGTGTAGAAGTCCAGAGGATCACATGTACTTTACTCATACCAGCAGACAGAATAAAAACAATGAAAGTGTTCAAATGGATAGGTTTATTCTTACCTTCCTCCTCTAATTGGTGGACAGTGCCATCTTTTAAATCTTCATCCACCCATGGGCGAGATAGATGCTTGCTTTTAGTCTCACGCTTTTCCTTCTCTCCATTAGTCTTCTTCAGTATTACTCCAATCAAAACACATATAATGGTTATGAAGACTGGAGTTAGGGAAGAAAAGAGTGCCATGATTGTTGTCAGCGTGGGGCCTTCCTTCCAAGTTCAGTAGTTTCTCTGGAAAAGAGGATGATGAAAAGAGCAAAACAGGAGTAAGCAGAAAGGGGTGGAGCTGAGTCCTTGACCCTATCCTGCTTTTACTTTTCAGTCACCGCCCCCACAATCTCCTCTGTGATTTGCTCCCTGGGTTAAGGAGACCCAGGAAAGCAATTGCTTATAAATGGAAAACAAAGGCCATACAACTGGATAAATGCCATCCTGTGCAAAATAGAACAAATATTTTCCAACACACCAGGCTAAGGCAAACTATGTCTGCTCACTCAATTTATTGTTATGATGATCCCAGTAACCTTGCTGGTGGCAAAGAATAGGAGAAAGCCAGGTGGGAATGTGACTTTTAAAAGCCCTAATGGTATCACTTCAATGTGTAACTCATAAAATTAAAGTGCATGTATCCTCAGAATATCAGTAACTGAGTATCAGCTTGCAGCACCAGTCTCGGCCATATAAATGAGTCAATAAAAGAATTAAGTAAGTGGCACCATTACCTCCACGTGAAGCATGAATGAGACAATTGACAGAACTCTGCATTCATTCTGGATGTTCTGGGGGAAGAAAAAAGAGGAATTGGGGGAATTAAAGTAAGAAATACTTGAGGTCTGAGTATCTTGCTGTAGTGAATTTTAAAACCATCATTCAGCTATCTTATCAAAGAAAGCTTACATAGTAATAGGATCCTGGCCTAATCCAAGAAAGGTCAATGTCTAAATGCTTAACCCATTTTCACCTTGATCAGCTGCTTGGGAACTGAGTCAGCACAGCTGCACTGAATCTGTGACTGTTGGGACATACTAGGTAATGAAATGGCAATGATTGCTGAGTGGTGTGCAGGAGAGAGGGTATAGGGGTCCTGAGTGCATGCAGTCACCAGTACCCACCACTCCTTTTTTAGTGCTGGCAAAGCACTAGCCTTGAGAAACCTTGTCTTGTGAGGCACAGGGCCAGCTCTGAAGTCTTCAGATCCACCGCAAGTTAATCTGGATAAGCCTGACCCAGGTAAGTGGGAGCATTTGTGGCTGTAAGCATTTCAGGGTCTTGGCATGTCGTGTACCACAACTGGCATCTCCTATGGGGACACTACAGGTCCTGCTTTGCAGCTGAGAGTCCATGCTGCAGAGAGACAGGTCTGTGCTGAAAGAGCAAGAGAAACACTACAGAAGTTGAATGTTGTTGTTTAAAATAACTACCTTTGTTTGCAGTGCTGGGAACTTTGTAATCTGTCACTTTTCTGGAACAGTTTTGGGTTTCTTGGAGGTGATGAGATATTGTGGGATTAGTGCCCATCTTACAGCTTACCAGGAACGCAGATTAGTGTGCTTCGGGAGAGAGGTCGAGGTGCTTAGAACCAAGAGATGGCTATTGTGCCTCTGGGAATGAAGATCTGTGAAGGCAGCCTGCCAGGCAGCTGAAGGACAATGACTTGCGAATTTAAAACGGCCCTGTTTTGACTACACCTAATGAAGCAAGGATAAAACTTGAGGGGTAGAGACAGGCTGATAGCTAGAGGTGCCTGAGCATGGACAGGTGGGATATGACCCTTCAGTTGAAGTACAGACAGAAAAGAGAGCCCAAAGAACAGGGTAAGGGAAAATCAGTCAGTAAGTCAGCTCCAACAGAGGCACAACTGAAATAGAAGCACAACTCATGCAAGGAGCACAGGGAATAAACAGGAAGAATTGCAAATATGTGCAAGTCTATAGGGTATTGATGTCATTGGCATCACTGAGACATGCTGGGATGGATCTCACAATTGGAACATAGGGATAGATGGTTACAGACTCTTCAGGAGGGACAGGCAGAGGAGATGGAGAGGCAGTGTTGTTCTCTACATTGATGATAGACTAGAGTCCATGGAGCTCCACCTGGGGATGTGCAACCCAAAACCAGAGAGCTTATAGGTAAAGGTTAAAGGGAAGGCAGGGGAAGGTGGCATCATATTTGGAGTCTACTACAGACCTCCTGATGAGGAAGGCAAAGCAGATGAGGCCATTTACAAACAAATAGGAGAAGCTTCACGCTCACAGGCCCTGGCCCTCATGGGGGACTTCAAGTTTGCAGATGACACCAAGCTGTGTGGCACAGTTGACTTGCTAGAGGGCAGGGATGCCATCCAGAGGGACCTGGACAGGTTGGAGAGGTGGATCCAGGCCAACCTCATGAATTCAACAAGGCCAGGTGTAAGGTCCTGCACCTGGGTAGGCACAATCCCAAGCACAAATACAGGCTGGGTGGTGAATGGCTGAGAGCAGCCCTGAGGAAAAGGACCTTGGAGTCTGGGTTGATGAAAAGCTCAACATGAGCCTGCAGTGTGCACATGCAGCCCAGACAGCAACTGAGTGCTGGGCTGCATCAAGAGAAGCGTGGCCAGCAGGGCAAGGGAGGGGATTCTGCCATTTTACTCTGCTCTTGTGAGACCTCCCCCAGAGTACTGTGTGCAGTTCTGGAGCCCTCAGCACAGGAAGGACATGGAAGTGTTGGAGCGGGTCCAGAGGAGGGCCACAAAGATGATCAGAGGGCTGGAGCAGCTCTCCTATGAGGACAGGCTGAGAGAGTTGGGGCTCTTCAGCCTGGAGAAGAGAAGGCTTCGAGGGGACCTGATAGTAGCCTTCCAGTATCTGAAGGGGGCCTACAGGAAGGCTGGGGAAGGATTATTTACAAGGTCCTGCAATGACAGGACAAGGGGCAATGGGCTTAAACTGGCAGAGGGGAGATTTAGACTAGATGTTAGGAGGAAGTTCTTTACAGTAAGGGTGGTGAGGCACTGGAACAGGTTGCCCAGGGAGGTTGTGGATGCTCCCTCCCTGGATGTGTTCAAGGCCAGATTGGATGAGGCCTTGAGTAACCTGTACTAGTGGGAGGTGTCCCTGCCTATAGCAGGGGGTTGGAACTAGATGATCCTTGAGGTCCCTTCCAACCTTACCATTCTATGATTCTATAATTCTAAAAATTTATTGGATGTTATAGGAAACCAATGATGTAACAAACCCTTTTCTAAATGTCTAGACATCTTTTCAGAGTGGATAAACTACCAAACATACAGTATGGTAATTAAAACACCTAATTTGAGAAGTCTCTGAGATTTGGGAAGACATCACAGAATCATAGAATCACAGAAGGTTAGGGGCTGAGAGAAACCTCAAAAGATTTTTCTAGTCCAAGCCATCCTGCCAGAGAAGGATCACCTGTAGCAGAACACACAGGAACACATCCAGGTGGGTCTCAAATATCTCCAGAGAGGGAGACTCCACAACCTCCCTGGGCAGCCTGTTCAGTGTTCCATCATCCTCACAGTGGAAAAAAACCCAAAACTCTTTCTCATGTTTACATGGAACTTCCTATGCCTCAGCTTCCACCCCCTTGTCCTGTTGTTTGACACCACAAAGAAGGGCCTGACTACCTCCTCTTGGCACTCACCTTTTATGTATTTATGAAGATTAATGAGGTCATGTCTCAGTCCCCTCCAAGCTAAAGAGCCCCAGCTCCCTCAGTCTCTCCTCGTAAGGAAGACATTCCACTTCCTTGATCATTTTAATGCCTCTGCACTGGACTTTCAAGCAGTTCCCTGAGGTCCTTCTTGAACTGAGGGGCCCTGAACTGGACACAATATTCCAAATGTGTAGGAGAGACCATTTCATGCAGTCCCTAACCTTCTTGTTTTTCCTGATCATCTAACCTTAGCCATGCATAGACACAGGATATAGCACTAGATGGCCTCAGATGGCTAGGACTTCATAAGAGAATTTTTACTTTAGATCTACGTAAAGGAGAACAGTAGTTGAAAAGGAAGAATTCTAACAGTGAATGTAAAAAACAGCAGAGTAGGATGAAGAAGGTAATTACAGCACAAGTCTGTGAGAGGAAACACAGTTTTGGATGCTGAATACATTTACCATTGCTAATGTCTCTTGCTGAATGTGAGTTACACAGGGCCCACGTACCCTATTTCCACTACCAGTGAGTGAATAAGCCACTGTCAGGACCCTCAAGTGATATACCATTATGTGGTGGCAAACGTGTCGACACAGAAAACTTGCTGTATTTATAGTTAGAAGCAGGAAAAGTTGCCATAGGGTATTGTCTAAAAATGCAATAAAATATTACACTGACACCAAAGGAAAGTGAATTTCAGATTTGAGTTGGTGTTTACTGAAAAAAAACAGACAGACAGACAAAGGCAATTCCAATGCCACCCATAATCAGTCCTCGAATCAATGTGTCTGCTATGGGCAAGACAGAAGCACACATTGACTAGTTAATTCAGTTTCCTATAGAGAAAAAATGTCTGAGATCAGCTGAAACTTACAGATCATCAGGTATTGGAATTACTAAAACCCTAATTAGCTTGATAAGTGCCTTTATCTCATGATACATACTCTCCTGCCTGCATCAGAGACCAGAGCACAGAGCTTCTGAGCAAGGTGACCCTCACTTTTCTGCTGTCTCTTGCCTCTCCTGCACTCTACACATGCAGCTGCCCTCCTGAAGATATCAGAGGTCCTCCTAGTATTAGATCTGATTATCTTTTTCATTAACTTATCTCAGATTGCCACAAATGTTATTACTGCTTATGAACTAGCCTTTTGAAATCTAACAGTGCAGTAATAGAGTTACATCCCATAACAACAAAAGCACGAGACAGCAATGCACAATGCAATAGAGTAATTCTATTTCTCCTCCAGTATACCAGCCTTCTGTTGCAAGCTCCTTGTGTTTCTGCATTACAGGGCAGAAGGAATAACCTGGTAGCAGACAACATGATTTGTTAATATATTTTTAATAGAATATTCCACTTATTAGGATCTGTGGTATAAGATAAACTATCACTCATACTTAGCAAGACAATACTGGTCCTAAAAATATTTCTGGTTTCAGAAAATAAATTAAATTTTAATCCAGAGACTGATTTACCCCAGATTCATACTAGAAGGACCAATTTGCCCTACCAATGTTACTACCAAGCTTACCCATGGCAGGAGTCTGGTAGTCATTAACAATGCTACACACCAAAGTCATGCTGCGTGGATGAGTCTTCAAGAACTTGCTGAAACTTTTAGCCTCACTACTGAGATTCTGAGTACATCACTGGACTTACATGAAAAAAAAAACAAACTAACACTCTGCAGATAACTCAAACCTTGAAAGTCATTTGCTCCAACTATGGGGATATATGAACAATAAAGACAAAATGTTATTTTTCCATAAACACTTTCAGGTGTAGACTTATAATGGGGTCTGTTAAAATCCACTTTATTCTGTGACCTACCTTTGATGCAAGCCCATGAGGAAAAGTAAGAAAAATATATAATGCCATTGCTGAATGGCCACTGAGTAGATAGGAGAGCACAGCCTAACCAAGGTTGCTGTAACTTCTCCAGAGCAGTGGTGTTTAGGAATGAGGAAGAGTACCAGTGGCCTCCTCCTAATAGCCAGCAAGCTGAGAGTAGTCTTGTGATGGTTTGAGGCTAATTGGAATATTTTAATTAAAAAAAAAAAAAAAAATCACCTTGCACAGTAAGGCAGTGTGATGGTTTGGGAGTTCCCCACCCCCCTCACACAATGAAAATCACCCAGACTAGATTCAGCTGGCTGGAAGTTAAGGAATGAAGCTCTATTTACAGCTCAGCACAATATACAAGCAGATATATACACAATACACACAAATATTTACAGAAATATACAAGTTAAAAGTAATGCAGAAACACAATACCCTTCCCAGAAATCAGAGTCCCCAGTAGGGGCTCCCTACCACCTCTACACCTTCTTTCCACCCCTTTACCTTATCCCAGGGTCTGCCTTATGTGCAAGATGGGTTTGGAGGACCAGCAAGCGGAGGTTAGAAGCAGAGTGATTAGCTGGGTTAACAGCATAAGCCCAGAAGACACACCAACTCCAACAGAGAGAGACTCTCTGTGTCATCTGTGTTTGTGTCCTTGTTTTTATACATCTCAGCAAGCCTATGAGTGAAGCAGACATCAGCATTGTTTTCTTTTCACAGCCTATAATCTAATTTTTTATATAAATATAAATATTCCAATTAGCCTCAAACCAGCACAGGCAGACCCTGGGATAAGGGTTAATAAATATTGCTATTGTCTTTTTGGTGTGAAGAAACATTGGGGGGGTTGGGGGGGAAAGGAAAAAAACCAAACCTCTTTGCAGAGGTGAATTTTTAATTCCAGATGCTAATAAACATTTTCTGTGTCCTTACAGAGAGGGAAATTGGGGTTTTTGTTGCATACTGTTATGACAGGACAGCTGAATGGCAGCATGTAGCATTTAAAATCAGCACTTCAAAGCCTCAGCTATTCCTGGAATAGCTATTCCTATTACTTCTCTTCTTATTTGCACCAAATCAAAACACGGCTAGCTTATTTGAAGAGTCTCTTAGCTGATTAAATCTGAGCCTCTAAAAAAACTTCATCTAGGAAAACAGTTTCTAGCTATGAACATGAAGGAAGCCTTGAATTCCTATGCAATCATAAATAGCACTTTTCAAAGGATTTGGGCTTTTTTGTTGTTGGTTGTTGGTTTGTTTCTTCACTTTCTTCTTTACATGCTTTGAATGAGTTTCATCTTCCAGTCTTCTGATGAAATCCATCACAAGGCTGAAGCCTTGTCCTTACCAGTGAGGGCATCCACAGCCTCTTCTGTTCCAGGGCCTGCTCATCCCTAGCTCAAATCCCCCCTTTCCACCTTTTCTCCTTCACAGGGGCTACCTTGCTGTCTACAGTGTTGCCCAGGCAGTGAATTAGCCACACAGCCTCCTTGCCCAGCCTAATAGCAAGTGTCTCCCTTTCTGTGCTGTCCCTGAGGAGCATTTGCAACCTCCTGGAAATGCCTCAAATCAAGAATCCCTCCTCCATTTTGATCAGTAGCATCAGTGGCCGAGCATTACCTGTCACTGTGATTCTGCTTCAGCTCTCCCTGGCTGGTCTGAGAAAGGGCAGCAATTCCCACAATGACGCTTAGCTCAGTGCCACAGCACTGTTCAAACAATTTGCTTCACTCAGCCTACACTTCTTCACAGACAATGGCTCTCTGAAATGAAACTGAATATTGGTGGACTGTAAGAAAAATAATCATGGCACAATTCAACTTTTTGAGGTTTGCTACTCCAACAGCCAGACAGAGTTTACGTGCGGGTTCTCCTGTGGGCTTAGATCTCTTCAACCTGAGGAGAAACTTCTTGACAGTGAGTGTAATGGAGCACCGGAACAGGCTGCCCAGAGAAGTTGTGGGGTCTTCTTCTCTGGAGACTTTCAGAACCCATCTGGATGTGTTCCTGTGTGAACTCTCTTAGGTGATCCTGCTTTGGCAGGGTGGTTGGACTCAATGATCTCTGGAAGTGCCTTCAAACCTGTGATTTTCTGTGATTTTGATTTAAGCATACGGAGTCTGGAAATGGTCTTGGCCAATTTTTTTCCTTGGGATCTTTGGGATATAATAATTTTAAGAGCTCAGACTAATTATATAGGCAAAATCCATTCCGCATCCCACTGTGAAACTCTTCCCTTCTTTGTCTCATTAAAACAATATAAAAGCTCAGGCTGTGACAGCCATTAGAAAAGACCTACTTTCTGACTGAAAAAAACAAACAACCAAACAACATTTAAATTATCTCATTCCTTCTAAAATGGGAACATGGCCCCTGACATCAGAGGAAAAGTTCACAAAGGGAAATAATCGGTGTTATGTGAAAGACATGGAGTATCTCACGTTGTCACACCACAAATACATTATGTCTGTAGCCATTGGTATGAGGAAGGAGAGGCTCAGACTCCATAGAGGTTATTTTACTTTAAAAAAAAATATTTATGAACATGTATTTAAAAAACACCATGACTGAGTAAACTCAGAGATCCAGGCATTCTGCCAGTATCCTTACCCTCACCTTGCAGTGTGTCAAATATAGTAACAAAACAGGCTTCTTTCTTCTGTGATGTCCCCAGATTATCTTCTAGCAACAACAGAATCTCTGTTTACTGTGGTTTAATGAGTTAAGTTCAGTTTGGGACAGCTCTGAATGCACAGACGATGCTCATTTATAGATTGCCGAGGTGCTGCCCCAAGACCAAGTATCTTCTCACCATCTATCAATCATATCTTACCTTGCAACTGGTGCACTGCAGGCCATTACAGTTAATCAATGCTGGAGCATCTCCTGTGTCCAAAAAGATAAGTAAGCTCGTTTTTCAATATTGACTGCAACAGTTTGCTTTTCAGCATGATTTCACTCCAAAATTAAAAAATAATTAGGATCTATATGCTACTTTCTCTGTGCTATGGATTTGCCCCCACCCCTGCCAACTGTGAGGTAGGTAGTCTGTCATCATGTAACATGCTTTGCCACCAGGTACACACACAGAAAGGATCCTGCTTTAGCTGTTTGCCATTGGATTTTTCTACCTTAAGAACCCAGTTGCCCATTTTAGTCAGGTTCTTCTCAGTAAATGGAAAAGTATCAGGGTTTTATATGCAAAACCAGGCAGGGGTCCTGTCCTAGCCCTGTTGTTAATTGAGCTGACCTCTGAGTAGCTTTGCCTCACGTTCAGTGTCAGATGCCTTTGAAGCTGTGCTGACAGCAAAAATAGAGCTGGTATGTGACCAGCACTCGGATATTTCCTCTCCTCATCCACTGCCTTATTATGCAAGGCTCTGAGGGATGTAGCTGTACAACTAACAATCTGTGAAAGCATATTTCCCCAGCGGTTCCTTTCAAGCAGCACCAAAGTGTCAGCTGAGGACAGAAGCTGGCGTTATGCTACTGTCATGACTGAATCACAAAAGGAGCTCTACTGTTAACCATTCAACAGTCTGAACATATTGTACAGCACTGCCCTGTCTGGTTTCTGCTGAGGATTTTTTCATAGAATCATGGTAAGAATGGTAGAATGGTAAGGTTGGAAGGAACCTCAAGGATCATCTAGTTCCAACCCCCTGCCATAGGCAGGGACACCTCCCACTAGTACAGGTTACTCAAGGCCTCATCCAATCTGGCCTTGAACACCTCCAGGGAGGGAGCATCCACAACCTCCCTGGGCAACCTGTTCCAGTGCTTCACCACCCTCACTGTAAAGAACTTCCTCCTAACATCCAGTCTATTTTTTCCTATTAGAGAAAGTCCGGGGAGCTAACTGTCCAGCAAAACTGTGTGATAAGCCTATGAACAGACTCCAGATGGTCCAGCTGTTTCAGCATCCTGGCAGCAGTGGCACACAATGCTTCAAATGATGCTAAATCCTCATCTCCTTCAAAACCAGGTCCTTTCATGACAGTGAACTGCAGGTAACTGACCTCCAAAAATGTCAGTCTTCCCTTCAGACAGCAAGGGCTTGAATTACTATGACCCTTTCATTGATGAGCTTTTGCTAGTAGATGGCATAAGGAAAGGTTTCATTTCCATAGTGTTCATTACATTTGTATCAGACTCTCCCGCGAATACGGTGACAACATGCTGACACAGGCTGACAACAGCAGTACATAGCCCAGGGGAAGGCAGCAAGTTCAGACCTCCCAGAGACAAGTTTCTCTTACACAATGACATCTTCTGTGAACTGCTTGGCAGCAAGCAGTTCAAATCATTTACTGATAGCCTGTTCATCTTCTCCATTCTCCCACGCTATCCTGCTTCTTCATGCTCCTTTTGTTCCAATCCAACATTCTCTCCTCTCTGCTTTCCCTTTTCTGCCACCTTGCTCCAAAACACATTCTCCTTTTCAGCCTCCATCACACATTCAAATACTCTTTGACAGCACAAACATTGCCTTCCCTTCCAATTAGGGCATAAGAGTCAGTGAAATCCTAACCAGAGCTGCCTGGGTGTTGGCAGAGAAGCTCACCTTCTAGCAGTCACCACTCACACCATGGGTGCCTTCCAGGAAGCACCGCAGATTCCTCATCGCTGCAGTGTCTAGCAGAAGACCTCCAAGCAAAAGGAAGACAGCGTGAAATGCCTCTCCTGTGATCAATTCCCCATTAAACCCACTCCATAACTCGATAAGGTAAATTAACAGTGACATTCACGACGAGGTCAGGCCAACTTAAGGCAAATTCGCTTGTGCCTGTTAATGTGGGGACCTCTATCGGTTTCAGAAGGAATTATTCTAACATCGTGCCGCTAATGGTTGCGTTTCTGGGAGACAAACAGGCAATCTAATCTCTCTGATCATCCTCTAATGCAAGGCATGAGGAAATTCAGGATCTGTGAAATTTCAGAGAACGTTTTTAGGAAAGACTATTCTCTAATATAAGTGGAACATTCTCATTGGTAATTTAAATGGGATCTGTAAGACGTAACAGAGACATCTTCGTTTACAGTTACATGCACAGTGGCACATATAGCTACACAGCTTATCATGCAAAGCCCTGAACAGTCTTGATGGACACTTTAATAACCAAAAAATCTCTCCAAAGAAGACCATACAACTGTCACTGAAATGTGACACAAATAAAGGACATTTTATGGACATTTTGTGTTCTTCTACTCACAAAGTTTAAGAAGCAAGCTGACTTACCTTACTTCTGAGAGCAGTGTCACCAGTTCCAGAGGTAGTTAGCAGCACAAAGCAAATAAGGTTAGGATCTCTTTGTATACTGTGCTTCTCAGAACACACATTTCAGATATAATTGCCCTCTTGGAAGAGTTAAGAGTCTCTGTCTCTTTCTAAATGTGGCACAGTAAAAACATTGTTCTGTCATTCACTAGCAAGTACAGTTCTGAAAAGTCATTTTAAATTTTAAGTCAAAGTAATCTGATTTGCAGGAAATGACATTTAAATCTTAATGCAAATGTCATTGTGAGGTGTGGCTGGACTAACACACAGTCCATGAAACAGGTGAGAGCACATGCTTCAACATGCCTCAGTCAGTCTGTGATAGCTTTCATAAAAACAAGTGAAATAATTTGTTGCTTTGTTGGGTTTTTTTCCTGGAGATCACTACCCTATGAATGTAATGTCTGTGTGAAAGTTGAAATGAGAGGTGTAATTCAACATAAGGAATAACTGCACTCCAAAGTTTGAGCTACTGCTTACAGACTTGCAGTCAATGTGTACTTCTGTGACAGCCCAGACCTGCTGTTCTGTGCTTCACAAGACTTGGCCCTTTCTCCCATTTCAATTTTACCTCCAGACCATGAATAACTTCCTTCTGATCACAAACATGTCTGAAGGCATGGGTTTATGACCCTGAACAGAACCCAGAAGTTCACATACAAGGAGTAAAGTCAGACAAAAATTGCCCTGTTTGAAGAGTACTGCCTAAGGCAATGTTTTGACAAGTGAAACTGGCACTGACCCTGCTATGCTCAGCCAGGACTTTCCTACTCCCTCCCTGTAAAGCATTCCTTGTGCATTAGCCCTCTCTCTGTCACACAAGGTTAGTGATGCTTCAGTGCTGTTGCATGTACACTTTCCCACCTATTTTTGGCTCTACTGTGCCAGCAATTCCAGTAGTAAATAAGGTCCACACTGCAGTCTATTTATCCACCCTTAACCCTGTAAGCTAGGAAAATATCATTACAGTAACAGCACATGGAGGGGAGGAAGGCTAAGTTGAGGCACAGTAGAGACTAAATGCCTGCCTTCCCTAGTCTATACTCCCTGTCTATGCTCTAAGATTAATAATACATGCTGTATAATGTGCCTGTAAAGTCCTCCTGTCTGAGCACAGATTTTCACTTGAGAACTGTGTGGTGTGTTCCCATAGACCGGTCAGAGAAAAGGTCACCATCAGAGTGCTGAAATCTCAGAGACCATCTCTTCAGCTTCAGGAGGTATTACAATATTTAGTTAGGGCTACAAGTGCAGGTGACACCAATTTTTAGAAAGGCACCAGAAGAGATATGGGTGTCATAGTTTTTTGTTTAAGAGAGTGACAGACTTAGATAATTTTCTCTCTCTCTTTTTTTTTTTTTTTTTTTTCTCCTTAAAGGGCAGTAAAATAACAACACTCTTGCTGAATTGGAGAAGAATACAGAAAAACTGTATTTAAAGACATGGCATACACGAATCCTTAACACCTAATACAGATACAGGATACATGAGAATTCCCCCAAAACCTTCCCCCCCAGGCCAAGTTAAACCACCAAAACCCCAGTGCTCTTTTTCTCCTCCCACCATTCTCTTCCATTTAGGCTCAAGCAGGCCTGAATTGTGCAGCCGGAGATTTGCTACAGCTGTGGTCTTGAAGGCCACAGGCAAGTTTACTCCTACATAGTTACCTATAAAAAGAGTCCCTCCAGAGACACAAAAGGAGGAGAGAGAGAAGTGAGAGAACCGACTTTGCTGCTCTCTTATAAGTGTCAGCAAGATTATGGGATTGAATAACAAAATTACAATATCTGGGGATGCTCAAATTTCTCCCCTGGGATGGACTTGTCGCTGTGGTCCTCTTAAGGGAACCTGGGACTCCCTCGACCCACCACAATGGGAAAGGTAGCCTGACCTTTGCACCTGAGCGCTTACAGAATCACAGAAAAAGTGAAAGTTGTAGTAAGAATTAAAATTAGTAGGCATCTAGAGAAGTACAACCTGCTTGTGATGATGACACCAGGAAAAGTTAGTATGGCTTTTATAATGAGAAGATCTGACTTGCTTTCCTGGGAGATCTGCAAAGGGATCAGTAGCTCTGTGGATAAAGGTGATCTGGTTGATACAGACTGTCTTGATCTTCAAAAAGGTCTGCCAAAGTATTAGAAGAAACCAAGCAGCTATGGAGGGTCTGGCACAGCTGGGAAATGCAGTAGCAGTATTTTCTCGATGGAGAACCAACAGAAGTTCAAGGGTCTCTGCTGGGATCTGTGCTGTTCAGTGCATTTACAGACAGTTTGGAAAACAGTTAAGTGAGAAAGCTTACCAAGAATACAGTGTTGTTCAGGGTAGCAAGGACTAGCCACTAACTATGAAGAACTGCAGAGAAATCATACGTGACTGAGAAAGAAAATCCCACAAAAGATCTATAGCAGAATTGACAAAAGTTCAGACAAAGACAGAACAGATGATGGAAGATAGGGAAAGCTGCAGTACAAAGAACAAATCAATTAAGTAAGATACAGCATTCTGTGAAAGAGCTGACTTCTGGATACATGAAAAATGACTGAAAAACTAACTGGGTGTAGGGAGGGTGGGTAAGGGCTGGTTGTCCACTTCTGTGGCAATATGAGTATTAGGCAGCATAAATCAAGCTTGGATTGTAGGAGTCAAATTCAAAACAATGAAAAAAAGAGGGGCATCAGGAACTCCTTTATTGCAGATTGATGTAAGTTTCTGTGGCTTAAAGAGACACATTCTCAGACAATGAAACTGCCCAGGGAACACATCTATCCTTGAAGGCTTTGAGCTCAAAAGGTGAAGGCTGGCAGACCATCAAGTATCACACATACTTGTCTTGCCAGACTCTTATGTAAGTCTTTAACTATAGACAATGTTAGAAATAGCACTCTAGATATCATCAATGTCATCTTCTAAAAGCACTAAGATATCTTCTACAACGAGCCAACATCTTTATGGATTAACACATTTAGGGTTCTGTGTTAACTCTGCCATTTTCCTTAGTTCCTTACATTTTACAATTCTGGCTCAACTGCACATTTTTAAAAAGTTCACAGCTCTCTTCATGGCAGAGGCAAGCTTGGCTACCCCTCCCAGGTTCAGAAATAAGAGCACAAACACAGAAGAGCACAACCATATTTTTGACCTAACTCACAACTTCCTGGCTGCTCTTCTCATGATGCTAAGTCTGCAGCAGCAGCAACAGCAGTAAAGCTCTATGCACAGTTCAGTAAAAAAAACCAAAAAACCAAAAACAAAACCAAAAAAACTTTACAACTGGAATACCTTGGCATTGTGACATGTCCTAGGGATGCAAAAACTCTTACAGATGATTTGTGAGCTCTATTTCAGTCATTCTCCTTGGGTACAGATTGAAAAAAAGGAAGAAACGCAGCTGAAACAAGACACTATTTTACGTAATTGTTTTGAGATCTAATGGGGGGGGATTTAAAAAAAAAAAAAAGTGGTAGTAGGAGTCCAATTATGATACAGTGCTGAGTAAGGCCTGTGTGTACTTAATTGATTTTTTTCCACTACATTGCTGCCTGGATTCTCTAGCAAATCAGTATGGCAATCAGGGGAGAAACTGTACTGCAGCAATAAAAAAAGGAAAAGAAGACTGTCATTTTCTATTTGCACATTTCTGACACACAAGGAGAGATACCATAGAGGTTAGCCCCTAAAGCAGAACTCCCTTGGTGTTTTTGATTCCCATCTCACAAACTTCATAGGGAAGATAGACAAAATAGCACTGGGCAGTTTCTGCAGGAGCAGTTGCAATTGGAAGACATATTGTTCCTGCTAAGCAGCAGTATCTTACCATTTTCCCCTAAAAAAAACCCAAACACATATATGTGTGTGTGTGTGTATATATATATATATATATATATAAATACCTTGAGGCGGTTACAGGTAACAATTGTGGAAGAGAATCATTTAGGTTGGAAATGTCCCTTAAAATTGAGTGCAGCTAGCACTGGCAAGTTCAGTGCTAAACCACATCACTAAGTGCCACATCTACAGATCTTTTTTAATACCTCCAGGAATGGTGACTTAAAGTGACACAGCGCCCAGGTCTTCCTGGGGTGCACACTGCGTAGTTCTGGTTGTGTTTTCCCAGCTCTGCCTTCTCTGATCCAAGAGCCCTTTTTTTCCCTCCATTCTTCCTCATGCGCTTTATCATCAGAAACAGGGGAAGGGACAGAGGGGGTCTGAAGTATTATTTTGGACTCTTGAATGCTGAACCACACTTTAAAATAGTCCACATAAATGCGGAGAGGTTTGTTCCCCATTCCCTTTCCTTCACACAGCATTAACAAGCCGTTCCACTCTCAGTAAAAGTAACAAAGTTGCTTTCCTGATGGCTGATTTCATACAGTCCCAGTATACCACCTTCAAAAAGAATCAAAGAATCATTCATGTTGGAAAAGACCCTTGGGATCATCAAGTCCAACCATTAAGCCTACTCTACAAAGTTCATCCTAAACCACATCCCCAAACAACCTTTAAACACATCCAGGGTTGGTGACTCAACCACCTCCCTGGGTAGACCATTCCAATGTCTGACTACTTTTTCTGTGAAAATTTTTTTCCCAATATCCAGTCTAATCCTACTCTTTCTATAGGCAGTTGCAGTTTGAGGCCATTCACTCTTGTTCTGTCATTAATTACCTATGAGAAGAACCCAGCACCAACTTCTCCACAATATCCATTTAGGTAGTTGTAGAGAGCAACGAGGTCTCTCCTTAAGCTCCTCTTCTTCAAACTAAACGGTCCCAGCTCCTTCAGTCACCCCTCATAAGATCTATTCTCCAGGCCCTTCACAGGCTTCGCTGCCCTCTTCCACACTCTTTCCAGCACTCAACATCCCTCTTGTATTGAGGTACCCAAAACTGGACCTAATACTCAAGGTGTGGCCTTGTCAGTGCTGAGTACAGTCAGGAAATTGCCTCTCTACTCCTGCTGGAGATGGCATTTCTAAAACAAGCCATGATCTCATTGGCTTTCTTGGCCAGCCGGGCACACTGCTTGCTCATATTCAGCCACTTGTCAATTAGAGTCCCCAGGTCGCTTTCTGCTGGACGACTTTCCAGCCACATTTCCCCAAGACTGTGGTGCTGCATGTGGTTGCTGCGGTCCAAGTGTAGGACCTAGCACTCGGCTTTGTTGAAGCTCATACTCTTAACATTGGCCCACTGATCCAATCTGTCCACGTCTCTCTGGAGAGCCTTCCTATTGTGGTCGCCCTACTGCAGTGACTCCCAGAGCCTCTCCACACCTTCCTGGCTATATCCACATCCTACTACCTCATCCTGTTCACCTCTGGCACCTGAACCAAAGGCGGCATCTGCTGAAAGGGGTTCAATTCCTGTGCACTGCACACTGAAGCTATTATATGCCTGCGGAACCTCTTTTTTCCTCCCATCCAGCCAAGTACCTTCACAAAACTTGTGTCAACTCTAAGTCTTTTGAAGTACAATGCCTCCACTGGGTTTGTTTAAGTGACCTGAGGGCTCAAAAAATACACCTGGTGGAGGAGAGACCTGCAGCCTAGAAAGACAGAGTAGCTGTGCAAGCTTCATTTCCTTGGAAAGTTTGGCTAACAGTCTCATCCTCTAGGTCTGGAGACTGCATTCAGCTAATCATTCAATATTTAGCATTCTGTCAATTTCTAAAGCCTATTATTCCACAAACTTTAATACTTTCTGCTTCTTTGATGCTCCGATATACTCAGTTTGGACAAGGTCAGATTTTGGTGAGCAAGAGGAAATACAATCATTTTCCCTGTTTCCCTACTTATTTTCTTTTTTAAAATACCAGTGAAAAATATTATTCCCTAAAGGAGGCTTCAAGAAATACCCGAGGCCCTTTAGTATGGATTTAAAGAACTTATTGAAAAAGTAAGACATTTTTCATTTAGAAAAATGACACTTATAGAAAGAAATACGCTAAGTTCTGAGGAATCAAGTCACATGCCCTTCAGGCCATGATTACACTTAACTTGCACTTAACTTCAGATGATGTCTGATTTACTCAAACAACTACTGTTTAACCTGGGTTCTGTTGGCAGAAGTTCCATGTAATTGAGAAAACATTAAGCTGCAGCCAATGGACTGTATAATGTTTAACCAAGTATTAAGCAAATGAGGAAGTTTAATCTCTTTTTGATTGACAGAGGAAGCAAAGCTCCACAAAAGCAGCACAGGTAAAATGTAATTAATGTCACTTTTACTCTTCGTTTCTTTTAAGTTTGTCTATTTTATTTTCATGACCAGCAGTCTTACTCTGTAGGAATGAGCCTGAAGTATAGCAAGTTGGACTAGATGGTTAAACCAAGGTCTTCCAAATTCAAGTTTTCATAATTCCAGAAGCCACAATTCTTGCTGCAGTCAGGTAGTGCCGGGAAGGATTTGCATGCCTATGGATCTCAAGCAACAGACTGCTTACCCTCCAACACAACAGTGTGAGCACCTGCTACCTTCACCAGAAACCAGGGGCTTGTATTGAAAAGCCCAGAGCTCAGGCCAATGCCTGCACCCCACAAAATCTCAGTGGTGGCAATACATAACTGCCTCTTAAAACATCAGAAGTTTCCTCTGAGTCATAAAGGAACTTACTTGTAAACGTGGGTTGAACAATCACAAAAGCAGGGCCAAAACCCTGAGGGCAGGGGATAAAAAAGTTAAACTGGCCTGAGATAAAAATATATTATCTAATCATTGTATCAGAGAGTGCAACTAGCCTTCCAGCATCTGAAGGGGGCCTACAGGAAGGCTGGGGAGGGGTTATTTACAAGGCCTTGCAATGACAGGACGAGGAGCAATGGGTTTAAACTGGCAGAGGGGAGATTTAGACTGGATGTTAGGAGGAAGTTCTTTCCAGTGAGGGTGGTGAGGCACTGGCACAGGTTGCCCAGGGAGGTTGTGGCTGTTCCCTCCCTGGAGGTGTTCAAGGCCAGGTTGGATGAGGTCTTGAGTAACCCTTTACTAGTGGGAGGTGTCCCTGCCTATGGCAGGGGGTTGGAACTAGATGATACTTGAGGTCACTTCCAACCTTACCATTCTATGATTCTAGTAGGCAAGGAAAAAAAAAAAAAAACACAAATGGGAGCTTTTCCCACATTCAGCACAAGAATTCAGACTATCACCGTACATTAGAAGCACAACTTGCTTCAATGCAGTTTTGGTGAGAGAGAGAAAACACCTTGAGTTTGTCTCTTTTGCAGAAATCTTCTTCCTCAGTTCAGCCACCAGTCACCTAGAATGCATCCATGTGCACATTCCTCTGTCCTGAAATTGCTCTCTTCTGGCTCTGCAGCCATTTCTGGCAGGGGAAGACCCACCCCATCGTGTGCAGACAAGCAGCAGAGTCCATGCCTGCTTCTTCAGCACAGTCTGCAGCAAGCAGACAGACAGCTCCACTGACTGCGTGGAAAGAGAGAACACAACGAGCAGTATCAAAGAAAGAGACAACATTTACTGCAGAATAGAGATGAGTTTATACATTACTTTTGTCTGTGTGACCACAGTAAATGTGATTGTGATGGAAATATCACCAAGAGCTACCAGGTATAGAGGGAAAATGGTGTCTAAAAGGCAGAATTAACTCTATTACTAGACACTTGGAGTTTCCCTGAATTAATGACAATTCTGCAGTCCTCATTCAATGAAAATAAAATCATAAAATAAGCTTAACAAAGTAGCCATTAATATGCCATCCATTGCCTCTGCAAAAGACAGTGTGAATGTAGTGTATGTAATAAGCTAGTCTAGACCAGGCTAGTCAGAGCTTTACATAAGTATACTCCTGCCCAGACATTTGCAGGTGTCTCTCCCTTAAGCCACCATTTAGGATGCTCATGAGTAATCACACTTGTAAGAGTGGGGGGGGTTTTGAATGAACAAGGAAATTTGGTGACATATTGACGCTGCAGAAAGGCCGTATATACAGTGATGAAACATGTCATTTTATGTTGCTACCCTATAAAGCCAGAGCATGTGAAAAACAGTCTATAGAAGATGTTCAGATTGCACTGGAGTTTCTAAGATGTTAATAGCTGATAAAGACTGCAACTGTTAAGATAAACAAAGCTTAGCTAGTTGCCAAAGTCAGAGTCCAGCCAGGACACACAGAATGAAAGAAACATTGAACTGATTCAAAATAATGTGTTTCCTTCTATGTCTGCAAAAATTATGAGCACTGAGGTAAATTTCCATAAGACAGATGTAATCATGGCCTTTAAGGCTCAGCCAGATATCTACACAATGCTAAACATGAATGTTAAATGCAATGCTGAGAGGTAACAGCTCTGTTCTTAGAGTACAAGTTGGACTGCTTAGGAGGGAGGTCAGCAAACAGGTCAGGTTCTCTATAACAGACCTTTTGAGAAGCCATGCAAATTGTCATCAGAAGTACTCTGAGAACTCCTGGGGGAGAAAAATAAAGAAAAAAAAAGAACAAAAACAACCAACAACAAAAAAAAAGTTTTAGTGGACAAGGTGAGGAAGCTGTTGCTTACATCAAAGTCGGGGTAAAGGAAAGGAATAATGGTTTCCTACTCCCAAAGATTTAGCACATCCCTGCTCTGATGAATACTGAACTACAAAAGCTCCAAACAGTATCAGAAAGCAAGGACTAGTACCTGTGTCTCCTCTATTCCTAACTGGATAAATACACTTTTGCATCCAAAAGCTGCAGTTCTGGCATAAAACCATATGCAACTAGGACAACTATGAATTTTCAAACAATCAAAACATTTTGTTTCCAAATTGGTATAGAACAAAAATAGGTTTCAAAAGCTGTCTTGAAGGTAATTGCTGCTGCACAGTAGTAATGAGGAGCAGAGAAACATAAGAACCCACAGAAACTTTGGCTGGGAAAAATGGGTGCTGTAGAGATGCCCATGAGTTATTACTGTAATTGGATTTTTTAGAGGTGGCAGATGTAGGAAGGAGGGAGTTGGTCCTTTGATAGCTTTTTGATGTTTCCTCTCTCCGCTGATGTTCTATTTCATATTGAATTCATATTGGATGCTTCAGTTCCTCTCTCTAAGTGTGCACACACAACTGGGTATCTACTAGACTTGCTTTCCTTCACCACTTCTCTTCAGCTTTTCTCTTCTGCTTTCAGTTCATTTTTGTTTCCTTCACTTTCTCTCTCCACCTCTTTTTTCCAACTTCTTTCCTTTTTTTTTTTGTTCCAGTTCTCTCTCTCTTTATTATTGCCTTCTCTCTCACTCACTGTACTTCTCTTTCACAGCCTAAGATTTTCATCTGTTGTTTCTTTTATTTTTCCTAGCCTTTCCTGCCTTAATGTTTGCACCTCCCACCCTCAGTATTACAAACAGTGCATACCAGGAACACCTTTTACCCATGATGGGCTTCCTCATAACAAAAACTTGCAAGGCTTGGACTGACTCTATTTAAAATGCATTTTTCAGAAGCAAGGGAGGCAGATTTAAAAAAAAAA
>VWZE01005896.1:71394-134541 GCA_013396675.1 Eubucco bourcierii
CAGCTTTTTTCCTTCTTTCTCTTTAGCCTTATCATCCATCAAAGCAACCAGCCCTTTATAAAACAAGCTGTGAGGGGAATATGTTGGCACAGAACCTGCTCTGGCTGGGATGCTGCCAAGGGCTGCAAAAGTGGTGACAAACATCATGAGAGAGAGAAAGAGAGGAGGAAGCCATGCCCAGGGTCTCAGAAATAGGTTAGTATCACAAAAGGAAGAAAAGGCACAGAAATGTTTCAGAAAGAGTTAGTGTCTCTAATGCAAAGCCATCACATTTAGAATGATTTAGAAATGATTGCTTTCCTCAGCAGCTCCCAGTCCAGAACTAACACCCAAATACAACCAGCAGCTGCTGTTCAAATCTGTATAATGCTGACAGAGCAAGAACTCAGCATCAATCAAATTCTCTCCACTTAGAAAACACCCTTCTGTCAATAAGGATTTGTGAAAAGAGATGTAAAGAGTCTCTTGGAGGTAACCATTTTATAGTATTTAACTCTCTCAAACCACCTTTCGAGTATTCATCCCAAGTGCTACACACTGACATCCAGGGGGAAAGTGAGTAAGGCATGTTAGAGAGGTGATATTTGCATGCAAAGTACTACAAACCATTCAAAGCCATTCAGTTACATCTGCTCCTGGCTGGCAATCGTACATCTGTTCCCATGGCTACTTTTTCCATTCACGCTTCTTTCTTTTCAGTAGTTTGCTCTGCCCATTCAAAGTATCTTGGCTTCATTATGCTATGAACAGTTTGGCATCCACTGCCCAGCATCTGGCAAACGAGGACTTCAGCACTGATTGAAGCCTGGGATGTTGTAACTGTGCAGATGACTGGTGACAAGAATTTACGGGCATGAACTTGAACATACGAAGTTCCATCTAAATATGAGGAGAAACTTCTTTATTTTGAGGGTGGTAGAGCACTGGAACACACTGCCCAGGGATGTGGTGGAGTCATCATCTCTCGAGTCATTCAAAACCCTCCTGCACAGCATTCTGTGCAAGCTGCTCTAGGTGAGCCTGCTCTCACAGGGAGTTTGGATTAGATGACCTCCATAAGTCCCTTCCAACCCTTATCATTCTGTGGCTCTGTGAAACAGCACAGCATTTATGAATGAAAAAGACATGTTTAAAAAACAGAACCTGGATGTTGAAGAACATTTAATTCCACATCTATTTTTTTACCTTTACTTTTATCAGGGTGAAGAAAGAGCCTTGAATAAAGCACATTTTTAGTCTGTGCTTGGAGAGCTGTCTGTGCTCTTTATCCCAGTCTATCAGTCAAAATGGTCTGCTCTTTACTACTGTCAGTAGCAACTTCAAGTCAGTTTGTCCCAGAGGAAAGGACTACATGAGATGAAGGTGGGGACACATACTTACTGGAAAAAAAACTCATAGTAAATTTAGTGTTCTCAGTTTTCCCAGAGAGCTATATTGAACAAGCTCAGCATCCATAGAAGCTGCCCAAAGCACTGTAAGGCTGATTGTCTTCAAAAATGAGCAACCTAAAGGGTGACTTGGAAGACAATAGGATTTGAGGTCACTTTCCTCTCTACAAGTAAACTCAAGAATGTCCACATATGAAAAACAAACCAGGAGAATCTTTTAGGCCTTTCACCTCCTTCAGCAGTTCACAGAGATATTATCACCACATTGCAGAATCCCGAAATGGAGCACTAACTATGGCAGCACCTCAAGCAGGGACCTATGGATCAGATGATAACTAATTAATAGGACACTCCTGGTACACATACGCATAAAGATGGTCTGACAATAAATCTACATTCATATGTCACATTCCTGTGGTTCTAAATATTCTCCCCTTCAAGTCTGAAAGACACAAGTCACTATGTCACCTCTGTTAGGTCTTGCCGTGGTTGCAGAGCCTCCAGCCAACAATGTTGAGAGCTGCAGAAGCTGAGTACTGAGTCCTCACAGGGCACCTGAATGCCAGATCTTGTTGCATCCAACTAGTTGTTCTCTTCATTATGGCACAGGTATGTATTACTGGGCATATGGCATTTCTTTCTATCACTTAGTTATTCCTAAGTGCTCCTTAATTTCCTGAAAATTGTGCCACTTCATACTGTCTGCCCTCTTCAGACAAATGCTTCTTCAGCATAGGGACTGTTCACCAAATTTAATAACCTACTTTCTCTTTCTCAATGGCAAATCCCTAGCTGTTTCAATCAGGAATATGGTCTCTGCCCTTTTATAAAATACGCTGGATCCTTTTAAGCATCTCCTAACATACATTTCTAAACGAATACTTCATTATATCATCTAACAACAATTCCTTTTTACACTAACTAGACTAACATTCATGCTGATTTCTATAATATTTAGGCTATCTATTCCTTCAAATGTAGTTTGCACTTAAAACAGATCATTGTGCTTCTGCATATTTAATGACTATGACTCATGCAACCTATTTCATCTGGGTGTTCTTTTTTGTTATTCTCATTCAATTTTGCTGCTGTTATTTTTGACTACCAAATAAGCCTATTTTGGTGAAGAAAGAAACTGATTTCTTTTCTGGACCTCACAAGCACATTAAGAAAAGTTACTGTTCATCCAGGTATACATGAATAATTCATAGTGCAGCTTCATTTTTAGCACCATAATGTCAGCCCATTAATTTGCTAATTTATTTTTGCATTATTCATTTTCTTCTGATTGCAGAAATTCTTAAATAACATAGGGAAACACTGCAGTGATAGAAATTGTTAGAAATCAGAAACAAATATTTGTCATTTATAACTAAAACAAGAACAGAGGCTGATTTTCCAACCTGTGATGTTTGACCTCAGGGCTAAACAAAGCTTGACCTTCTTAGCCGAATTTTTTGTGGCAACACAGCTAGTGTAATCATATTCTGTGTGTTAACATGCATGTAACTAAGGGTTTTTTAAACACTCAGTCCAAATTCAGCCAAATTTTACCATAAAAAGCAAAATGTCCTTAAGCAGACTCAGTAATTTTCAGCTATTTCAAATTGCTTGAATATAGATAGCCACAATAAACAGCCACAGAGAAAAGAGGCCTTGCTTTTTCTAGCTGAATATCCATTTGATTGGAAACTAGAGAAGCCCTAAAAGAGAAGCTAAAAATGCCCCACTTATAAGAAAAGCTTGTTGAGCACTGTTTTTGATTCCAAAGTCAACTGTATGTATATTGGCAAGCATCAGCTCTGAAATACATTCACATAAATTCACATAAAACAATGCAAGCTACTACCTGGAAAGGTAATCCCAATGACAGATTTATCCTAGTGATCTTCCTCCCACTCTGATATTAGTATTTCTGCTAAAATGTACAGAGACCAGTCAGGCAGTTCATACCACTCCTGCAACATCCTGATCCACTAAAGCTGGATGTTCCAAGCAGCTGCTGCTGAAGAGAAAGTCAGGCAGGCCAATGACTCCCAACAGGTCTCTTCTGTTGGTCACGTACCTCAAGCCATCAATTTATCGTGCAGTAAGAAAGAACCCAAATAATGAAGCATGGTTTTGCAACCAAAGTGGTGCTCCTACTGAAAAATGGTTGAAGATGTTTGTCTCTCACAGCACTACCTCAGAATTACACTGTGCAGAGATTTTCCTNAAAAACCCCAAACAAAACCCACTACAACACATTTCACCAAGAAGCCTTACAGAATACTCAAAAACAGAGTGCTGGGAACTCCAAGTATTGCTTTCAAGAGGATGGTTAAGTACCAACTTGACTGTTGCAATTGCACATTACTTATTTAGCAGCATCTCAGAGGAGGCAAGACGTGTGTTCAAATTCAAACACAGCTGTAGCTGTATTCAGCAATTTTGGCAGCCACCCAAAGCTACCAGAAAGGACAAATAGACACATACTGCAGTGCCAGCTGTGAAAACTTGAAGGCATTGGAGTAGGTATCAACTGCATTTCATATCTGACCAAAAAAAAAGGGGGGGAGGTGGGAATCAAATAACGTAACAACTTTAACAGATGCTGAAAGCTACACCTCCACCCTGCAGCTTTGCCCCTGTTGGCTTCAATGGGCAAGACTGTTGTGAACCTGAACGGGATCTTTATTTTGGGGGCCAGTCACGCATAATTTTCCACACACATTGCACAGTGGGATCAGACTCAGTAGAGCCCTTGCCTGTGACATGAGGCCAGGTTTCTCTTAAGACCAAAATGTTCATTATTTGTACAGATTCTGTATATCTTTGGATTCTCTCTATTTCTTGAAGAACAGCATATGATAAAAATGTGTAAGAGTGTTTGAAATGTAAATGATCCACATAGGTGTCTATCTAATAAGAAGTGGTACTTCACTCGGAATGTGGCCCTGTAGGTCTCTACTTTGAAAAACATTTAGGCTAAAAGAACTCTGGGAGGTGAAGGTTGTTGTTGCTACTGTGTTGCTGCAACGGTACAAGCACAAGGCAAGTAAGTGGCCTTATGTTCCCTTCAGGGAAGCTGGAGCCAATAAGTAGCATTATCAGGTCAATAGTGCCAAGCTAAACGCCTCTTCCTTGCAGCCCGGTCTCTTCCAGCTAAAAAACATCTCTGGTTTTCCTCCAAGCCACTATTAAAAACGCTTTAAGCAAGCATTTGCAAGAAGTTAAATGCAGCTCCATCATTAGGAGTTTTATACTTAGGCACCACATTTTAAGAGGACTGTTAAAATTATGTAAAGGGTTAATCCTCCTGGGGGGGATGGTCTGAACCTGACCCCAGGTCCTCCTGACTCCTTCCTGAGGGGTGGTCTGAACTTGACCCCAGGTGTAATGGTTAGCCCACTTCCACTTCCTGCCTAGCCCCCTATAAAACACAGGAACTTCCAGTTGCTCACTCTTTCCCCACCCCCACCCCCTTGCCAGATAGCAGCAGCCTTGTTACTGCTGTTCCTGTTTTACCACATGGCCACCCTACCACATAGTGGACAACCCCTCGCTGAATCTACCTCCATCCATTACCATCAATCTGGCTGTATATATATTTTTGTATCATAGAATGGTAAGGTTGGAAGGGACCTCAAGGATCATCCAGTTCCAACCCCCTGCCAGAGGAAGGGACACCTCCCACTAGTACAGGTTACTCAAGGCCTCATCCAACCTGGACTTGAACACCTCCAGGGAGGGAGCAGCCACAACCTCCCCGGCCAACCCGTTCCAGTGCCTCATCACCCTCACTGCAAAGAACTTCCTCCTAACATTCAGTCTAAATCTCCCCTCTCCCAGCTTAAACCCATTGCCCCTTGTACTGTCATTACAAGACCTTGTAAATAGTCCCTCCCCAGCCTTCCTGTAGGCCCCCTTCAGATACTGGAAGGCTACTCTAAGGTCTCCTCGAAGCCTTCTCTTCTGCAGGCTGAAGAGCCCCAACTCTTGTAGCCTGTCCTCATAGGAGAGCTGTTCCAGCCCTCTCGATCATCTTCATGGCCCTCCTCTGGACCCACTCCAACACTTTCATGTCCTTCCTGTGCTGAGGGTTCCAGAACTATGCACAGTACAGTATCTTGTTTCCCTTCTCTATACCTCTTTGTAACTCCCCTACCCTAAATACCTTTTATTTATTGTTAAAGTTTGTTTGGTTTTTTTTCTTTTAACTTCCAAAATTGAAGCAAGGCTATTCTTTGAGTGGTTTTAACCCTTTCCTCTCTACATCTAATGCCTTTCTTTCCAAAGTGGGAGGAGAGGGGAAGGCATCCTGCTATTGTATTGGTTCTGTTAGCTATTTTAAGTCTCTGGGGAAGGTTAAACTAGAACCAATACAAATTGATTCTCTTCCTCATTCTGCACAGCTCCCAACAAGAGGCACTAAGCTTCAAGAGACATGTTCAAGAATATTCCCAAAGCAGTGCTGAAAATCTAGCTTCAGCTACTACAGGGAGGTATAAGGACCACAGCCATAGACATTTCAAATAAATCTTTTCTGGGATATACTTCAAGCACAGAGCATACCACCCACTTTGTCCTTCTGCTTTCTCCTCCTGGACATCAGCAGGAGTAGCAAACTCCGAGACCATCCCCAGTGTGAGTCACACTGTTCACCAAAATGACTTGGATGTCATCCAGGACATACCATGTGCATGCACATGAGAAAAACTAGGTCACCGCTACTCCTTCCTCCTGTTTTTTTTTTTCTTCTGCAAGCACTCTGCAGCACAAGGCAAAATCCTGCAACTAGATCAGCAGGATAACAGCATTACAAAACCCATCAATAGATCCAAGTGCTCAGGGACAGAGAGGTCTAAAATACATAGCGAGATCCTTTCCTTAGCCAGCAGTTTTCCATTCATGTTATCTGCAGTTCAGTGAAGCAAAGTATTCAATATATAAAAAATAAAAGACTCTACATTTAGAAAACTTTAGCAAAGCTTTATATCAATAACAGAGGCAGACAACAGGAAGTCTCTCTGCATTAGATGCAATTAAAAAAAAAAATCCAACTGTAACGACAACAAAATCTAACAAAAACCCCCACAAAACCAGCGTGACAAAACACACAAAACCCTCCCATAGTTCTTTTGAAAGAGCCCTTCAAACTAGCTACATTTGGGCAAAGCTGGGGTCACAAAAGTGCTCTTAACTCAGAATATGCTTACTTACCACCCACACTAGGGAACTGCCCATTCCTCTTACAAAAGAGGCAAATGAAATGTTTCTTCAAGATTTTAGTATTTGGGGATTTTTTTTCTTAGGATGTGAAAATTGCTGGTGCTGACCTCCAGTCACAAACCATCACCAAAGGACTGGGTCTTCATATGTAATATACAAGAGAGATTTGGGTTAGCTATAATAAGACATAATTTTTTAATTGGTAGAGAATGAGATAGAGGGTCTGGTCTGCACTCACTCTGCATGAATGGAGCAGGCTTTTATGGTTTGGGGTCTGAATCTCTCTCCAAAACACTGAGAGGTTCTAGGTGTAGTTCACCATATAGCTGAGGAGGTCACTTTTTTTTCCTGCATCAGCAAACATGGCCCCGGCAGTAATGCTACAGCCTCAGCTGCCAGGTACCCCCAAAAAAAGCAGGCACATTGAGAGTTTCCTCTCTGGAAACCCTGCTCTTTTCCTGGTTTTTCAAGTAGTCATTGTTCCCCACTGTCTGGCCTGTGGGGTCATGTCTTCACTAATTTCAACCTGGGTAACAACATTTTGCATGACTTGCAACTCTTCCTTCTGCATTAGTTTCAGGAGGAAAAACCACTTCATGTTGGCTGACTATGTCCATGTGATAAAAGGGACAGAAGGAGAAATGATAAAGGTGAGAGATTCAAGGAGATACAAACCCCCTCCTAAAATAGAAATGCCAAGTTGGGAAAGGTCATTAGGAAAAAATTCTATATAAAACTGAAACAAGGCTGAGCAGGTAAAGCTTACATACATTTTCTGCTTGGCTGGAAAAGAACAGAGATTCATTTTTTTAAAAAAATTATTTATTTTTTAAAAAACATTTTTAATATAGGTATTGTACTGAGGACAAAACGCTTTTTGTTCCTTCATTCTCCTTTTTCCCTGTATATGTATTATCTGGGAAATGGGGGGGTAGGGACGGAATGGAAAGTGGATTCTTTAGCTAAGTACTATCTATTGAGTTTAGACCAGAAACCCACATCTGGGGCATGCCAAGGGCAAGCTGAAGGTTAAACCAGAATATTTCCTCCTCCTCAACTCACTCTGCATGAACCAAGCCTGTAGCATATTCAAAATCTGAACCAGAACTAACTTGCCACCACAGACAGAGTGGTAATCAGCTTTGCTTCATGGTAGCCTCTGCAAGAAGCAGGCAGCAAGCATCAGAGCTGCATCCACTACTCCTCAGCACATCACACAGGGTGATGCAGCTGACGGCTGCCCAGAAGCCACAGTCCTGAGGCGGTCCCAGCCAAATACCAAAATTTCAGTGCTGGGCTGCTCTGAAAACCCACCCTAGCAGTTTCTTAACCATTTAATTTGTCCTCTATAGTAAAACCAGCACCTAGGAAGAAAACCTTACCACTGATCAAAAGTGGAAATTTCACATTGGAAATTTCTTTCAATCATCTGCAACTTCTACTTAAATAATTTCAGATTTCTGAATGGCTACCTAGTGCCTTAAAGGGATTGTCCTCCACAGAAAAGCAGACACCACATTCAAGGGATGTACTGGGAATCTCTCTCTTGCCTTACCTCAGGTCAGAACAACTCTTTGGTTAAAGTCTGAAGATACACGGGAGGGAAAAAGGGATATCTAGTGGTGGGGTGCTTTCTGTTCATGACAGGAGAAACTTTCTTAAAATACTGTGTTTGAAAAGGTTCAGTTGACCAAATCTCTTTGAAACACAGCAGGATTTGTTAGTTACCCAAAAAATGCCAGGCACAGCTAGTTAAGTAATATATATGCATTTTACAAGTATTTGAATCAGAGGTTAAAAGTTATTTTGCATAGAAACTCCTTTACTATATGGACACAGCATGTAGAAACAAAAGTACTAGAACAGGTTTTAATATGACAGTTAGATACACAATTAATTTGCCAACACCTAAGAAGAAAGCCTTATTACTGCTCAAGAGTGGATATTTCACACTTGAAATGTCTTTCAACTATCTGCAACTTCTACTTAAATAATTTCAGATTTCTGACTGGCTATCTAGTCCCTTAAAGAGAGCGTTCTCCACAAAAAAGCAGTTGACACCACACCTCACTTATATACATCCTTCTGAACCTATACATGTAGTGCACAACATGAACATAGCTAAGGGATGTGGTTTAGCATCAGACTTGGTAGAGTTAGATAACATTTAGATTTGATAATCTTCAACGTCTTTTCCAATCAAAATGATTCTACAATTTGAAATTACTCTTTATTGTATTTGGGGAAAGTAGTGATTTTTCTCCCATTCGTAGGTCCATTAGTAACTATTGTTAGTGAAGGAGGGTGAAATCCAGTGCCAAAGGAAGACAATGTTTTCATATAAATGGATGAAAGGGCTAAAGAGGAGGCAAAGGCAGAGAGTTTTCTTTCAGAGCTGTTTGGGAGAAAGCTCATAGCTCTGTGCCAGCAAGCAGAAGTTTATCAGGAGAGTTTAGCAAGGGAAAAAGCCTGGACACATATCTACAGAGAGTCCAGCAGCCAGCAAAAGATCACTCTCCAAGCAGACTTGCCAGAGCTTTGCCTGAAGGAGCCTCCAGTGCCTTTCCAACCCCACACGGCATAGCATCCTTTTCCAGTCAGATTTTGTGTTATTGCTTTAACTCTAGTCTTAAAATGCATAACCTTTTAAAACAAAGCAATAATTGCTTTAGAATATAACAGAATGTGTTATGTGCTTCTACTGCTAGCCATATTGAGAATGTCAGTGTTGTTGATTCCAGAGCTTAGTTATTCCTACCAAAGATAAAGTCCAGCTCAGGTCCTTGAAGGAGGCAAGGAATGAGACTGTGCAGAAGCTGACAGAGGATTTGACTGAGATGCAACTCACCCACAAAATAAAACACATGCTTGCTTTTGAATAGGTGTCTTTTTCAAGTACGCACAGAGAGCACAAGCCGTCTCCAAGAAGCTTCATGCAAGTCTTACTGTTTTCCACTTAAGCCTCATGCTCACACACATTGCACCTGGCATGAATGGGTTGATGAAAAGAAAACAAAAAACCTAACAACCAAGCAAACAGAATAGTGGAGAATGGCTGAGTGCCCTGTCAGAGAGCTGTGGCATAGTAATTGTGGGGCTCATCCTCTGGCTCCGATGGTTGTTCCACATGTCAAAACAGCATTTCAGAAAATGCTGACAGGAACTTACAAATAAAGAATATTAGCAGGGTTCTGCCACAGACATTTTCCTGCCTTGCAATACTGATTTCAAGAACTGCAAGCATTTGGAAAAGATTATCAGACAGTTCCAACCAAAATAATTCACTGTGTCTTTAAGAGCAGCCAGCTACCATAATTAAGATGACAGCCTATTGCTAGCATTTAACTTATCCAATAATGTTACTGTCTATCAAACAGATTACACACTAAGTTCATCCTGAAGCCTGCCATACAAGATGGTCCTGCAGAACAACTCACACTAACTGTGAAAGGAACTACAGTCTCAATTATTCAGCAGTTGTCAACCCAATATACAGCTTGCATGACTTCAGCGTGGGTATTTAAGTCTAAAGCACTGTGATCACGAAAAATGCACTGAATAGGCAAACAAAGCAGCTTCAAAATGCAGCACCACATTTACAGAAACAAGTAAGATACAAGAATTTAAACAGAAGCTAAAGGTTACTAACAAGGTGCCACAACCTCTGTATCATTTCTTGTCAATTTAGCTGGCAGAATTTGCTGCAGAAGTTTGAGCACACCTCACCTATTTGTTTGTCTGAACGTGTTGATACATACAGAGATAGCATACTGTTCACTTATTGGACTGTGTTATCTCTCCTGAAGCAAAAGCCTCCATACCCTGCTGCATGTCTCAAGGTCAGTGTATGGTGAGATCTGAAAAGGCATCAGTCCTCATGCAAAACCACTAGTTGTCCCCATTCCCTACACACCCACCACAGGTGCACAAATGCTCTCCCTCCCCATTTCTTGTGGATCACAGCACTGGCTTGCTGTTTACCCCAGAGCTCTGTCTTACAGCACAGGTTGAGCCCCATATCCCGCACCAGCTCCCTTCTATCTTGAGATTAAAATTCAAACCCGGACAGCTGCTTCCTTTCTAACACAGACAGAAGCAAGCTTTGTATTGGAGTATAGCTGGTTAAATCACACAGGACGGCATCAGTAGCAGGAGGGATTATGTCTGGAATTGTAATAGATCACCCAGAAGAGAATTTTGCAAAGTGCCAGTCTAGTGGTTTTATGAATGCAATCCACAGAGTCCCCCAAGTTCTTGCTTTTTCTAAGGCATGCTGTAAATCACTGCCATCTAGTTCAATGCACACACTGAAAGAAAAGGTCCATTTCTTTCTTACAGCACTGCCTGAACGGCATTAGACTCCTGAGGGCTAAAGGAAGATGTAATGCATTCATGCACAGAAGCATTGTAATGGGTGCTAATCAAAGCAAGAGTACAGACTGGGGACACTTCCTTGCCTGAAATCATTGAATGAACATCTTATTATAAAACATGAATGACCTGGGGTATTTCCTAAAAAAAAAAAAAAAAAAAAAAAAAAAAAAAAAAAAAAGAGAGAGAAACAGGAGGTTTCAGCACTGAAAAGCTCACAGAATGGTTTCTCAAGTCAATTTAGATCCATATTTAATAAGGAATGCTAGAGGGGAAAAATGCCTTGACGTGCCTTCCGCATGGCACACTAGAAATGGCATCCGTAAAAGAAGATCCATTCATTGAGAAACAGTCTTGAGTGGAGGGAAATATGCTATGTAAAATTATGCTCTTTAAACATGGGAGACATCCATTTTTAGGACATAAGGAAGTAAACTCCTTGTTGCAAAGAACTAAGCAACACAGAAATAATTTTCCTTTCCCCAGGTTCAGTAATTTAAATGCCAGCTGTGACCTCTATAAGAAATTTGGCCTCAGAATTCACATCAAATGCTACCTTGCTATCCCAAGTTGCTATGATTTATTCTCTGTTGCCCCTGACTTCCATTCTACCCCAAGCCAGGAAAAAGTCAGAAGAGTAGAAATATGGAAAAGAGGTACTCAAAAATCTTCCTCTCCCCTCAAGAGATCATAAAAATTTGGCCTCTGTGCTTCCATCTTGCTAGCGCAATCAACATCCTCACCCCATCCTGGCCCCACACCACAGTGCAATCAACATGCTCATTCCAGCCTGGCCCCACACCAGTTCCCCGTTCTCACCAGTAGCAATCTGAGTGTTCATGTTCTGTTTTCTGTACACTCTGGAGTGTAAGGATATGAGATGTTTTCTTTGGGAGTCATCTGTTAGTTTGCCTTTGGATAAGAAATACAATTGATTTGCATTTATTAAGGAAACCAGAGGTCATTACCAATCGAGGTAATGACCAATCTGCCTTTCATACTTTGCTCTACAGCAGAATCTTAATAGGTAAGCATGAACTCCTTCTTTATTACTGAAATCATTGATTTAAATTAGCAATAAGTAAGGCACCAGTGTTAACACCTTCTCCAAGATAACAGCATCTGCTGAGCTGGTTCATACTCCCTGATGAACATTACCACTGCAGCGTGAAGACCAGATGCAACTATACATCGACATCAGAGCCCTTTTGTTGGCCTTTCTTCTGCACAGCTGTGCAATTCATGGACTGGGCAGGGAATAAAAACCTTTCCAGCTGATGTGCACCTTTATAAAAAACTGCCTTGCTAGGACAATGGTAGCAAGACTTACCAGCCACTCCAAACCTAAGAGCAAAGGCTGCCTGCAATGGCCCCAGAGTGATTTACCAGTGATAAAACTACTTTCTGGTGAATTTAATGTTCAGGACAGAGGCAAGATTTTTCATCACTTTCAGCACTTTGAAAATTGCTTCTGGCTATACTATGCCCAGTTGTCTGCTTGTCCTTTCTTGAAGCTGCCAGCCCTGTGCTGGGGACTGCAGAGAGCACAGGGGTGGCTCACAGAGAGCCTCACTTTTTCTGGCAAACAAGCTATACCAAACCTCACAGGGATATCCTAATCACTTTCAGAGGCAAGAAACCTCAACAGAACGGCAAAATAAACATTTTAGGACTACAAACTTTTTGTTTGCCTTTCAGCACACTTATCCTGTGTTCTACAGTCTTCATCAGCACAGAGGTGCAGCTGCAGTCAGCCATCCCCAGGTTGAGGTGAGCAGAGATGCCAACATCTCAGATGTTCTCAGCTGCACCCTGCAGTACCTGCACAAGCCATCCAGGTAGTCACGGTGGATGAGGTGAGGATCTTGCAGGCTGTTGCAGGGTACTGACCCCCTGCCCATGAGCTTTTTGCTCATGGGCTGTCCCATTCAGAGTCCATCTGTTAACTGGAAACACTTCATCTGAGTGGTGAGACACTCTCTCACAGCTTTTTGATAGTTTACTTTAAAACAGGTAGTTTTAACATAAGATCCCCATGTCTAACAGCTGACAACTTTTTTCATAGGCAGAACCAAGCAGCTGAACAGATTTGGAAGCACTTTTTCCAGGCAAGACTTCCAGGTTACAGTGACAGAAAGAACTACAGAAGCTTCACCACATCATCTCATAAGAGGAAACCTTGTGGAAAACACAACAGTTGATCACAGAAGATAGAAACATAATCAACTCACTGTTCCAACTGCTCCTAATAAGAGACATAGGAAGAGTGAGTGTGCACATGGTAGTTATCAAAGGGAAAATACTATCATAATAGTAAAATAATAATAGCAGTAATATATAAAATTATAATAATAAAATAAAATATAAAAAATATAAAAATAAAATATACAAAATATATAAAATAATAATAATAGTAAAATAATACACACAAGAGACCAGATAGCAGCCGTTTCTCAATCTAACTTAGCAAGAAAAAGTTAGTCCCAGTTACCAATGACAAACACCTCTCTAACTTCACTAAATAATAATATGGTGCAATTACACTGAGGGAAGCAGTATGCTTTCAAAGAGGTGGCAAGCACAGGAAGCAAGAAACGGTTTGCTAGTAAATTTACCAGCTTTGGAGAACAGAAGACAAAAGAAGTAGGTAAAAAAGATTAAGAATAAAATATATGAAGGGTAGTACCCTAAAAGAATCCAAGGTGTACACAGAAAAGCATAGAAATACTCCTAATTCTTGAACTATTTGCTGAGCTCTTCATCAAAGCAATTGTACTCCTCAGTAATTACTGTATATACTGTATTTTTTTTCTCAGACTAGGGATAGAGGTGTCATACAAACAACTCCTAAGATTTTGAATTGGATAAACCAGATGGGCAGAAAAGTATCAGCAGCACATTTCAGAGTACCACATCAAAGGCAATACATGAGCACAGAAAGCAGGTTCAGAAAAGAGTTTGAATTTAAAAGTACTAAACCAGAACAACACAGGATAGGAAGAAAATTAAGTTTTAGAATTATTTTATTCTCAAAGCAGAATCATCTTGCACCTCTGTCTTTTCCAGAACAGATTTGGTTAACCTTAAATGCTTTCAGTGATGAAGCATCACCAACATTGCTACTCTGGAACTTACTCCAGTCCTTTGCTATATTTATTCCAGAAAGATTTTTTTCTTAATGTTTAAGTCAACTCTGCTGCCCTTGCAGTAGATTTAAAACCACTACCTCTTGCCCTAGCTATCAGAGCTACAGATATATTGTATTCTACTCCTCTTCTCAAGAACCTTTCACCAAAAGACTGCTCCCTTGTTCCCCTCTACCACCCTGCTTCCAACAAGCAAACTCATTCTTTCATCCCAGTAGGTGATGTTTTCTAGCCCTCTAATCATAGAATCATAGAATGGTAAGGTTGGAAGGGACCTCAAGGATCATCTAGTTCCAACCCCCTGCCATAGGCAGGGACACCTCCCACTAGTACAGGTTACTCAAGGTCTCATCCAATCTGGCCTTGAACACATCCAGGGAGGGAGCATCCACAACCTCCCTGGGCAACCTGTTCCAGTGCCTCACCACCCTTACTGTAAAGAACTTCCTCCTAACATCCAGTCTAAATCTCCCCTCTGCCAGTTTAAGCCCATTGCCCCTGATCATACTCAGTTTTTTCCCACATCCATCCTCCCAGGCAGTTTTCATATTTCTTTAAGCTTACTCCCTCTAATGAGATGCAAAGCTACAGCCTTATCCTGTCTTGTTCACAAAAAACAGTAGATATTTGGTGATTCCTGGTGCTTCACCTTCCTTGCCCCACCAGCTGCAAGGCTGGCCACCTTCACATGGAGCTGCTGATCCTGTTCAGCCTGTGTTTCCCTATAAATCCCAGGCTCTCTTCTGACAGGCTGCTACCTTGGCACACACCACCCTTCTCATCCCTGCAGAAACTACTAAATGTGTTGACAGCCTCGGGGTAAAAACTGACTGCTTCTACTTCTTAACAGCCTCTGGATAGTACCTTGTTCTTGTTCCTATGGAAATGTCTCTCTTTATTTCACACCAATTTCTTCAATTTATCAACATTATTTTGGATCCTATCAGGAAGACAACCCAGTATGTACAACTCCAAGTCCACATTTGATTTATCCTTTCACTGTGACTACAAACCTTTGGCACCACCTGAGAAAACAGGTACTCAACCGGTTTTGATCCTACACTACAACAACTTTTATTCTGAACATTTTTTCCCTTGGTTTGTTTACAAGGATATGTGAAATAATATTGAATGTCAGCTCATGCTGATTCTTTTCCACCTGTAAGATGTGTCACCATTTTGTAAAAATAATTTGGACTGTCTTAACACACTTTATTCTTGACAAATCCATAACGTCCATGCTTCATTATCTCAAGGATGCCTACAAAATACTGCCTAACTACTTGGTTTAGAATTTTTCAAAGGACTGAAGTGATTACTTAAGAATAACTCTCCTGCTTCCCCTTTTTTTAATTATCAGCATCACACATTTTCCAGTTGTCAAGGACTCTGGCTGTCCTGTCACCTCTTCTTCTCTCCCAGAGGATCATCTTATAAAATGCTCTTCAGCATAAACTTCTCAACTCTTCCTACTAGTAAGAAATAAATCTTTAAGACTCCATGTCTAGTTTTCCCACTTCTGATGCATTTGAACATCTCATCATTGGCAGCTTAAACATCCTTTGCAAGGCCCTATTCAAGTTTTAGTAATTTTTTTTCAGTCCTCCTAATTCACAGAACCACAGAATTGTCAGGGCTGGAAGGAACTTCAAGTGTCATCTAGTTCCAATGGCCCTGCCATGACCAAGGACATCTCTCACCAGATCAGACTGCTCACAGCCCCATCCAGCCTGGCCTTAAAGACCTCCAGGACTGGGGTTTCTACCACCTCCCTGGGTAACCTGTTCCACTGTCTCACCACCCTCATGGTGAAGAACCTCTGCCTAACAGCCAATCTGAATCTACCCTCTTCTAGTTTTGCTCCATTCCCCCTAGGCCCTCACCAACTTTTCTCTAGCCCCACTTCAGATATTGGAAGGCCACAATAAGGTCTCCTCAGAGCCTCCTCTTCTCCAGACTGACCAGCCTCAACTCTCTCAGTTTGTCTCCATAGAAGAGGTGCTCCAGCCCTCTGATCATTCTTGTGGCCCTTCTCTGGATACATTCCAGCATGTCCATATCTTTCTTGTAACAGGGGCTCCAGAACTGGACACAGTACTCCAGGTGAAGTCACACCAGAGTGGAGCAGAGGGAGAGAATCACCTCCCTCACCCTGCTGGCCACACTTCTCTTGATGCAGCCCAGGATATGCTTGGCTTTCTGGGTTGCAAATGCACACTGCTAGCTCACGTTGAGCTTCTCATCCACCAGCAACCCCAAGACCTTCTCCCCAGGGCTGCTCTCAAGCCAGTCATTACCCAGCCTATATTGGTACTTGGGATTGCCCTGATCCAGGTTCAGGACCTTGTACTTGTTCTTGTTGAACTTCATGAGGTTGGTTTGGGCCCACGTCTCCAGCCTGTCTAGGTCACTTTGGATAGCATCCCTGCCCTCCAGTATGTCAGTTGCACCACACAGCTTGGTGTCATTAGCAAATTTACTCAATGCCACTGTTCATGTCATATTGATTATTTGCTGGTTTTAATCTGGCCCATTTGGGCCATTTCCACAAATTTTTAATATTGATCCTCTCCTTGTGGTAGCCTCAACTTCCACATTACAAGATTTGAAGGGATTTTACTGGACTTATATATTTTTTTTTCCTAATTATAATGCAAAATTTACCTAAATTTCTAATATGGTTATTTTGAGAAGTCTCATTTTTTTTCTCACTTACTAGACTACTGTTTTTAAGGTTGTTTTGAGGCTTGGTTCATTTGTTTGGACAAATTGTATCATTTTCATAGATTCACAGAATAGATTGGGTTGAAAGGGACCTCTAGTTCCAACTCCCCTGCCTTAGGCAGGGATACCTTCCACTACTCCAGGTTACTCAAAGCCTCATACAGCCTGGTAACAAATACTTCCAAGGAGGCTACCTCATTAAGTTCTGTATTTGCTAGCAACCCAGCACCCATTTTAGGATGTTTTTAGATGCAGAAGTGCAATATTTGGCACTTCATTTCTTCTAGGAAGGAACACCTTTGGCAAAGATTTGAGCATAAAATGTAAGAATTCTGATGTTAAATCCATGATCAGTTTGTTTATTTCTCCACTGGAAGTATAAGATGACCAGTTAATAGTGATGGGCAATAGTCAAACCCCTCCTGTTCAAGATAATTGAGTTTTATGATATTTAAATGTTTTTTTAAAATGTCATATTTATCTATTTGCACAATTTCCTTTCTTGAAACTGAATATTCATGTTTGTAATTAATTTGGCTTGATTTTGCTGACATCCAATCATGCTGAGATAGCTACCTCTTGAAATAGGTCTCATGTACCACTTGGGACCAAACACAGTTCAGGATCTTGGAGGATGTTCCAGGAAGCACTCACATAGCACACTAAAATTTCTTACTTCTGCACCTTGCCCTTGAAAGGCATCAATTCAGTCTGTTGAGGGATGTTACAATACCCACTTTACTGTCTGTCTTACAACTGCAGTTCCTCTCATTTTGCATAACATTTCCTGGTCATAGAATCATAGAATGGTAAGGTTGGAAGGGACCTCAAGGATCATCTAATTCCAACCTCCTGCCACAGGCAGGGACACCTCCCACTAGCACAGGTTACTCAAGGCCTCGTCCAACCTGGTCTTGAACACGTCATGTTATGACTGAGAGCAGAATAACCCTTTGCCAGTCCAGCAGGAAGCTGTTAACAGCCTGCTATGCCACCTGGATGTGCACAAGTCTATCAGGCTGGAGGGGATCCACCTGAAATTGCCGAGTGAGCTGCCAGAGGATTTTGCCAAGCTATTCTCCATCGTTTGTCACAAGACCTGGTTAATAGATGAGGTCCCAAACAACTGGAGGTTTGCCAATGTGATGCCCATTACAAGAAGGGACAGAAGGAGGATCTGGGCAATCACAGGCTGGTCTATAAGTGGTGCTCTCCAGCATTCAGTTCTGACACTAGGCTTGTTTAATATCTTTATCAATGATCTGGATGAGGGTATCAAGCCTTCTGGGCTGTAGGTGCACCCTTGGTACAGAAGCATGTTGTGATGCCAGCCAGGGGACTGGTCTCATCATTCCAGCTGCCCCAGCCCGCATTTGGAAAAGCGCTGCTCTCCCAAGGTCGTGGACTGCCCATACTGATAAAAGCTGCCCCAGGAGGTGATTACCTATAGCGCAGCCTGTGCAATCTCATGGGAAGCCACCATTCTATGGCCTTCTTCCTACACCTTGAGCAGCAAGGTCTGTTTGGTTTTAAATGCTTATAGACATTTAGATTCTCTCCTTTGAGTAGCTCAAAGGAGACGCGCTCTCCCTATACCTTACTATGCCCAGAGTAAGACATGGAACAACAGGCAAAGAAGACCCAGGTAGGGGGCCATGCTAACCTGAGAAACTCAAAACTAAGTCCTCACCAACATCAACTGCCTTACTGCAGTCACCAACTGCTTGGCTACTGTTTATACCCTCTCAGGGCCCAGGTACTGTCTCCCTTTCACACCAGCCACAGATCCCTTTCTAAGGCTGCTGATCCCCCTAGTCAACAGCCAACTAGCACAGGCCCCAGTGGCTCAGTACCTGCCTGTACACACACATGGAGCTCACAGCCACTCCTAAAAGACACCCACTCATCATATGAGGCAGAAACTCAACAAGCTCAATTTGCTTTCCAGCACCCAATCCCCTTTGATTCTTCTTCCTTCTCCCCTCCCTCGCAAAACTGCCCCACAGCCAGCCCTATTTGCTTTCCTTTGCTCATTACCCAGGAAGGACAGCAAGAACTCTTCCCTATGGAAACTGAAGACAAGCACCCCAATAGAAGTCCAAGCTTTAGCTGTCCAACTGAGCTTTGTTTTGACACCTGCTCAGTTGGATACACCAGGATAGGATGGGTCCATTACTCTTGTCTGAACAAAAGTGCCTCAGGTCTTCTGGATATCCAAGTTTACCATATCCCACTCCAGCTGCCCCTCTGCAGGACACAGGCCACAGCTGGGCTCCCTGTCACATGTGCCAATGCTGCAAGTCCTGACACAAACCTTAAGGCACTCAAACAGCACTAGTTGGCTGTTATTCAGGCAGCTGAAATGAGCTCTTTATAAATGTGAGATTTGCCCCAGAACAGTACACAAAGGATCCCAAACTGGAAGCACAGAGATGCTTTGGCACAGATAGTTATAACATACAATAGATGGTACTTCCTCCAGGAAAGTAAGGAACAATGATGAAGTAGTAAAGAATTTTTTTTAAGAGAAGTGTTATCCCACTTGATCAAATTGTTCCTTGTAATAGCAGTGAAAAGATAATGCTGAAAAAGCAAACTGAGGGTCTGGGATACATTCATGGCAGGAACCAGTCTCTCTACACAGAGCAGCAAACAAGTGGAGAAACCCTCCAAATCCTAGGTGTATCCTAGGGGTGCTCTGGGTTTGATATTAGAGTTTGGATGATCCTTTTCCAGAAGGGTTTAAGCTACACATTTTGTAATTAGCCACCAATTCTTTACTATGAAGTTTGTAGCCACTTTTGTATTGTAAATTAAGCATGAAATAAAGGATGTCAAACAGAATACTAAAAATAACTATTTTTATCATCATAACTAAGTGTCCTTCAAAGCCTTAACTTTCAGAATACTGATTGAGGCATTCAACATCTGCCCAAAAACATCAAAAGAGAGCAATCTTACTGAAGAATGTGTAATTTAATTTGCTTTGTTTTTTCATGCAGATACAGGCCCTGCATGTCCCTTCCAAATACGCTCTACAAAAATGTTTCTTTCTGCATTACCAAGTATATTGTCTAGTGTCACAGTTGTGCCATACTCTCATATATTTGCATCACTCATTTTCAGCTAAACCACTGCACATGTTTTTTTCTTTGGAGTCTAGTTCTGAAAGCAGCTAGAGCAGTGGACAGGTCCTGCTGGGATTTATTCCAGAATTTCAAGGAACTACATTTCAGTGGTTTAAGACATCATTTATTGATGTCTTTTATAGGTGTGTTTACAAAGATGCATGTGCTTATTGCTTGTGAAATTATAGAATATATAGAGCTACACATCGCAAAATGTAGGACGGCCAGAAGTTCTCCTTCAAATGATGTAATAACACAGAGTACAAAGCCATTCATACTTAAATACAGATTAATAAATATGAACTTAAATATGGATTAAATATGTAAATACTTCTAATTTGGACACAACTGAGCTCACGGGTTCTCCAGAGACAAAACAGAAGTTGCACAGCCACTTCTGGAAAGTGCTAAGCAATTGCTAAGAAGCAATTGCTCACTACACATTTTACTGACTCAAATTATATTCTTAGTTCCCAAGCATATTATAATTATGCATAAATAAAGTAATGCATAAAGAGACAAAGTTCTCTTTGGGATTATCTGCAGTGTAAATTTTTTACCTTCTGTGAAATAACTCTTGATCAGCATCAATTAAATAAGAATTTATTTAATTAAGTAAGAATTAATTATATTCAATTAAATAAGAATGCCAGCCAAGAGTGGGCCTGGTGTTGTACAAGAACAGTTACAGTAAATGAACTTTAGCTGTGATAGGAGGCTGCAGTTTAAACAACAATTTAAACAACACATATGAAGCACAGAGAAAACTGTTAGAGAAGTCTTGAAAAGTCAACACCCAAAGAACTCATTGGATATCTTTTCATCAGTCTCTCATTTCACAGATGTATTTTTCATTAGTGAAGACAAAAAAAAAAAGGTACTGCAAAACCTCCTAGTCCTGGTGGTTCAGCAACAATCTCCCCTCTGCCTCTGTGCTGAACCAAAGCCATGACACTTGGCAAGGAAGTTCACTTGTTTGTTGTCTTGTGAGAGAAGTTAACTTTAGTCCCTTGGGAAAACTGCGGTTTGAATCATTCACATTCACCCCACACAAACCCTCACTGCCATTATGCTGGGGCACTGTAGGCCTTTTACCCTGCACAATATTGCAGCACAGCATTCAGCCATAGCCACATCCCTTTCAGAAAAGAGCTGTATTTTGATGTCAGATGAAACAGTTATTTAATAAGAAACTTCCTGACAGAACCATGTTGTTCACCTTTTCAGAGTAAAGATGCATGATACAGCAGTAATAAAATACAAAGCTGACCAACTAAGACTCAAAAAGACATTAGGCTGAGTTTTACTTTTTGTTACACAGATGAAAATATGTATACTTTAGCTCACGGGGGCACTTTCTTTTTCTTTCTAACCACTCTATAGCCTTGTTTCCAGTCAACAAGTAAATAAAATGTAAATGCAAGCCAAAAAAAAAAAAAATCAAAGGTACAAATGGGGAAAAAAAAAAAAAGTGTTGTTATTTTTTTCCCCTCCAAATTACATGAAATATGGTAACCAGCAGCTGCACACCATGAGATTAAACTACATATGAAGTGGTGAAATTCTGTATAGAAAACTTCATTTTGCACAGCTCCACTAGGGTTAAAAGCCCTACTTCAGTAACAGACATTATTAAAATGTGTAATGCTTTTGCCATGGAAATAGCTGTCATGTCACCCAGCAGGATTATGGCTGGGTGGACAAATAGGAAGAGCAGATGATACATGAAAGCAGTAGAGATGGTAGCATTTTTAAGAATTAGACAGCAGCAAAAAGGGAAATGAAAATGACATGTAAGGTCTAATTGGAATTTCTTTAGTCACTTGGAAAGGATATTAAAAAGCCTTCCTCAAAAGCACTCTTATCAACATTTTCTTCAGGAATTAGAGTGCAACTTAATTTAGTCAGCACATAAGCATATTAATTTTTCATTCTGCAAGCAAGTGGCAGAAAGTTTGCAAGTATTAACACCACCCCACAAGCTCTTGTTTGAGTCACAGAAGAGAGCAAAGCCAGGGAGCAGCAAGTAGTTGGCTGCCGCTCCTGCCTAGCTCCCCAGGACACTCCTACCACAGTCCTCAACCACAGCCATCCACAGTTGAACACTTGCCGTACAAGCTCTCTGCCCTGTTAACACTCAGAATCACAAGACCAGGACTTACTAGCAAGAAGCTGCAGGAACATGACTGGAAGGCTGAGCTGAGGGACTACCATTGTGTGATTCAGTCACTAGAAAGGGATACATTGCAAATGGAATACCTGGATTTCATTTGTGCTTCTTCAGAAAGCAGTCAAAAGAAACATTTAAGATGCAACCATATAGCTACTAACTTTCAACACCCATTTGATCCCCCCATACACACTGTCCCTCACTCCCAAGAGAAACCTACCTTGTTGGGCACCACAACAGCAACAGAAGTTGACTCTCAGAGGGCAAAAGCTGTTTCTTTCAATGCAGTAAGAAGTGTCACCTACAGCCCACATACTGATCAGCTACTCTGTGAGACAGCAAGGCCCAAAGGTTATTCTCAGGGCAACCAGAGAAAACATACAAGATAATCTTTCTAGATCCAGTCAGAGCATAGAGTACTAGCTCTCATGGACAGCAAAAACTTATTTTTTCTCAGTCCTGTACAGCGCATTTGGGGATTGGTCTTACCAATCAGTTCTCCAATAGGTTAGGCTCAAGCATCAGAAATGCTCTGCTTGTGGCATGCATTTGCCATTGACTATCTCAGTTCAGGTAGTTTAATTGTCCTTTTCTTTTACCCGGTGTTTTGCACAGACTGTCAATATCACAGCCCCAGTAAGGTCAGGTGAATGAATAAAAGAGGAAAAAACTCAAAACCTCACCTTGTAAGATTCATAACATCTTCACAACCTTGACCAAGACACAGTGACCCACATGGTGACCATTGCACTAGGATTTGTCTATGGTTGACTGACAAAAGACAAAAAAGGCAGTCACAGAATCAAAACCAGGCCCTGATGAACCTGATCTGACACTGTGGTTAACTCTTCTTTAAGCAAGTAGTTAAATTAAAATTATTCTTTCCAATATAGTTATTCAAGTCTATTCTTCCAATAACTCCTTACTACACCTGACCATTTCTAGCTGTCCCATATGAGCTGTCTGTCCATCACAAAGACTTATTGAAGATTCTCATTCTAAGCTCATCCTGAGCTACCACCTCACCACAGGGTCACTTCTCATTTGTATTGACCTTACTGTGCCTAACAGGAATTCTGACAGTCTTTGTGGTGAGATGAATTCGAAGCAGGGACTCTGGAGATCCCCACCATGGTAGCTATTGGAGGAACCACGTTGTCCCTTTGCACAGAGTCAAACAGACCCTTCTGACAGAAGAACAGGTTCTTTTGCGTATTAAAAAAAAAAACAAACTGATAGGACATACTGGAGGAAGAAATGCCTCCTTTAGTAGATCTCCCTCTGCTCACTGTCAAACAAAGGAAGGCACACTCCTCATCCAGGCTCAAAACAAACCTCTCAGAAACCAGTCTAGTGAAAGTCAGAGCAGAAAGTGCTTCTACCAAAACTAATATTTGCTGCAAAAGTAGCACATTTCCTGCCAACAGAACACTGGAACAAGAGCCATGCAGCTTGGTTTGTCATGCAATGATTGTTCAACACAGATGTGCTTTTAAGAGATTCAAGAACATTAAGAACAAATTAAGACATTTCAAAATGGTTATTTAAAATATTACTATAAAAATAGTTGGTTTTTTTTTTAATCCAGTTTATTGGTTTACAGGGGAAATTTGTACACTCCACTAAGATGGCAAGTGGCAACAGACTGAGGGTCTGCACCTTGAACTGCTCTCTCCAGTAGGCGAGATCAGACTAACTGCATCAGAGGTACAGCCACGTGGAAAAGAAATCCCTCTCCAAGCAGTCAGCATAAGCAAATGCTTACACAAACATAGGAGTAAGACAAGCTTGTATGATTCTTCTCCCTAAGACTGTTCCACCTTTTCCCTGGTTTCAGCTCAGACTTGTCCAGAATTGGGTATTTATGACAATTATGAGGGTTTATCTTTTCACAGTAACAAAAGATTCTCTCTTCAACTTCCCTTAAACTTCTGGTACCCATAACATACTGTGCTAAAGATTTGGCTCTTTAACCCCATGCCGTTTTTTGTTCAGATTTTGGGTTGATTATCTTCATTTGATGCTTCAGCTCTCATATCAGCCAAGTTTTGTCCCTGTCCACCCTCTCTACAATTTTGTAAACTTCTATTTTATTCACCCTTACACATGTCTTCTCTAATCCAACATCTAATCCAACATCTGAAAGGCTGGAGAGCAGCATTGAGGAAAAGGACCTTGGAGTCTGGGTTGATGAAAAGCTCAACATGAGCCTGCAGTGTGCACATGCAGCCCAGACAGCCAACCGAGTCCTAGGCTGCATCAAGAGCAGCGTGGCCAGCAGGGCAAGGGAGGGGATTCTGCCTCTTTACTCTGCTCTCGTCAGACCCCACCTGGAGTACTGTGTGCAGTTCTGGAGCCCCCAGCACAGGAAGGACATGGAAGAGTTGGAGCAGGTCCAGAGGAGGGCCACAAAGATGATCAGAGGGTTGGATCAGCTCTCCTATGAGGACAGTCTACAAGAGTTGGGGTTCTGCACCCTGGAAAAGAGAAGGTTTCAAGGAGACCTTATAGTAGCCTTCCAGTATCTGAAGGGGGCCTACAGGAATGGTTGGGGAGGGACTATTTACAAGGTCTTGCAATGACAGGATGAGGGACAATGGGTTTAAACTGGCAGAGGGAAGATTTAGACTGGATGTTAGGAGAAAGTTCTTCCCAGTGAGGGTGGTGAGACACTGGCATGGGTTGCCCAGGGAGGTTGTGGCTGCTCCCTTCCTGGAGGTGTTCAAGGCCAGGTTGGAGGAGGCCTTGAGTGACCTGTACTAGTGGGAGGTGTCCCTGCCTCTGGCAGGGGATTGGAACTAGATGATCCTTGAGGTCCCTTCCAAACTTACCATTCTATGATTCTATAATCTTCCTGTAAAAATGTTCACCACACCTTGGATCATCCTTGTTGCCATTTTTTAAACATTTTTCAGGTCTGTCAAAAACCTGTCTGAGAAGATCAGAACTCTACAGAAAATTCAAGGAGGTGTACTAAAAAAGTATACAGTGGCACAATGTTCTATTTCATTCCTCATCATGTTAAAAACTCTGGACATTTGATATGCTGGATTTTAACAATTACACAGCACTGACTACCACAACTGGTTTCAAGTATTTCATATAACTTCGGATCAAGTTTCTGAATTACATTGCCCAATTCCCTCAATAGCCCAATACCTGCGCTATTATTTCACATGTGATGTCGTAATGATTTTGTTCTCACATATAGCTCTTAACATGCATCTGTACTGTATTTGTAAGTTTTTTCCTCTGTCACCCAGTCTTATGAGGTTCTTCTACACATCTTCACAGTTGATCCTGCTCATTAGTAATTTGAAATGTCATCAGGAAATTCTGGCAGCACACAGCTGACCTCCTTTTCTAGGTCATGTATAAATATGCTGAACTGCACAGGCTCCCGTGAGCTTCTCTGGTGAACTTCCTCCACTGCAAGAATCACATTTTCTCTTGCTCTGATTTCTTCTGATTTCTGACTTGAAACCCATGTAAGGATTTCCCCCACTGAGGGATGGCCAAAAATGACAATCTGAGAGACAACAAGCAAACATCCCCTACTCTATTCTAAGCTTGTTCAGCTGAGTTCTGTCTCTCTTGCATGTTACATCTGAAACCACATCTCTGAATTTTCACAGCTACAGCAGTAACGTTTCTGTCATGCATACAGGAGATGCACATATGCACTGCCTGTTTGCCTACACCACTCACATACCAAGTGCCTGCTAAATTACAAAAGGGTCTACAAATATACCAGTGCAGTTTTAGCACGATGTTGTTCTAACTTCCAGGGAAAAAGAGCCTCCTGTGCAAGACTGCTGCAGAGAGACTTCCTGCTTAAATCTGACTGCCTGGCATCAAGTGCTACACAGGTGATTGAAACCCAAGAAAAAAAGACATCACTTCTGTCAGGTGTTTTCATTTACTACATAGTAGCTATGGTATGACCACATGTCACACACACACTCCCAGTACTCTTACTGCACCAAACAACTGGGTTTCACAAACTTCAGTTATTCAGTATTTTGGTTTTCCCTTTATTTTCCTCCATGAGGCACAATTCAATCCCTGCACTAGAGAAAGAAGTAGTCCAGTCTTTTTCAAGGCTGTCATTCCTATCAGATATCTGAGTGTGTCAGAAGCATTCAGATGTCAAATGGGGAAAAACATGTGCAAACCCTGCTAGAGTTTAGACATGCAGCTGACTGCTGCCACTTGAAAAAGAAGCACAACTGAGAGGCAAACCTAGTTTGCTTCTTTTATCACCTGCAGCATCAGGGAAGACGGGACATTTTATTCAAGGCTTTCCCACATGGCTCCTCACAACAGAGGAAGACTAAAGATAAAATGTTGGGATACCATTATGAACTTAGAAGTACAGGCTGCTTCAGCAGACAATGCTTTGGGTCCTCTATCCATGACCTAAAATCCAACATCTTTTAGGTCATACAGGGACAAAAAAAGTTTCTTAAACTAAAAGTCATAGAATCACAATGGCTTGAGTTGGAAGGGAACTTTAAAGATCATCTAGTTCAAACGCCCCACAATAGGCAGTGACATCTCTCACTGGACCAGGCTCCTCAAAGCCCCATCCAGCCTCATCTTAAAACACTTCCAGGGATGAGGCATTTACAACTTTCTTTGTGCAATCTTAAGTGTCTCACCACCTTCATAGTAAAGAACTTCTTTGCAACATTGAATCTCAATCTACCCTGCTCTAGTTTAAAACCTGTACCCCTTGTCCTATCAAAACTCCCTGGAAATTTGGACAGAACAGTCACAGCACATTTTCCACATCAGCATCACAGCACCAAGGAGATGCTGGTTGAGAGACATCCACCCCCCACTCACATCAGGGCTATCAACAAAGCTCCGTTTGGGTATGATGCAGCCTTGCCTAGCTCTGTCTCCAAAATCTCTAAACTAATGTTGTTTCCCACACAACATCATTCTTCTTTTTCCTCATATCCAACCTGAACACCTCATGGTGTAGTCTGTGGACACTGCCTCTTGATATACTGCCTGGCACTACTGGAGGTGATTTGGGTCCTTCATCAGGTCAGTACCTGAAAGGGGCCTACAATAAAACAGGGAAAGGACTTCTTACAAGGGCTTGTAGTGATAAGATAAGAGAAAATGGATTGAAGCTTAAGAAGGGTAGATTTAGACTGGATATTCGGAAGAAATTCCTTACAGTGAAGGTGGCAGGATGCTGGAACAGGTTGCTCAGAGAGGTTGTAGATGCCCCCTCCCTGGAGGTATTCAAGGCTGGGTAGGATGAGGACTTGAGCAACCTGGCCTAGTGCAAGATGTCCCTGGCCATTGCAGAGGGTTGAAATTAGATAATCTTTAAGGTCCCTTCCAAATCAAATCATTCTATGAATCTAACTGGTTTTAAGATACTTTATCACCACAGACTTTACTATGTCAACCACCACCAGGCTGCCTCCCACATCTCTGAACAGACCCCTATTTACCCAGAATTTCATTTAGCAGCTAGCGTACCTGCAGGGTTCTTCCTTATTACTCATAAAGTCTGTCTAAAGTATTTGCTCCAGTTGGGCTTTGTCTTCTTGATTCTGTCCTTAGGCACAAGTGATGCTTTTACACTCCTCTTCTATTGTCTGTCCCCACTTCTGCCTCCTGCATGCTTCTAGTCTTGTCCCAGTTGGCTTAAAACATTGTTTTGCAAAGACATTCGGCCTGAGGCAGACAACTGGTATAGAAAATTGCAGCCCAGTCATAGCTTCTTAGAGTTAGAAGTAATTGAAATGAGGATCTTACAATGAGTAGGGTCATGAAATTGTAATAATTAGTAACTCTAGACCTCTCATCTATAATTATTTACTGCCACCTCTTACAGCCAACACTTAATATTGCTCTGGCCAGAGGCATGTAAGCCTTTTAAGTAACCCTGAATTGTACTTGTGCTACCCAAATAAATGCAGCATTGATCTATCCTTGCAAATGACTGCACACTGACTCTGTTTAATGTTATTTTATTATCTTTCACTGTCTGCAGCCTTTATTTCCATTACTTTACTTCTCTTTTTCCCCATTCACACCTCATTTTATGCTTGCTAGCCCTTGCTGGGTTTTTTATTTGGATTTTTATTATACCTAATATCACTTGCCTGTAATCTGTCCCACTTTTTCACGTTTGACCTCAAGCTGTTCCCAGTATTTTAAGCTCCCTCTCAATTTCTCCTCCTCTCCCTCACACATATTGCTCTCCTGTATCTCGCTCAAAGGCAATCAGTTCCTATCTTCATCTTTCTACTCAGACAGAGCTCTTGCGGTTTGACACAAGCTCTCATCTCAGCCCATCTTATTCCAGTGCAATTCAGAGAGAGATCAGACTCAAGTGCAGCATTTCCCTCAGGCACGTTCACTCTCTTGCCCTGTGCACAAACCTCATCCCCATGGCCAGAAGCTGTCCTGAGCAGCCTGTGTTGGGAAATCCATCCCCACATGCAGACATGTTCTCAGTGCATTGACAGAACCACCAGCCTTTTGGGGCTTGACCCTTGACTTTGGCGGACATACAGGAGATGCTCTAAGTAGAGCTGCTCCTGGATCCAGGCCTGAGCTGGTTGTTGGTTTTCGGGGTGAAGGGGTGTGTTTGTGGTTGGTTGGTTTGGGGTTCTTGCTTGGATTTTTTTTTGTTGTTGTTTTGTTATATTTCATTAGGGGTATGAGGTGAATAAGTCATACTCCTCCCAGGCAGCTGCTGTAAAGCCACACAGACATTTGCCTCTTGCTGTTTCTGGATGCCACCAGCCACAGCAGGAAGGACAACTGTGCAGAGCTCCTGTGGCAGAAGCCAGGGATAACAATAAATCCAGCAAACTTGGAGGCAAAGCTCCTGCCTTGTACTTCGTGTGATCCTGACTATGTTTATGGGTTACTGCACAATCCTTAATGAGAGCAGCGCTTTCCTGTATCTACTTAGCATCCCACTGGCCTGTGAGAAAATATATAGAACACCATGAATATTGATAAGATAAACAGGACTTTGGAATAAGGAATTAAGAAAGCTGTCAGGAAATGTTTTCTATTTTCTTTGCCTGGGGGAAGTGTGATTCCTATCCATTCACTCTGGCAACATCCACCCACACAGAAAGGAAAGTAGAGGGAAGCTGGCATAGCAAAAGCTCCAGCTCAGGTCTACAAGGACATACAACAGTGAGATTTGTCCACAGCAGATGCATCTTTAGAAAGGAAAATGCCTGGTTCTCATGGTGGCTAACAAAAAAAGATAAATCCAGGAGCTGCTGAGCAGTTGAGTCTACAGGATTGTCATTTTAACAGCATGGCCCATTGAACTGATCAGTCAGCCTCACATGGAAATCCAGATCACCAGATGGTCTTCTGTCACTGTGCAGACCACTCAGTACAAGGCAAATGGCCTTTGTATACTTGTCTTCTGAAGTGTTACCTAATTTGTTTTTAACTGTTAAAAAATTAAGTGCATCCTCAACTCTGTAGCTACTCTTTTGTTTGCTTCATTCTGTTCGTAAGTACTAAATATTTAAAGGGGTCTTACAAGGTACTAACAGCAGGTTCAGTTGTTCCTGTGCTGCAGATAAATAACTTAACCCCCTCCAGAACTAAACTGAAGTCTGGAATAGTACATTGCTATAGCCTTTACATTACATCTCTGTGTGCAGGCACATGGGAGACTACAGAAAAGGGTTTGAGACTGCAGCGAGACAGTGAGACGCATAAGGACCTCCTAGTTCACACTTTCTCTCTCTCACACCTTCTGGTCCCACGAACTCCTTCTGAGCTGTTGCTGTTCCCTATTTGTTCCACACAGTTGGTAAGATTGTCACTCTGGGAGCACAGCAGCAAACACGTAGCCATGCTCCCTCCAGGTTAAGTGATAGTTTATCACGGTGCCACAGCCTGACTAGTATTGGACATGCTGGTGTCTCCCTGCAGAGGACAAGTTATACATTGACCCTCGCCTCTCCTGTAGAAAATGCCTTCTTTCAGGGGAATTCTCACAAATGTGTCAGCTTTCATTGCTAATAGCTATCTTGTCTGCTCGTTCAGCAGCTCTCATTCCACAGGCATCCTCACAGTTGTCAATATGTATCACCAGAGACTGAGCAAAGGAGCCAGATTACCCAGACAGCTCTGGCAGTAATGCAGAGGCTTCACCAAGTTCCGGAGTAGCAGACCATGCCTCTATATAAGCTTCTGGGACAGGGACTGGGGCAGGAATGCAAAAAGGAGCTTTGTTTTTATAATTATTTGACCTGTCAGCATGCCCTATACATGCTCAGTAGTGTTTGCACATACGAGTTGACTAACAAAGTATCCAGCTGACAGGCCAAACCCAAAAGTCACAGAAGTCATTTTGTGTGCCCACAACTAAGGTCACAACAGCAGGAGGAGAGTGCTGGGACTCTGCAAATACAATTTTAAGTATTTGAGCCAGACAAAATGTTTCGGTTACAAGATACTTTTGCTTGTTTGTTTTAATGTACTAAAGCATAAGACTATAATGTAAGTAAAAGGAGGAGAAGAGCAAGCAAAAAAGCCAGAAACACCAACTTTGCCTTAAGTAACCTGGTACTGGGAGGCTCTGCTGGGTAACAACATTATAAACAGTAAAACCAGAACTTTAAAAATAGTAACACAGGAATTATTAGCACACCAGCTTGCTATTCCACTTCATCCCCATAACCCAAGGGGGACCTTCTGTTATGCAAAACACAAGGCATACACCATGGGTAGCATTAGCCATGTAAGTACAGCACTTCCCATACTTAAAAATAACCTCTTTGGTCTCTGTGCACTAGGCAGTTTTGAGGTAAGCTCAGAAAACCTACTTCACCAAGGTGAAACTACGTAGGTGAGTTACACAGCCTGTTTATTGCATTCAGTGCACAACAGTCAAGTCACCACAAGGTTTTCCTGCCCCAGCTGCATGTTATGACAATACCTGGTGGTGAAACCAGCCCTGGACTGTTACTGCAAGAGGGGCTGACGCACAGAGGCGCCCCTCTCAAGGCCACAGAGGAGGCTACTAGCACAACAGCAAAATTAAATCCCAGCTTGCGGAACTAAGAAGATCCCTCTCAGAGGCAAAGTTCCTGCACCTCGGGAGGAATAATACCATGCGCTAGGAGAGGTAAGGAGTTGATCTCCTGGAAAGCAGCTTCATGGACAAGGACCTTGGAGTCCTGGTGGATAACATGTCAACCATGAGCTATAAATTTCTATCAACTGAATTTTTTCTTCATTCTTTCCAATGATGACTGCCTCCATTCTAGACAGCTGAAATACCCATAACAATATTTAGGTGCATCACAGAAGTAACAACTTGTGAGATTCCTACAATTTCTCATAGGATGATACTATAAGTACCCAGGACACAAATGCTTTCCTCACACTGTTGAGATGCTACAGTTGAAAGGTAGGAGGTAGGGACAACAGGTCAAGTTGTCCTCCCTTGTGGGTCAGAGGAGGGTTGCCAAAGTGTTTGTGGGGGTCTGTATACTGACAAGGAAGCGCAAGGACAGCCTCCAGAGTCTGTGGAGACAGGGATAGTGGTGTCCGAAGGAAACAAGCAGAGCAGGAACAATGTGGGGCTTGCTGTGTACCAGACCAGAAATTTTATTTGGCCTTTCTACAAAGCTCAATCAAGCCCTGGTCCAGTATAGGCTGGTAACATTTGATAGGAAGCATGCCAAGGTAGTGTTTACACAGCCAGAGCAATCAGTTTAAAAATCAAACACACACAAAACCCAAACAACCAAAAAAACTCAAAAAAACAAAAACCCAACCACCAATATATGAACCTAAAACCAGAGCAAGCACCCAAGAAACCCCACACATGCCACTTCCTTCACAGAGTAGCTGTAGCCTTTCACTAGTACACTTGAACTACCCAACTCTTTTCAGGCTGCCCACTGGGCTGGAAACTTTGCAGTCAGGCACTCAGGTTTTTTTTCACTCCTAGCTAGGTCGGAAAGAGCCCCTCTGAGGTTTTCTGTCGTCTCCTGGCCAAGTCAAAAATAGCAGGGTTACAAACCAAGTTAATGGCTTCATATACAAAACCCTTTAACAACACTCCAGTGTTTCTTATTTCATTTAAGCCCATTAAAGCCACTTCATGCAGCAACTCATCTATTGCACTTGTCAGCAAACATTGTTTGAAGCTGACCTTTACTCAGGCCAAAGCATCCTGAGATTTGGTAACAACTCAAGCTTCCTCCAAGCCTCACCTCAAGTTCAGAAATAGATCATTCAGCTTGAGGATTTCAAGCTCTGTTTGCTGACAGTGAACATTGCATACCTGAGCCCTTCTCTTTATTCTTAACTAGTTATCAGTGACTGCCTTTGCTTGGTTTGGTGATTTATTCCCTTACTCAGTCTGCTGTGAATGACCTTGCTCTGCTTCACGCACCAGGAAGGCCACACTGCAGCAAAAAATGCCATATGCCCTGAACTAAGGCATGCAAACAGACCACGATGCCTCCCCCCAGTTCCAATAGCAGAACACATCAGGGACAAAGAAGGGACTAGTGGTCAATGTTAAGTGAACATTTTATCTAATGTCCCCTGCTGTATTTTAAAAAGCACTGATGAGGTAGCAGAAGTTGGTTTGGGAAGTTGAACCCACTAATTTTATAGGGGGGAAAAAAGCCTACTGTCTGCTATACGAATCAGATGCTAATGTCCTTTCAGAAAAATGCAGTTTATATAGCTACAAACTCTAGCTTTTTATTATTTATTTACTGCTATAACACCAAGCACTGCCTAAAGAAGAGCATGCCAGCATGTCAATATGCAGATGATTTTCAAGAATGGTCAGCGAGTTGGGAGCCTCAAATTCGTAGTGTTCCAGGTGAGAACTATTAAAAGCACCTTTATTTCTTAAATAAAGATCCTTTAAAAGATTCCTATTCTGAAACACTGATAAATCAATGGCCTTCAGACTAGTAGTTTATTATGTTTCAGTCATTGCCCTTACCAAGCTTGGTGCAGAATAAGCAGTGTGTGTTGTTAGGAAGAGAAACTACTCAGTTAGGTTGGGTAAGTTTTACAATAGACTGCTTAGAGGAAATTTACATCTGCCCATAGTGTATTCCTCTGTGGCATTTAAAAAAAAAAAAAAAAAAAAAAAAAAGAAAGCATCCCTAATGTTCTGGAGGGATGAAGATTATTTTCCCATTAATAATAATAAATAACTTAATCCTATTCAAACCTTTGAACTATAAAGGTCCCTCAGCAGGATTCTCACCTGTTCTGTGTGCCATAGCTCTGCCTCATCTGTGATTTTACACTATACAGTTCACATCAATTATTTTCACTTTTTTCAAAATAATTCTAAAAATACCACATTATTTATGGGTCTTGCCAGTAAGCAGCTGAGAGTTGATGGAGGAGAAAGTAGAAGACAAGCAATGCTCCCCAGAATTTACTTAGGTGTTCTCCTTAAACAGCAAAGCACCCTAATCCTCAGAAATTAGAGGCCAGTGTAAGCCTTCTGCCTCTGATGTGCTCAACCTAGATAAAGCCTTTGCTGCCAGGAGACAGGTCTAGCTGGGAGAGGAAATGTTAGAAAGTTACTGAATCAGCCAAGAGATTCCCTGCAGATTTGCTTCATTTTTCCAAGTCACTGCCAGTTTCTTGTACTCTCCTTCTGGATGCTTTTGATATGTCAGCAGCTATAACGGCCACTTTGGTTCTTTTAGGAAACAAGAAATAAGGAAGGAAAAATCTTGATATACCATTAGATACTAGCAGCATCTTGTTAGGGGAACTGCTGTCCTAAGAGGTTCTGCCATCAAAGCTACGAAGTGTACCAGGACTTGATACAATGACTTCTCCTTTCCTTCTTCAGAGACAATCACCACAATCTGTTTTGACAATGTGACCTAATATTAGATGCAAGACAAGTTTTGGTTTTCAACAGATAAACTGTCTACTACACAAAGTTTTTGGCGCACTGACTTTCAAGAGCTCCATAAAGAGGACAAGAAGTGCTTCTTGCTTTTTTGGCATTGCTGTTGACTAAGCACCAGTGACTTGCCTGTCTGAGATGTGTACAGGCAAGGAGCTTTGCCCATGTCTGGGCTTTCAGCCACAGGACTTGCTGACACCACTTTAAGTATCCTCTGCATGAGTACATCAGGATCTGAATGTTTTATCCGAGTCCCAGCAGGAACTTGGCAGCTTGTGCTCACTGAAGCCCTTCTCTTTCTCTAAGCACATAGAACACTGCCATGATGCAAGTAGGATGGTGCAAGAAGTGGGAATTAACAGCCAGTTTGTCACAGCAGTGGGTTAATGCAAAGTGCTGTCTCATATCCTCTTGCAGAGAACATTTCCCCAAGATCTGCAAAGCAGAAGACAGAAAACAAAATCATAGAATCATAGAATGGTAAGGTTGGAAGGGACCTCAAGGATCATCTAGTTCCAACCCCCTGCCATACGCAGGGACACCTCCCACTAGTACAGGTTACTCAAGGCCTCATCCAATCTGGCCTTGAACACATCCGGGGAGGGAGCATCCACAACCTCCCTGGGCAACCTGTTCCAGTGCCTCACCACCCTTACTGTAAAGAACTTCCTCCTAACATCTAGTCTAAATCTCCCCTCTGCCAGTTTAAGCCCATTGCCCCTTGTCCTGTCATTGCAGGACCTTGTAAATAATCCTTCCCCAGCCTTCCTGTAGGCCCCCTTCAGATACTGGAAGGCTACTATCAGGTCCCCTCGAAGCCTTCTCTTCTCCAGGCTGAAGAGCCCCAACTCCCTCAGCCTGTCCTCATAGGAGAGCTGCTCCAGCCCTCTGATCATCTTTGTGGCCCTCCTCTGGACCCGCTCCAACACTTCCATGTCCTTCCTGTGCTGAGGGTTCCAGACAAAATGGCAGACAGTAAGAGATACTTAGGTTGTAACAAGATGGATGGGACAGATACCTCAGGCTGTGACAAGATGAGCAGGCACTATAAAAACAAATGAGGTAGAGAACTCAATTCTATTTAATAAATGCCAACAAATAGGAGGAAAATATTTTTGCGGTATTTACTTTGAGTGTTAAGAGTTCACTCATTTGCTAACCCTAAGCAACCAACTAAGTCCTTTGGGCACTCTTGTGGAAACTAATTACAAGGACTTACTTCTGAACAGCTGAGTTGTCTGACATGTAATGAACAAGTGGGATCATCTGCCTTTCCACATAGCCCTGTTCCTTTTCCAGTAACCTTTCAGATTCCCTGTGTTACCTTAATGGGGAGGTGGTTCCCATGAACTGGAGAATACGATTTTGTGTATTTCTAATGACGCCCAATGGCACCTACACTCTTCTTTTATAAGCTAATCCATGGCCAAAGCTCTGCAGAGAAAGCAACCACAGGTTATCTTTCTTCTTAGCAGCGTAACACTCCCAGACTGTGTGAGAAAGATGTGTGGGTAACTGAATCACACACTTAATCTGTCATTTACAGGAAAAGGATATCACGAAAATGCCATTTTAGTTTGCTCTCCCTAACCTACAGACATGTGGCACAGAAAGCTGTGGATCCAAGCTCTCAAATGCTATTACACAGCTCTGAAATCTGCCAAATTTTGAGCACCAACTACCATTCACATATCAGAGTTTTTTGCTATCAATAGGTGACTTTAACAATGAGAACTCAAAGACTTCCATGATTTGCTGAGAATCCAGTATTTGACAGCCTTTTTTTTTTCCCTAAAGGGTAAAACTTAGAATTATAATTGATTGGGGTGTTAGTTAGGCTTCACTGCAACATGTTTTCAATCTAAACACATCTTTAAAACCATCTTGCTTATCTCTGCCCTCAGCTATTTATAAAAAAAAAAAAACCAAAACAAACAAAACCAAAACCCAAATGAAAATAAAACAAAAACAAAACCACAAACAAAAAAAAAAAAACCACACACAAAAAAAAAAACAAAAACCCAAACCACCACAACAACAAAAAAGAGCCACTTGTCTTTAGGACCCACCAGAGACTTGTTTTTGCCACCAGGGTGCCTGCATAGAAGCAATACATGAAAGTCTCCTCTCATGAACTCCCTAGATAGAGAGTAAACTCATCAGCTCTAAACCCAGCTGATGTTAGCATATTTTAATTTAGGCAGCCTGACTACCTGGTAGGTTTGTGTGCACTAGGCCTCCTACCAGCACAGATGAAGCTCCGTGGCCTACATGGAATGAACCAAGAAGGGCACTGTAGTAGAGAAGGATGGTCAACTCCAGCATCCAAACATGTTATTTTCCTGATTGTCCTTGATCTTAATGCTTTTATCACAAGCCCAGTATCCTTCCTAGGATTTCTGTTCCTGAAATTGCTGGAGACAGAAGAGGAAGTTTCAGTCCTTCATCAAGATGCTCTGAGAAAGCATCTCAAGAAAAATCAAACAATCTAATACACATCAGGATTCAGGAATCAGCCTCACAGTGGCTACATTACTTACCTGGTGAATCTTGAGCATTTGAGGTTAGCAAGGTTCAGACAGTGAGGAAACTTAGAAAAAAAAAAAGGAAGGTCAGCATATTTCTGTACAATGCATCTGCTGTTTTATTTGAGTTCCCAGCCCTGATGTGTATTTCACAGTTGCTCCTCAACTTCTAGCAAAGACTCAGTGGCTGCACTCAAAAGCTCCTAACAGTCTTAACTTTTTTTTTTTTTTTTAAGCCAACCTTGTACATAAGACTGACCTTAGACATTTGAACTCCCAGAGCTTTAAGCACTTTCTTTCAGGTGCTTCCTGCCAAGAAAAAAAATAAACCCACTCTCCTTGGGAAGATTCTGGTTTTATGAAAAATATGTGAAACTCAAGGCTGGGCCTGGTCATGACAACCTTTCTTCAGCAAAGAAAACATAGGAATACTGTAGGTTAATCTCATTTATTTGATCTCTTCTGAATCCCTGCTTAAGTACCTTTGCTGGTGCTGCAGAGGTGGCATAATTTTGACATACTTGAATTTCTTTTGCAAACAGAGTGACAGCACTAGAAAGGAATTCTGAGGGAGTTGTTAGAGCAGACAGCAACTGCAACCATAAATAAAAGCTGTAAGAAGTACAAGTACTAAATGAATTAGGAAGCAGCTAACAAGATCAGAACAGAAAAAGTCATACTAATTTCAGGGAGTGCTCAGATCTGCAGATTTCAAAATATAACCAGAAGGGGGAAAGTTAAATAATTATCATTTCACTCAAATCTGGCACTAAAACTACTAATTTGTGAAGAGTTTACATATATTTTTAAATGCATTGTTCTCAAAATCCTTGTGCCAAGGACAGAAAATCCAGTCTCAGAATGATTAAGTGCTGAGCAAAACGTATGGTTTCACAGATGAAGAAACAATCAATACAGTATGTTATGTGGCAGCTCTTGACCAAAGTATAGAGGACAAAAGAGTGAGCAGGCACTTGAGGCAGATTATTAACATTCCAAGAATTTACCTTTATAAAACATGCACTACTGTGGTACATTTTTTCATACGAAAACAGAAATACCTTTGAGACAAGTTTGTAAGATTCCCCATTTTATGCAAGTTGTAGCTTACATAGTCTTTTTCCAATATATGTGTTTATTTGAAGTTAATAAAATAAAAGTTAATACAAGTTAAAAAAAACAACAAAAAACAAAACCCAGCATGAGAAAAATTCCCCAAAGAGATACACTACAGTGCTTCTGATGACTGCAATAGCTAAATTTAAAGGACAGATGGTGTTTAGGAAGCATGAATTAAATGAATGTGGATAAAAGAATATTAAACAGCTCTCTCAAAATCATCTCAAAATCACATTGTAAGTTCATAATAGCATATATAATGCTACACCTATCTGAATGACTTGGGGTTTAGAGGTGTGTGTGTGTATATATATATATATATATACACATACATACACACACACACACACACACACTTCAGTGGAACATACTTTAAATGTTTGAATTGGTAACAAAATCTTGCCTTTCCCAAACAAAAAAAATGTGATTTTCCCTAATTGCATGGCTCAAAGGATGCAGCATTCCTCACTGGCAGTGGTAGCAGTGACAACGCATATCACAGCTACTGCAAAATGGCAAAGGGTGATGATATCCTACTAATGTTCTGCTTGACACCTTGGCTTATTAGCGGCCCAAACACTGGATTCAGGGTTGAGCAAGTTACCTGACACATGATGACACAAACATGCTTATACCTGCATTACTCCTGAAGAACCAATACTCGTCTCCCTCCCTTACCTGAACTCAGTAAGGAAGCCTGGTGGGAGGAAGTTAATCTCTGAGAAAAGCTGAGCTCAGGAGAGACAGATAGTTTTGGTTTTTTTCCAGAAGGTCTCCAATTTGGTGAGCCTGTGTGCTTGCCATTCCTTCTACCACAACCTCAGGTGTCTAAGCAAGAACATCTGTGAGGCTACAAACTCTGCTGAAGCGTTGTCTGGATTTTTTTTTTTTTTTTTTTTTGTGCTAGGTGAGGAAAAGAGTGGCTAGAATTTATCTCTTCCCNTTTATGATCACCCATCTGCCTTCCATTCCCTGTGCCCTGCTCCCCAACTCCAAATGAAAGAGAAGTTGTTTGATTAGCTCCAGGAGCTATGTTCTCTCATAGTACGTGGGTGAGTTGTATTCATACACTGATGAAAGCTTCCTTGGGGAAAGAAAAAAAGCAGAAAGAGTAAGATCCAGCAGTATAAGGCTGTAATTCAGAAGACACTAAGATTTATAGTAGCCTTTCTAAGTCTTTTGGACTGATTTGGTATTGGCAGCAGAGCCTCTGTGACAGAAGTAACACTGGATGACATATTCCCATTTCCTCCGAGTAGTGAAGGGTTCTTAAGAGGAACAGTCAAGCTGTTAAAGGAATGGAAAAAAAATGAATGCAGGCCGTAGACAAATGCACCACAACAGTAATGGAGGCAGTAGATGCTAAAACTGATTTAGTAACTATTGCTTTTATAGGCTTAAAATTAAGACTAGTGAGACAACAGAAAACATGCAGCTCTTCGAAAATTGTCAGCTGCAAGAACTAGGTGCAAAAATGCCTGAGTGCCCATTTTAGCATGGGCTGAGCTCAAAGCCATTCTCACTATGGTGTGACAGTCAAACAAGATGTGATCCTTCACTTTTCTACAGGTATTAGGCAGTGAACCGTCCCCCTCTGTCCAATGTTGTCCAAGTATGCTAGAAGCAACCCACAAGCAGCACTCAGAAGTCCTTTGTTGTGGCAAGTCTTAGGACACACCTGAAGCCTATCTATCTAGACTACCACAGTGGTAGTTCACTAAATCAATTCTAGTGCCTTTGTCTCAAGCACCCTCATGGCATGCTGAGTCAGAACCATATCAAGACTACAACATGCCACAATAGTGCTTGAGACAAAGGCAGTAGAATTGATTTAGTGAATTACCGTTAGAGTGAGGGATAACATTTGAGTTTACTATCAACCAAAACCCATTAGCTTTACCTCCAAAAGAAGATTCAGTCTTCTGAACAGCTAATTAATTTTAAGAGCTAATACATATTTTTTTAATGGAAATCAGAGAGGTCTGTAAGTAGTTAATAGCTCAGATAATTTGATTATTAGTTCTACTGAAAAAAAAACCAAAACACAAAATCCCATCAGTACTATTAAAAATGGCAATTTCAAGATTTCAGAAACACTCGGTATTTACACTGACAGCAGAATCCTACAATGGCTAGAATACATTTTGTAATTCTAGGTACATTCTATGTACATTTTTTTCTTCTACTTCTCTCATATTTGAATGCAAGTTTAATTACATTCTTTTTTTTTTTTGTTTACTGTCAGAAAAAATGAAAATAAAAGTAACATGGAATTCAAGTAAGTAATAGAGTTGTACATAATACAACTGGTATATAGCTGGTACTAGTAACCTGATTTGTCTAATGCATGGGACATGTCCTACATTGATATTTCTACATTTGTAGAAATAATCAATTTCTTAGTTGTTTCCTCTGTTTTACAAAAAAAAAAAAAAAAAAAAAAAAAAAAAAANTATATTGTCTAAACTGAATAACTCATCTAAGGAGAACTTATCTAGAACAGCACCACATTTCAATTTGGTGATCCTAGCAAAGAGTGATCTCACCTATTTCCTCAGTAGCAAGCAAAGGACTCCTCACACTCATCATCAAGGTGCTTTATTTTCTTCCATACTTCAAGTTGCCTGGGAGATAAAGGAAGGAATTTCTCCTCCTTATGCTTTTCTCCAACACATGAAAACCCTTACACCTCTCATCTTCTTCCCACGCAGAAATACATGCAGCAAAGGAACTTGTTTCAGGTTTCTTAACAGCTAAACATGTGATAGGCAATATTTGGTTTCAGCATTTTCTTCCCTACACTTCCCAGCACTTAATTTTCTTCATCTCTAAATCTCAACATCCTTTAAAATGCATTGTATGCAACTACTCAGTGCGTGACACTAGCAATGACAAGCCTCATGTGGCAAAGAAGTAATAAATCTTTTTGTTACAGTACTTCAAGAATTCAAGTTCAACTCTTTGTTCAGATTGAGACCTCTATCTTTTCCAGTTTCCAAGCAACAGGCTCTCTGATGATGTAGCCCACATGACATTCCACCCTGAAGCTTCATGTTTACATTAACACTGTCTTAGATCAGCAAAACCATAACAGAAATAGATTGCTGAGTAATTCCAATTTCACATACACTATTATAACCCTGCCAGGATAAAACGCTAAAGGTCCTTACCAAAACTCAATTTCAAAGAGTTTGAAGTGTACAAAGGAGATATTTTGCTCCTGCTTTTCTTGGCCATGTTCTCCAATGATAGGGAAAGTTTCCCTCACACATTCTCCGAAGATACTCCCTGCACAAAATGCAATTTTAGGGGTAAAACTCACCACGGGAATAGTAGGGCGAATGGGCAGAAACAAAGCTGGCAGAAGAATGGCTCATGTCCTTTTTCTGTGTCACAAGAATATACTATCCTGTCACAGCAGCCTCACAAGGCACACTGAATGATTACAAACAAGCATTTTCTTCCTCTTTCTAAGCCAATTGGAAGAGTAGCCATAGGAGACAGCATACTGCCAGCTCCTGCTGTAAAACATACAAAGGCTAATTATGCCATGAAGCAGACCCCAGAAACACATGCTCTGGCAGGCAATCTCTGTGCACTGGAGAGGCACTTCAGTATCAAAACAAAAACCTCAGCTTCACTACATATTTGTAAGACCGAACTTCAGTTCCTTTCATTACTCACTTAAAAAGCCCAGAGGAAACTTTCATTGCAGTCACACTTGGTCCTTCTCATGAAAGCTGTCCAGCCAAGGCATTGAAGAACCTGGCCTGTACGATTTCATTTCAAATTGTTTCAGTAACAGTGTGCTATTGATATGCCCCTTGAATATCGCCCAGAGCCAAGAACACCCACACAGTATAAAGACATAAAGCACAATGAAACCTTAAGTGAATGAGTCGATTCTCCCCTCACTTACACCAAGGCCAAGAGTATATCCATTAAGTAAAAAAGTGGCAAGAATGAGACCCTGTAAGGCTCCAGTAAGATCAGGCCAGCTGTAAACAAAAGCTATTTAGTTTGGTTTTGCTCACTGACACTTGTAAGACAGTGAAGAACGTAAAGTTGGAGGAAATTAAACCCTTCACAGAAGTGACTACCCGACTCATGTAAGACAAGAACATAGTAAAGACTGCCCCAGTTTTTATCATTTCTAAACATATCACCAAACTAATTGGTTTTAGAAGGGTAAACTGCTATTTTCTGCAGCTTCTTCAGTGCAAGACAAATACAACAAAAGTTGCAAATGTGTGACAAGTACAGTTGAGCAGGAATTTTTTAGCCAAAGAACATGAGGAAGGAAAAAATATTTGTGGAGTAGCATTTTGCTGCAGGAGGTAAAAATCGGTGCAGTTACCATTAGCTGACATTTCTGATTTTGTACACCACTATTCTAAAGGAAGAAAAAAAAAATAAATAAGTCAATGCATCTGTGGAAGTAGAAATTACTAGAACCTCTAATGTTCAGGTTTAAGATTGTTTCTAAACATCATCTACAAAAAGTAGTAGCTGAAACCAGCTCAGAAGCTGAAAAGGTGTATTGCATGATTTCAGTTGTTCCAGCCCACATGTTAAATGCACATGAATGAACGTGTCAGGGAAAAGTACCCATAAGCAGACAGCATTTCAGACACCAGCTCAAAACTCTAAACATTGCTAATAAGTCTCAAATAAGAAGCCTTTTTTTTCTGGTTTGGACATAACTTAGTGTTCACAAAATGCCCTCAATGGTTTATAAACCACAGGTTTACCAGAAAAAGGCCTGTGAAAGTATCTGTCCAGTCCAACACCAGAAGTTTGCTAGTAATCAAGATTTCTAACACCATTGATTTTTGTCTCCAGAGTGAAGTGGGGGGGAGGGAATCGACAATAGGCCCCTTACCTGAGAATCATTTACTCTAACTCTCCTCCCACAGGTGACGCTGATACGAACATGTTAATTTAGGCCTGGCAACTCCAGGTCCTCTATAAGGAGTCCAGATCAAGGAGACATTTTCCTAGGAGCAACAGGTCATTCGCATGGGCCTCTTAAAGAACCACCAACATCCCACTGATAATGCTGACAACTGTAATGGGAGATCCCAACAAAAACTGGATGAAATCACAAGCTCCCTTCCATTTTCCTGGAGCACAGATTTCACTTCACAGTTTTAAAAGTTGGAAAACTCAGGAAGCTAAAGATTCTTGAATTATAACTGCAATAAAACATGAGATTTAAATCTAAGATGCTGCAGGCAAACCAACAAGCTGTTGGAAATTCTTGAGAATTCAGAAAAGTGCAGAAGGGAAGCAAGGTCGAGTGCTTGCCAAAACACTCCCTTCTGCTACACCTTCAGTAGAGAACTGAAATCCACCCAGGGTAACTGATCCTCTACAGTCACTTCTGATGGAAGTTAAAAATGAAGCAACAGCATTTACCTGACTGTTTCCAGCATTTTTTTCCCCCTCTCTCCTTTAAAATGATCCCATGGCACATGGAAGGCAGGCCTTTCAGAATTGAAGCTGGTCACCAGGTTACAGTAGTTCGAGTGATGGCTGGGCACATTAAAAGCCAAATAGGGTCTATATCACTGGGTTCTGATTTACTTACCAATTCACAGGCTTCTTTTTTTGACAAGCAGGTCCACTTACCAACCTGCTCAGCAACAGTAGCTTTGTAAAGTGTACATGTAACAAGTCACAAGTTCTTCCATTTATTTGAGTAAATATCTGGTAAATAAAATCATCGGTAAACATTACAAAATTAAATACATTAAAAAAGCTTGCCAGTATACATAAAATTCACAAAACATGTATTTCTTTTGAAAAATAAAACATGTTCAGAGCACCCTTGATATAAAATGCCTGACTAGTGTCATCTACCAGCACAAGGTAGTTTAATGAACACTTCTGTTAGGACATTTTCAGGATGGAGCAGAGATCTCTCTCCTGTTCTTGCTTTTAAAAGAGAGCCCAAGTTACAAAGTCTCCCCGTTCAGGGCAGAGCCATAAACAAATATTATAATATTCTTTGCCTGTCTTAGTAGGCAAGGAATCTCCATTTGATTAAGACCACATCACTGAATGCAAGACAGTGCCTGTAATTCATTTTGGTGGCACTGGCTTTCCTTCACTGTGAAGCAGCTTTTAAATGGTGATGGACATTTCTCTAGATATCACTGCAGGTCTTTATTCAGTATAAGTTAGCACGGTTCTAAGACACCATGAGGTGGACAGAAAATGATCTGGCAAAGCATCAAAGTCAGTCAAATAACTTTTAAGTCTACAAATTAAGCCCTTAAAATTCCCACTTTTCATATGCTGCAGTCTAAACAAGGAGATATGATGAAATTCTTCACTGAGCTGCTCTAAGGGTATTTAGAAAACTGGCAGCACTTGTTTTAGTAATCTATATCGGTACCTTCTGGTAACAAATTCGCAATAATCACCATTTAAATAATTTACTGTAACAAACTTTTCCTTCCATCCATGTGAAACAGTATTCACAACCCACTTTATAATTTATGTACAGACAAGCACAAGAAATTTGACATCCATGAGTCAAATGTACAACCAACTTTTAAAATGTTACCCAACTAGTTGCAAGGAGAAATATCCTAGCTCTGTAAATTTACAAGATCTTCTGTTTCACCATGTAGGTTTGCTGCCCCTCATCACTAATAACTCCTGGATTCTTCACTTGCTTCGGTAACTCTCTAGCGAAAGCAGAGCAGCATCCAAATTGTTGATATTCTTGATTAAAAAAATTAGACACTTAAAAAAGAACTCTTAAAACACACACCAAAAAAAAAAAATTCCTTGAGTCAAAACTGAATGAAATTAAAAAAAAGTTGTAGAGAAATACAATAATAAAGGTCTTGTATTCAAAGTCCCATTTCCCTTGCCATGTCTTTTACAGAGTGCTACTACTTTGAATTATTTATATACTCTTCTTTTGAGGGGGGCTGAGTTTCCTCATTCCTCTTATCCGAGTTAGCAGCTCTTTGATAAATTCCTAGGAATAAAGATCAGAAAATATGAGTAATTTTTATGATCCCATAACAACATGATTTTGAGTTTAAAATATGAAATCAAAGCAAACTATATATTTTCATTCAAGCTTTTACTGCTAAGCTGGAATTTCTCTGGCCTGATCTCCAGGAATCTTATATGCACATTCTCATCACACCGTGGAGGTGCAACAACTAGCTTTTACTCTGCATAAGTGTTCAGGACCAGGCACTAGTCCTCTTTCTGACTTTTACTACAAAGGGCCTTCTACCAACCCAAGCCAAGTCTACATCTGGGTACAATGCAAATTGTCATGGTAGACTTTCACAGTTTAACCCTACTCAAAAATCATCACTCCTGCCTAAGAGGTGTTTCTCTTACCACTTTCCTTGCCTGCACTAGCATCTTGACTGGTTGTATACTCAGATGAATCAGAAGACTCAACTGTTTTTCATCTTGTCATGATATTTTCCAAGCTGGCTCAGCTCTCTGATCAGGGTCACCACTAAGCTCCATAACAAATACTTGTGCCAGTCTGAGGCAAGGCAGGAACAATGAGTCAGAGGTAGCATCAGCGGCTAATGTTAAAAAAGCTTCAACAGCTCAGCAAATGAGACTATTCTGGAGAGAAAAAAAATATCAGGTTTTTTTTTTTCTAGTTCAAGCATTTTTTAAAAAAATTGTAAGTCTATTCTCCAAGAGAGTTGCACCATCATCTGAAATATGCAATTTCTTGTAACAACTGCAGATGCATTAAAAGCTCTGTCACTCCTTTGCTGTCAAATTGGAAGAATAACATTTACCCACAGTACTATGTATGCATCTACAAAAACGTTCTTAGCATGAAATCTAAACATGGAATGTGGTTAAGTATTTAGTCAGTTAGGCTGATGTAAAAGGACAAAAACTGTGACTTCCTGGCAGAATGCCCGAGGCTAAAATTTCAATGAACAAGGTCACTCCCTAAATGACAATACAGTTCAACGAAGTCATACTGAAACACATTATCTGGGTGCTATACCACGCATTAATAAAATCTCTGTAAATATGTACTTTAACTTGAGAAAGATGTCAGGTTTTTCTAGTTGGACAACAGTTCTGGCAGATATCACTGCAACAGAGCAATTTCCTTTCCTGGTAGTTTATGCGTGTCTTCACTGCATGTACTGTTGCACCAACACTAGCTGTGGCTTCAACTAAGAGCAGCAAGGGCAGAGCAGCAGATAGGTCAGTGTTGGTTACAAGCATCCCCAAGAATCTTTTATATTCTGGCCACCGTTCCAGAACTAACTAACTTGATCCAGATCAAGGTGGTACAGGAATACATCAGTGCATATCAGTATTGCACTTCCCACCTTGACAGACAGTCTAAAGAGATCACAAAAGCAGATTTGTTACAGATCCCAAATCCTCCCACTCCATCCTCTAGAAGCTATCTTTTTGAAGCCACTACAACAATACTCACTCTAAACTCCTCAGGGTACAGCAGTACTTATCCATTTAGAGGTCAGGAAAAACAAATTTTAGGATTTTTTTTTTTTCTTACTATCAAACTCAAATGAAGCCCTGCAGTGAAATCACACAAATAGTCTCTAGAAAGTGATTTTAAAAATATTTTAATTTGGGATTAATGTGATTAGCACTGCCTTTCAACAGCCTTTTGCACAAAAACCTGAACTCCCATGCCAAAATATCAGATTAAAACCACTTTGGAAAAGGAATGGGTTGAAGTTCAGTTCTTCCCTCTGGAAGACTTTATCAGTTATTTGTTAAAGCCACAAATAGTCTGCAACACATTCACTCACGGACAAGGCAGCAACAAGACACTGCAACTGTAAACTGTCTAAATGGTTCACAAAAGTTGAAAGTGAGAGCATTACAGGAAGGGGCATCTGACAGGGAAATCTATGGTACTCTGCACAAGGTTAACAAGTTTGAGAGGTTAACAAGGTTAACCATGTTTGAGAGGCATCTCTGTCATATCTCTGTCCATTTCCTTCCACAACTCTGAAGAGTTTGAAGCAAGTTTTACCTGGATATGAAAAGCAGACAGGGTCAGTTGCTTTTTCATACATTACAGCTAGGGAGCGGACTTCCCCTTAGACTCTGAAGTTGTACCACAAGTATCTTTTGCAAAATAAGATACTTGCTTGACGTTATCAAGCAACTTTCACACCATCTATAAACTTAGTGCTGCCAAGATATACCTTAACTGTAGGGGTAGCCCTCTAAGGAGATCTGAGGTAACTGAGAGTATTCTCAAGGAAGAAGAAGGAGTCATATTCACTTGAAGAAGTACATCTAATAACTGAAAATGCCATACCCCCCAGGAGATATTTTCCCTAGAGTATCTGCAGTGTCAAGCAGTAAAACCCAACAAGACCATTTCGTATGTGCCAGATATTCCACATAACGTAGTAGGGTTGTTGTGCACAACCCATGGGAGTGCAAACCACCGCACTGGTTAAGTACATTTCTGACTTAAGTATCGCTTAATGGCACGTTGGAATGTAGTTTAATGGCCATGGTAGTCTTAGGTTGATGGTTAGACTTGATGATCTTAGGAGGTCTTTCCTAACCAAAACAATTCTATGATTCTGTGATTTTTTTTTTATCTTGTCCTGTGTTTGTGACTTTCTTGAGTAGTCAGTGACTTAAATCTCTGCTTGAATTCTCCAGAGAATAAGTGCAGCAACTTTACATAGTTTGTTTGGAAATCATAATTGTTATTATTTGTAAGTTCCCAGTAAAGTAACTTTCTTCTATGATGCAACTTCATCTCCTTTTTCTCTCATTTTGCAGTTCTTGAAGTGTTATACTAACAAGATAGTCTTGACAGGTTTAATTCTGAGTGGGAGAGATCGCCAGCTCATTCACTTGAAATTTTGTATTATTTCTATGAGAAAAGAAACAAGCAAAGAAATCCCAAATCTGTTTTATCAGTTTCTTCTCAAAGTTTAGTTATCTGCAGATATTGTGTAGTTCAGGTGTATCTTTCATACAATAAATGTAACAATTGCCCACTCACTGGATTTCTCTCCCATAGCAGTTTAAGAGTCTCCTTGTCATTTCTCCTGTTACCACTTTGGCAGTCCCACCGGCAGAAGCTAATTGACATCAGCCACAAATACAGATTTTCTCCAAGGCCCAGTCTAATGGGTGGTCTTGCTACTACCAGTAGCAGATACAATTACACAGATTCAGCCATCCTTCTTCAAAGTATGTGTCTTGACAAAATCTCATTGATTTCATATCCACAGCTGTCTTCCTATTCTAAATAAGAATCTATTTTCAGGTATCAAAATCCTATCATCAGGATCAAAGATATTTTTAATTTCTTTGCTATATTCACTGCTAAAATGAGATTCAAAATTCCCAAAACCCTACCTTTTGATTCCCTGTTGTATAGATAGAGCCAAAGCAGCAACTTAAAAAAGGTCTGAGTTGGGTTTTCCACAGGTGATCCATGGTTCCAAGTGAAGCAATCACCTGCACTGGCGCATGGGCAATGCAGGATGACACTCTGCACCCTGTTCTTTTTCAACCATAAAAGTCCAGATCCAAGATTTGGTTATGCCACTGATTTTACAGAGAGTACACCCATTCAGTTTGTGCAGTCCTGAAAATGAATTTGTTGTTCTTTCATGTCGAGCCTCACCTTACGTCAAGACTACACAACATGCAGCACTTTTGAACGAGGCATGGCAGCAACGAAAGAGAAGAGGAAGCAGGGGGGAAAATACAAATTATCTGAAAAATATTTTTAGCACTGTAATCTTGCACATGTCAAAGCCCTGTCCACATTTGAGATCCCAAAGCCTACGTCTTGAGTCAGGTCAACTTGAACAAGTGCAACTTAACTACATGCACCAAAAAGAGCATGGCTCAAGTAAAAGGATACAAAGTATAAATGCAAACCACATATTGCAATAGTTAACACCAATAAAAACATACTTTACAGTTTGTTAGTTACCAAATGTTGCTTTTGTTGGTGGTTTGGGTGGGTTTTGTTTGTTTGTTTTGGGGTTGTTTTTTTGTGTGTGTGCTTTTTTTTTTCTTTTTACTATTTATGTTTGTAGAAACAGCCAAGTTGACAAATTGTGCCTAGAAATTATTTTTAGTTTCTGGCACATTTTACATGCCTAACTTTTATTGACTGAATGACACATCAGTCACATTCCTCACGAATCTTGATTAGCAAATCAACATTTTAATTTAAGAATTACTAACATAAACTTAAATAGCACCCAGAAGTCATACTGTGTACACTTTCCCCCATTAATCTTTGGTTGTCTTGTTTGGGTAAACTACATGACTCCACAACAAGGTTCCCATATTAAACATAATTTAAACAGCCATAACCGCTACCTCAGGAAAGCTTCGACAATTTTAGAGCACGTTCAATCATCTAGCTATACTTCCTTTAGAAGAACAGTTTCATAAGCAGTTTCTCATAAGTTACCATCAGCTATCTTTAGCCAATTCATTAAAGAGGCTGAGAATTCCTTCTGCCTTTCAAATGACCTGGATAACTGTGCTCCTGGTAATTCAGTCCACAGAATATGCAAAAATCCCTCAGTCTTACCTTAACCATAGGTTTGGAAGGTGCTATGCAAAACAGATTTAACAAAAATAGTTTTAAAAAAAGTAAAAATAATTTTAAAATAATAAAAGTTTCAAGTTAAACTTTCTGGCTGCACTATTTTTCCTTATGTTCTGAATAGCAGAGGCATATCACATAAATATTTCCTCAGCTGGGGATTACTGTCTTTTGCAAACTGTAGAACTCTCGATGCTAAAATCCCTATCATGCTTGATTGCTGTGTATGATGGATCAGGAAAAATTCCATCAGCTTATATCCACTCTCCACAAATCTTCTAGAAATCCTTTCACAAACCAATTACCTCAATAACTTTGAATGATCTGCAAATACAAAAGGATTGCGGATTTTCTAGGTAAGGTGTGGACCCTCATATAACAAGTTTAAGCCAGCTCAAAAGCTGCTTCTAGTGACTTTTTTTTAAAACCTGCTACATGCAAACTATTTTTAACTGACCTAAGTTAACATTCCTGAAGTATTGCTGGGTTTATGCTACTGATGAAGAAGAAAAGCTGCTGCTGAGAACAGTGCTGGGAAATTACTCCTGTTTTGGCACTTACCCTCACAAAGAGTGGGTTAGTTTCTCTTCAACTTGGTTATCTCAAAAGATTGACAAGGAAGATGGATATTATTGCAGGTAAAAGACCTGTCTCTATCCCATCTAAAGAGACAATTCACAAGTCCAGTATTAAAATCTCACCATGATCCAAGTGCCTTGAAGGCAGTCAAACATGTATCCAGGATGTTGTTTCCCATGAACTGCTATGCCATCTTAACCTACAAACATGGCATAAATATTACCTACAGTTCTAGGATTCCAGACAAAGGTGTCCCGTGGAACACTCATTAACATCTGTCACATACCCTTACCAGAGCTCTGAAATTTGTCCTTGTGTTAGGTATTAAGCCTCAGAACTAAGAAGAAAAAAAATATTACATGTTTAGGAAGAAGGGCGATTATTTTATTCTCTGTCTTCATGTGTTTTCAGGTAACACCAGAGATAAAAGGTCACCACATGAATGGCTGCTAAATTCTTCCTAGATTTTTCCTCCCACCTACTCATGATCCCCACTGTGACAAGAACTATGTCAGGCTCCACACTCTGCATCAGTCCACAAGTCTGTCTCTTGCTGAGAGAAGGTTGACAGGTGTCATCTGTAGTACAGCATTACTACAGTGAGACATCTAAAGACTTATTTTCTGGCCTGGCACCTCCATAATGGAAGATGTGTGCTATCTGCTGTAAAGAAACCAAGGTACATCACAGATGAAGCTATACAAGAGTTAAAATGCAGGTCTTCAAGTCAATTCCCTGCACTATCAAAAGCTGTGCCGGTAACTGCAAGAGCAAACCTGGAGAATTTCTCTAGTCTATCACAGGTACTGATACCACAGAAATCAATAAAAACATAAAAGCCCTAAAGAAAATCTTAGAGAAGTGTTCTGCTTCTATCACTCTTTCTTCCTGACAGTCTGACCATCCTTAAGCCACAGTTGTTGAAGTGGCTACAGCTGCAGATGTTACAGAGGAATCAAGCTATATGCAGTCTTGTTTCAAAAACCAAATACCTGACTTCTAGTCATGCATAGTTGAAAAGTCTCTGAGTAGAGGAATCCTTTAAGCCACCCCCTCTATTAAATACTGAGTAGCCTCCACTTATGAGAAAGTACCAACTCAGTAATTTGAACACAGAAACTGACCCATGACCTGGACTTCCTTTTTTAAAATGAGTCCACATTTTTGTTACAATATTTGCTCTCCCTAGTAAGCACACAGTGCTATATGAGAGGTAAGCTGTATTTGCACTGGACACATTAATGGGTATTCAAGTTGAAAGTTGAGTACTGAACTTAATCCTATTAGTTCAGGTTATACCACAGTTGTATTCAAACCCAGTCACCAAAACAAAAAAAAAAAAAATCTTGAGTCACATCTCTACAGACCAGTTCCCAGAATAACTTTACTCTCGGAGAAAAAAATTAAATGCCTTCACATTGAAGAGCACCGAGTCCATCTTAAGTTGAAATTTCATGCAAATACAGTAGTGTTGTAAACCACCTTGTGAGAATTGTGTTTAGTTCTCTTGTAACGCGACAGATTTAAAAGCATCAGTGAAGTTAATAAGGACATTATAGAAAACAATATTGATACTTTAGGTGGAATGATCAGTTGTACCTTCACAGGACCCTGTCCTGTTCCTACTGTAGTCAAGTGATAAGCACAAAACATTGCCAGGATGTAAATCCGCACGCCCAGTAGTTCCTCATTAATATTCCTATATTTACTTTATCAGCAATATTTTTTAAAAGTTCCTTTAGCTTGAACATAGCTACACTTTCCACGTGTGAATAGTATTTAAGAAAAGTCTTTTTACCTCTGTTGGTTTGTAGCAATCTACAAGAGTTTCCTAGAAGCAAAATATGAAAGTGTCAGTTCCAATACAGAATAACAGTGAATACAAACAAGTCTACAGTATGAAACATATCAAGGGAGCAGCCAGAAAAAAAGAGCAAGAACCAGGAGCAACTGGATGAAGACAATACTGGAAGCCAAGTGTTAGGGCAAGGAATCTTTGCTTCTTAGGTCAAATGACTTGCAACAGGAGAGAAACAATGGCTTCCTCCCTCCAGCTTGGAAGTTATAACTTCTTTCTCCAAGAAAATAAGAAGAATATAAAACACTTCTCCCAGCAATACACATGCGAAAGGTAGCTTTCTGTGAGGGCACCACCCCTTTGTAATACAGAAGTTAGGAGTGCCTGACCTAGCTAGCAGGGCAGCTGCAGCAGGCAGTTCAGGCAGAAGCAAAGCTATTTCTGAATTCTGAGCAAACAGCTCAGATATGGGGCCATGCCCCACATCTCTGTTGGCTGGGCAGTAGGTATTGGGAAAAGGGTGCCTACAGGCACAGCACATCAGATGTGGTGCATCTAGGTACCATGTTACCTCCCAGAAGTTAGCTGAGGGCAAACCACTGTTGTAGGATCTGTTTCTATCCTTCGGTGCATCTGAAAAGAGTATTAACAGGGACCCTAGCTATGGTAGACAAAGAAATCATTTCCTGTGTCCTAAGGACAACGGAGGATTGCTAGTTTATTTGCACACTTCTGCTGCTCCAGTGAATCACAGAAATTATCTGGTCATTGTAACTGCCTCTCAGCTACATAATATTTTTTATGTGATTTTTCTTTATTTTTCTGTGCTTTCAGGTCTTTATTTTATATACTTGTAAAAAACAGAATGAATCTAACTTGTCTCAGCTCAGCTCCTTGTATTAATGCACTTTTTTGAACATTTGTATTCTCATTATCTCTTACCTTCCAGAAATGGTTTCTCCTAAAGGATTTTAATTATTTTTGTTCAGTCCAGTACGTTATGTTAAACTCAGAACTAGAAATCTCTCAGTTCTAATTCCACACTTACAGTGGATTCAAGCACAAAATACGGATCCAGATGTATTAAATCAGTCACAATGATTTAAAATTAGAAAATAACATTACCTGTAATTTGAGTGCTCTCTCCTCTTCATTGGCTGCATCAAGAAGGTCATCAATGTCAATTTCTACATCTGGCATCTCTTCCTCCTGAAAAGCAAAAATTCCCACTTAATCCAGAGGGATGTATTTTAACTAACCTCAAAAGCAGCCTAGTGATAGCACACAACATCATCTGCCTGGAGACAGATCAGAAGGAAGTCAGCAAGGCACAGTGGCTTGATTCCACACTCCCAGGCCACCTGAAGGACAAGCTTTGGCCACACATGAGGTGACAGTTCTAACTTATGCCCAGCAGCACAAGTCATGCTTTTCTCACAATGCTGAGCAAGAGGATGTAAAAGAGGACAGAGAAGTGGATAAAAGCTGCAGCAAGTCACAAAATGGCTTTGAAAACATTAAGTGCATATTTTGTTACACTATGGAAGATCTCCCTTGCTTGAAGTTGGCTTACGAGGACACCATAGATTTCCAGTGTTTCCACTGAAGCACAAAGCCTAAAGCACAGAATTATTTATTTGAGAATTTTTTTAAACCTTCTCCACCCATACATTTATCCATTTGCAGCACCAGTACATCACACAGATTGTTCCCCAAGTCAGAACAACAGTCCACATATTTTGAAGGGCCCCTGAGCTCTAGAATCCCAATGAGAATTCATCATCCACAGGTATCATTGTTAGTTCATTTACAATTACACAAAAAAATATTCTCCTGGCCATTTTTTTTTTTTTTTTTTGCATTTACTCATTATAAAAGGCACTTCAAAACAGTAAAGCAGCACCTTCCTGCACAGTCAAAACACTCTGGTCTCAGCTTCTTCCCCAGATAAATCCCAGCCTCACAGCGTGAGGCCATGGACACATGGTTCCTCTGTCACACTGGATCCATCCAAGCTACAGCATGGCCACTGCAAGAAGCTCTCAATTTCCAAAAGGGAGGGTGGATTTGAGAGTCAGGGTGAAGGGACAAGACTGCTATCCCCAGTAGCAGTTGTCTTGTACCCAAATGGTGCTTCTGAAGATCCTTTAAAGAGGAATTTTGACCAAAAAAATGTGTTGGTTACAGCAATTTGCAAAATTGCAACAACTGTGAAATAATTCAGCAGCTCAAATAGCAGTTGCTACAGGTAACAAAAATTACTTGGTAAAGGAAGAATCCAAACATTACCAAGGAAGACAAATGGGTATGAGTTAATCTAACAAAATTAAGCACCAATGCACCTAACAACTACCTCTATCAGAAGCGCCAGCCTAAAATGTCAACTGTTCAATCTTTATTTGGGTGTGAGGACAGAAGTCAGTTAGGGTAGAAGGAAGAAAACCATTAAGCTCCTTATTCCCAATCTCTGAAAGAAAATGTGCAAGAACATGATAGCACAGCCATGCAGGCTGTTAAATCCAATTAATAAAAACAGATGAAGCACATCCTCTGCCCAATTAGCAGGTTGACTCTTTCAGCGTGCATTTTAGTCAGAAAGGAAGTGTGGGCATTTGCTGAAATTAATCATAATAATGCTAGTTAATGTAACAATCTGGCAATAAGGGAGTTCCTACCCTAATGTTATAGGCTTATTAGAGCTTTGAACAAGGGTAATAGGAATCAGAAGAAGTCTTTCACAGACTATAAAGATACTCAGTAAAAGCCATCAGAACCGGAAAGGATACAGATTTATGCATAACAACAACACACTTTGTAAGTTACCATCCCAATTCTACACTAATTCGCATATCAAACTTAGAACTAGAAGTTTCCCAAGTAGACAGTAAACCCCCTAAACATTTAAGCCTCTCATTATAAATACTGTTAAGGTAGGGTGCCTGCAGTTACTGTTAGTAGCATAAACTTATCGAAATACGCATCCATGCACCTATGTAAATGCCAGTTGTGAATCTGTGTTCAGAAGAGCTGTGTTCAGCACACTGAACTTTGTCAGATGCACATTTTGAACTCTTGCCTGTCAAAGTTTTTCAGCTTGCCAGAATGCCAAAATCAAAAGGCACCAGGAGTGGGAAATTCCCTAGAAGACAAAATGTTTTTGTGTGATCACACTTCATTGAAGCTGAGCACTCCTGAAAAGTTAGGTTTACTCTGATTGGTATCAGTCATGTAGGATATATCCTTCTTTATATACCTGTTCACTCTTAGCTCTTCTTCAAATCATTTCTTGTGCATATTCAAGGTTCATATTATGCCCCCGCCCTAGAGGTGCTGGATGATGCCTGGTAGAAGGTGTTCCTGCCCATGGCAGGGGGGTTGAAACTAGGTGATCTTTAAGGTCTCTTCCAACCTAAACCATTCTATGAATTCTATGAATCTGTCCAGAGGACAACTGTACCAGTAAATTATTGAAGTTTTGGTGTAAGAGGCAACATAGAGCTCCTCTACATCAAGGAAAGCCACACGAAAACAAAACAAAAGGAGGAACACTACAGAAACAAGGGACTATAGTTCCCTGACATATTGCATTCAATTAAGTTACATTTTCTGTAAAAGATCATGTGTACCTTCATCACATCACAGCAAATTTGAACTCTGATAAACAACACAAATGGAGGGGAGAAGCCCAGAAGGTAACTCCTGTACTTGTTTGATAAGATAACAAAACATTTTTCCCCATCTGAACCACTGCACCTCCATGATCTCAAGTTTCACATCAGACATAAAAAACATGCTTAGGTCAGGAGCCTGACCACTCCACAACAGCTGTAATGACAAAGCAATACAGGAAAAACTCATACCTTCTGTTTGCCTGATTTTATTAGCAAGATGTGTGGCTTATCCTACTACAAATAAGCAGCAAAATACAGATTAGGCTGGACAAGTTTTATAGGGGTTGCACACAGTTGAATGTTGGTATTTCAAGGGTCTTGTTAGTGCAAATAAGCTGTTCAAAAAAACTAAAACACTGTCATGTTCTGCTCCACTGAGAGGCAGACAAAGTGCTACAAATAGTAGATTAAGGGAAAAAAAGAAAAACATAACAAAAGCCACAAAAATCATGTTGACAGGGAGCAGCCCCCAGAAAAGCTAAAATAGAACAACACCTTTAAATTCAAACAGCTGGGGAAGGGGAAGACGAACACTTCTTTTAAGCACTCTCTCCTGCTTCCATTAACTATGTGGGCAGCACATGAGATGATTTCTACTTGAGTATTCACAAGTCAAAAATATCAGCAAAGTTAGGTTCCATGCTATTTAACACATTTTAAATGCAACGATGTATTGGGAGACATCCCTGTGGCTATTCAGGTTGCATGAGCTCTCTCCAGGCTACTGGCAAAAGACCTTGGGGCACAGACATGCATTATGTCATAAACAGGTACAGCAGTTTAAAGCATTACAACTTCCACAACTGCTTGCTATTTAGCCTCTGGCAGGGGCAGCCACAGCCCAAAGGGTGATCCCCAGAAATTGGTGATCTGTTCCTTTGTGAGACCAAGGAAAAAGATCTGACAGTTTCTGAAACCATGTCCTACAACAGCTTAAGCCAAAGGGCTGAATTTTGCTGGGGCAGCTTAAGCACACTCAAGTCTACTGACCTAGAGGAAGGACCTCCACACTGCAAGAGCAAGTCTGACACTGTTACTAGTATCTACTAATTAAACAAATAATAGATACTAATATCTACTAATTAAACAACTAGTAGATAGTAGTATCTACAAATTAAACAAGGCTTTAAAGCTTAAAGACCAATAGCTGCCCTATAGATGATTTCCCACTATAACTCGAACTCTCAAATTAGCTTGCTATCCCTCATACACCCTGTCTGTTCACTACCCATTATGCCATTTGCAGCACTAGGAAATAATGGAATAATTTCACTTCGTTTTTACTTCAGATTTTCATAATGGGAAATAAAAGAGAAATTCAGCAAGAAAAAAGTTAAAGCCATAATTTGTTCAGCACTATAGGACACAACTTCAAATGAGAGCAAGAGAAAAATGAAGAAAAAGGAGGAAAACACCACTATACAATTCAGATGTGTGAAAGTTCCAGACTGGATGACTTGGATATTGCTCTACAAGTTCAGGAAGATGGCCAGCATAAGTGATCGGAATCAAACTAGAAACAATATGACCAGATCTTCTAGAAGTACCCATTTAATAGATTAAAAGATTAAATCCAATGCAGTTAGCTCTAAACAAGGTCAGCTGCAGATATGGATGGCACTGCCCCAATACAAGACAATGGTTTAAGTCTCCGTGCCAAAAATTACCCAGAGTAGAAGTTGTTCTTACAGAAAAATGGGTGAGATTATGGATGGATTACACTTAGCATAGGTAAAAGAATACTATCAAATAGTCACTTGTATGAAATAAGGGGGAAAACCCATGTGCTCCTCATTTTAAAGCATTCCATCGTTTTGGGGGATTTATGGGTCAGAGTAAAAGGAGCTAAAAATGAGAATAAAATTAAGAGTTTGAGTGATCAAAAATTGTGAATGCGGAATCAAAGAAAACTCTTTCTGACTTAAAGCTATTCCTAGTTAAGTGGAGAGTCAAAATGCAGCAGACAATACAGAAACATAAAATGGTTTAGAGACTGGAGGGTACCTCAAAGATCATCTAGTTCCAACCCCTCTGCCATGGACAGGGAGGTCTCCTACCTGGTCAGGTTGGCAAGGGACCCATCCAGCCTGGCTTTGAACACTTTCAGGATTGGAGCCCCCACTGTTTCTCTGGGCAACCTGTTTCAGTGCCTCACCACCCTCACGAGGAGGAATTCTTCCACTTTGAAGACCCTCATCGTATCACTACATGCCCTTGTAAAAATTCCCTCTTCAGCTGTCCTATAGGCTTCCTTCAAATATCAAAAGGTTGCTAGAAGGTCTCTCTCCCCAGAGTCTTCCAGAAAGGGAAGGACACCAAGTGTCCACCTGTCAACAGAACAGCTTATGAAAGTCAGTATCTTACAGGAACACCAAGTGCATCTGTATCTACATGATGTGGCATGAATGGTTGGGTAAAATCCAGGACGTGGCGTTTTACCACCAGAGCTAGGAGAGCACTGTGCCCATAGCCTTACACATGTACCACTAGAGGGAGGTAACACTACAAACACAGCAAGGGTCCCTGAAGTTGCTGGCAGAACATGGAAAAGTCTTCTGAGACTTAGATTCAGTACTCAGGTCTGGAGAGCAGAAGCCTAATTTTTGTCTTCGAGAACCTATATCCTTGTGCTTCTCTGTTAAAAACAAACCAACCAAACCAAACCAAACAAAAAAACCCAAAACAAACAAAAAACCCAAAACCAAAACAAAACACACCAAACCACAACTCCACAACTTTAAGGAGTGTGGGCACATGACAAGCACAAGTGAGAGGGAAGGCAAGGTCCCTCACTAAAATTAGAACACATTTATAAACAGTCCACAATCACAAATAATCCACAGGTATTTCTGTAACAAAGTCTGCTCCCTCCTAAATTTCCATCATCAGACATACTAGAGTTTTGACTAAGCTGGTGAAAGTCCTCATGCAATGTGGAAAACTACCTTGCTTTTCCTTCCAGAAACATCAGGATGTCTCAACATCAGAAAGAGATGAACTTTTACTCAACTTGGATACTCCAGCTGAGGCAGGCACCTACTGCAAATCTGACATCAGATTATTTAAATTTCACAGAATCACAGAATTAACCAGGTAGGAAAAGACCTCTAGGATCTTCCAGCCCAACCTATCACCTAACTCTTCTAATTAACTAAACCATGGCAGTAAGTGTCTCATCCTGTCTCCTCTTAATCACCCCCAGAGATGGTGACTCCACCACCTTTCTGGGCAGCCCATTCCAACGCAAATCACTCTTTTCATGAAGAATTTCTTCCTAATGTCCAGCCTAAACCTGCCTTGGTGCAGTTTGAGACTGTATCCTTTTGTTCCATCACTGGGTGCCTGGGAGAAGAAACCAACCCCCACCTGGCTACAGCCCCCTTTAAGGTAGTTTAGAGAGCAATGAGGTCCCCTTTGAGTCTCCTTTTCTCCAGGCTAAACAATCCCAGCCAGTCCTCATAGGGCTTGTTCTCCAGCCCCCTCACCAGCCTTGTTGCCCTTCTCTGGACATGTTCAAATACCTCAACATCTTTCTTAAATTGAGGGGCCCAGAACTGGACACAGTACTCAAGGTGTGGCTTAACCAATACTAAGTACAGAATGACTTTCCTGGTCCTGCTGGCCACACATTCCTGATACAGGCCAGGATGCCACTGGCCTTCTTGGCCACCTGGGCACACTTCTGGTTTTTGTTGAGCCTACTATCTACAAGGACCCTCAGGTCCCTCTCTGCCCGGCTGCTCTCCAGCCACTCTGTTCCCAGCCTGCAGCACTGCATGGGGGTTGTTGTGGCCAAGTGCAGAACCCAGCACTTCGCCTTGTTAAAACTCAGGGCACTGGACTGTGCTCATCTGTCCAGCCTGGCCAGGGCTCTCTGCAGAGCCCTCCTGTCCTCTAACAGATCAATACATGCTCCCAACTTCTTGTTGTCTACAAACTTACTGATGCTGGACTCAACCCCCTTATCCAGATCACAAATGAAGATATTAAATAGGACTGGGTCCAGCACTGATCCAGTCCTCCTCCAGTGGTGGGGCACACCACTAGTGACTGGCTGACAACTGGATGTGGCACCATTCACCACCACTCTCTGGGCCCTTTGGACAAGTTTAGCATTAAACAAGGTGTTTCTGGGTTTACTTGGCAGGGGGTTAAAAAAAAAAAAAAAGGGAGAGTCTGTTGGGAATGGAAGCAAGAGTGGGCCACATGGGAGGATTACAAACAACTTGCCTAAGCAGATAGAAATCAGGTTAAGAAAGCAATAGCACAGATAGCATTGAATTTGTCTAGGGACATAAAGGGAAACTAAAATAATTTCTTCAGGTACACCACTGCCAAAAGGAAGGTTAGAGAAGATGTGGGGCCTCTCCAGAAGGAAAACAGAGACCTGGTCACAAGGACTACAGAGAAGACTGAGGTACTCAGTGACTACTTCGCCTCAGTCTTCTCTGGCAAGGGCTTAAGGTGTATTGCCCAAATCAAAAGGCAAAGGTAGAGGAAGGAAAGGAAGATCCACCCACTATAAATGAAAGTCATTTTCAAAACCATCTAAAGGACCTGAAGATGCACAAGTCTACAGGGCCCAATGAGATGACACCAAGCTGCATTGGCCAGTTGGTCCATGCTGGAGGGAAGGGATGCCATCCAGAGAGACCTGGACAGGCTTAAGATGCGGGCCCATGCCAAGTTCATGAAGTTCAAGATGACCAAGTGCAAGGTCCTGCACCTGGGCCAGAGTAATCCCAAGCAAAAATATCATCTGGGCAGAGAATGTATTGAGAGCAGTCTCGAGGAGAAGCACTTGCGAGTGTTGATGAAAAACTCAGCACGAGCCAGCAGTGTGTGCTTGCAGTCCAGAAAACCAACCATGTCATGGACTTCTTCAAAACAAGTGTGACCAGCAAGACAAGTGAGGTGATTTTCCCCCTCTACTTCCCTCTTGTGAGGTTCCATCTCAAGGACTTCATCCAATTCTGGGGACCTCAACACAAGAAGGATGATGAACTGTTGGAGCAGGTCCATGCAGGCTATGAAGATGATCAGATGGCTGGAGCACCTCTTCTATGGGAACAGGCTGTGAGAGTTGGGGCTGTTAAGCCTTGGGAAGAGAAAACTCCATGAAAATTTTAGAGCAGCTTTTCAGTATCTGAAGGAGGCCTACAAGAAAGCTGGGTAGATGTTTTACAAGGTCTTGTAGTGATAGGACAAGGGGGAATGCTTTAAGTTTGAGAAGGGTAGATTTAGACTGGATATTAGAAACAAATTTTTTAGTGAGGGTGGTTGCACATAGAAGTTTTGGATGCCCACTCCCTGGAGGTGTTCAAGGCTAGGCTGGATGAGGCCTTGAGCAACCTGGTCAAGAGGAAGGTGTCCCTGCACATAGCAAGGGGCTTGGAACTATACAATCTTTAAGATTCCTTCCAACCTAAACCATTCTATGAATCTATGAAAATGGAAATAACAGAGAGAGAAGAAAGATCCCATAAAAGTGTCTTAATGGCTGGGACCCGCATGAGTTTTGAACGTTTAGGATCACTTATTCCTTTGTGAAGGCTATGAAAGGTGATAAAGTTAGCCAAGAAATATACAGAGGAAGACAGATGCAGCTGAAATACAAGCCTCTGAGTATTTTGTCTTCCTCCATACCCATCGCCATCCCCATTATCATTTTATGTTATATGGATAGCAAACCTTTTTGAGCAGTATGCCTATTACTGGTGAGGGAAGAACCCAAAGTTAAGATTTAGCCAGCCTCCACAACAGAAAGTTTGGAGATATTTAAAATGTAAAGGGATGTATCAAAAAAACAGGGACATGCTCCCGCTGCATGACATTATCTAACAACACAACTTGTCAGTCAGTACTTTCCGGGCAAGCTGCCTGGAAAGCATAAATCATTACGGTCACAGGTCATACAGGGATTGTCAGTCAGGACAATCCCTGTATAAGGATGTAACCCTGGGCAAACTGGGATACTAACCCTGTATGTTAGTGTTACATATCAATAGCCAAGAACAGCTGAGACTTCCTGACTTAGAAATTATAAAGAAAAATAGAATGCAAAACAAATTTATAACAACTTCTGGGAATCATTTAATTATATGGGCGTCTTAATGTCCACATATATGCCAAGAATTAGGCACAGCTGTAGCATCAGAATTCAAATGGAAATGAAAAAAATATACAAATAGAGAAATACTACACAACACATGAAAAACTTCACTTAAAATTCTAGTTACGTACCTCATTAAAGCAATTAACGAGTGATATTTTCAATAAGCAGAGGAGGAGCACCCACTCCAGCCAAGTTCTTCCATCTCATTACCCAAGCTAGTGCCTTCTTTCTCTCAATCACTGTAAACCATTGTTGTTTGTTTCAAGTTGGCACTACCACAGATTGGCCTCTCCTCCTGGCTCTCAAGTAACTGTAGAGCGGATGAAGTAGACAGATGCTATTCCAATTAAAAGTTCCTTTCAAAGAGTCAGCCTCTCTAAAACACTAAGCACAGCCAGAATTTGTATAATAAAACAGTGCTAAAGTACACCAAGATAGTAACAGTACAATCATGGCAATTCGGTGACAGAAGCAGCATCTTTGTTGTGCGCTCACTTAAGTTGGGGTGCCGCTGTCATCATGAAGGAACTAGTGTTATGGGCAGTGACAAGATCGTCATCTCTCAATACAGTTCTTGTGAAATTTCCCGTTAGGGGTAAGCCTTTGTGAAACAGGATAGGGAAAGAACTTCCATATCTAGAGCATGGGTTCCCATCCAGCTTCCCTTAATATCTTCATCCTCCCCAAGAACACAAGCCTGCCTGCACTGATACTCGACAGAGGCATCTGCTGCCTTTGCAACTGTCACTGCAGTTCTGTATTTTCTTCCATTAGAAGGCTAGAGAACAGAAAGATGACGGTAAGACACCACAGTTTCCTCTAGAAAAACTCATTACAAGCCACCAGCTGCCCAAACACCAAATTTATGACACCTGCTTAGGTCCTACATGTAAGACATTTTACAGAAGGTCTGGGGTGCATGTGTGACAAATACCTGTGTCAAAAGTTACCTGGGAAAAGGGGAAAGGCAAGGTTACGGTACAAAAACCAGCCACGAGTACAGCCAAACTGTTCACGGAAGTTAGTCAGGGAAAGGCAAGCAGAGCCAATTTCAGAGTACACAGAGGTTGTTCACCTAAAAGATTTCGGCATTAGAGCAACAGAAAATCTGGGCTGCTCTCCTGCTACTGTGTTCTGCTGGACTGCAGACAGATAGAATGATAGAATCATAGAATGGTAAGGTTGGAAGGGACCTCAAGGATCATCTAGTTCCAAACCCCTGCCATAGGCAGGGACACCTCCCACTAGTACAGGTCACTCAAGGCCTCGTCCAACCTGGCCTTCAACACCTCCAGAGAGGGAGCAGCCACAGCCTCCCTGGGCAACCTGTTCCAGTGCCTCACCACCCTCACTGCAAAGAACTTCCTCCTGACATCCAGTCTAAATCTCCTCTCTGCCAGTTTAAATCCATTGTCCCTCATCCTGTCATTGCAAGACCTTGTAAACAATCCCTCCCCAGCCTTCCTGTAGGCCCCCTTCAGATACTGGAAGGCTACTATAAGGTCTCCTTGAAGCCTTCTCTTCTCCAGACTGAAGAGCCCCAACTCTCTCAGCCTGTCCTCATAGCAGAGCTGCTCCAGCCCTCTCGAACATCTTCGTGGCCCTCCTCTGGACCTGCTCCAACAGTTCCATGTCCTTCCTGTGCTGAGGGCTCCAGAACTGCACACAGTATTCCAGGTGGGGTCTGACGAGAGC
>VWZE01005896.1:134577-182897 GCA_013396675.1 Eubucco bourcierii
CTGCTCTCCAGCCATTCACCACCCAGCCTGGATTTGTGCTTGGGATTGTGCCTACCCAGGTGCAGGACCTTACACTTGGCCTTGTTGAATTTCATGAGGTTGGCCTGGGCCCACCTCTCCAGCCTGTCCAGGTCCCTCTGGATGGATCCCTTCCCTCTAGCAAGTCGACTGTGCCACACAGCTTAGTGTCATCTGCAGACTTGCTGAGGGTGCACTGATTCCTCTGTCCATGTCACTGACAAAGATGTTAAACAGCACTGGTCCCAGTACTGACCCCTGAGGGACACCACTTCTCACTGATTTCCAGGTGGACATTGTGCCGTTGATCACCACTCTATGTCTGCGACCATCCAGCCAATTCCTTATCCAGTAGTGCCGCACCCATCAAGTCCATGCTTTTCCAGTTTGGTGACCAGGATGTCATGTGGGACAGAGTCAAATGTCTTACTTAGGTCCAGGTAGATGACATCAGTTGCCCTTCCCTTGTCCACTGTGGTCATGACTTCATCAATAAAATGCCACCAAATGCTGCACATTGCCTTAGTGACACGTGGCTATGCCAACTCAAGGTTTTGAATAAAGCATGCTACTACTTTGCATATAATAAAAATGCAAGCAGTTTTTTTAAAAGTTATGTTTACTTGAAGTTAGCACTTCATAGCATTAGTAGCCTGTAACAGATAAAGTATCAGCATTTCCATGAGCTGTTTCAGTGTTGATTCTGGCCTACCTATGTCCAAGAGGGATGGCAATAGGATATTCACGTGGAGGCAAGGGGCTCTCTCTAATCAGTAAAATCCACTAAACTCACTGTATGCCTCTACATCAACGTGACCACTACTACCAGAGACACTTCTGTGTTTACACAGACCAAACAAGAATGCTGTGGTGACTTCAGTCAAATGGTCTAAAATGGTCTCTGCAGAATAAGAAATCTTGGTCCTCTTTCCCCATTTCTCTGTTTTGCTTCCCAGAAGGACCACAGAACAGCTATTGAAAGAATAATGTGTCATGAGAGCTAAACAGGAGTTTTCTTGCTCTTCAAACTCTGCCAGTTCAGTTGAGGCTGGGTTTGCCTAGCAGACACACCGCCTACTGTTGGTCACCAACACACACACTAAGTTTCCTTGGCTGGGAGGAAGACTTTCTGCACCCTTTTAGAAGGGCATGCCTTTTTACTTAGATGCCCTGAGAGCCAGCATGGGCTGGTTGCCACATTTCGTTGGCTGCATTCTCCCATCAGCAACAGGGAGGGAAACTGTATGTATAGATGCAGCCTGTAACTCCATAAATAGCACTGAAGGTTTGCACAGGCACCTCAGCCAATAAAGATAAATAACAGATCCTTTTACTTTCCTTCTCTCCACTTCTGTCCAAGAATTCTTTCCCTTTCAATTTATAAAAAAAGAATAATAAAAGTCTATGGTAGCTAAGGAAGTAATCTGCAAAGAATCAACAGGAGTAACTTTTCCTCCAATTAGCTGCTAAATGGGTTTTCATAAAAGTAAAAAAAACCACACACACACACACTACTTAACAGTTGGGGGATTTCTAGCAAATTAATTTCTTGGTATCCTGTCTTTTAACAAGTTTTCAAAAGAGCCTATTATGTAGCAACTCAAAATACTTGGGCCCTGAACTTGCTATTTTTAGACTGGTATTTATCTGTTGCTTGAACGGGTGACTGAAACACTAGTCAGGGGTTACATGCTTGCAGTGCCAACTCTGGTCTGTCCATACACAGTAGCTCTTGTATGAGCAGCTGTTTAGGAAGCATTTCCTCAGATCTGCCATAAAGCATCCAACAGCGAAAAACCAAAAAAGGCTCAGTCTTGGAACAGAAATCCCATGGTGGCCAAAACCCACAGTTTAGCAAGTCTTGCTAGGTTTGTGGCCCCATCATTCATTTAACTATTTCCATTGGTTCAATTTGGAAATGGAAATCGAGTCAGATACAACTTACTCACTCTCATTTTACCATATAGGTATTTGATAACTTCAGAAAAATTGTGACAGCTCTTAAAAAATCAGATTGTTTTCGCTATAACACAGGTACAGCTGACCACTACAACAGAACCATGACTACTTTTCCTGAACAAGTAAAATATCTTTCTGTGCTTTCCTCTCCCGGTTGGAAAACCCTTGCCTAGTCTACAATGAAAAGTCATCACAATGCCAATGAAGACGCAGGTGTTAAGCCGGAAAAAGGCATCTTTTCCCAAGATTTTTGTACAAAGTAGCACAAGCCAGTAAGAAGCAAAGTAAAGAAGAAAGTACAGCTCCATTTCTCTACCACCTGATAATGCGTCTCATCTGAAAAGTTTTATCAATGGAAAGCAGAACAAATGAGTAGGTGCCCAAAGGTGAAAGGTGAACATCAAGTTCAGATCAGTTCTTTGCCATTAGCATGGGTGTATCGATTCCTTTCAGAAGGGGAATTTTCAATGGCAGTAGTCAGTTCTTTTTTGCATTGAAGCATTGTCTTCAGGAGGTGATTTATTATTTGGGATTTCTGTCTTGCAGCATCACTCCTCCTTTCCACTTGCAAAAGAACCATTTCACTACCTGCACATGCTCACAGATCCTATATAATATCTCATCCAATTTTAGTTAACGTTAGCTGCTGGGAAGTTGGGTTTTTTTTTCTTAAATCTTTTTATTATATCCAAATGCAACATAGTTGAAAGGAATTTAGGCTTTAGTCATTTAAAAGCTCTAAAAAGTCTGTCTGGCAAAAACATCTTCCCATTCCTTAAGTTTCAAGTACACACATTCACTCTTTCCTGGGAGTCTCTTAAAAGATTTTTAAGGAAGCACTGCATTTCCACACTAAAAGCGCATCCTTCTGATCACAGGAAGAGTTCATTGCAAAGAAGTCCAAAGCGCCACTAAAAGGAAAGCTTCCAGCAAACCCTTTTGAGTCCCAGTTCTTTCTGCATTTTCTTACCCATTTCACAGTGAAATCCTCTGCATCCCTATGAGAACATTTACCCACTCCAAGACCAGCAATCCTTTGCTCACTGCCAGAGTCACACTCTGAACAGCCAGTCAATCTTATGAATTGTGTTGCCATCCTGAAAATGCAAACTAAACGAGTATCATTTTAAGATACCAGCCTAGCAGATATCAATCAAAATGCCTTCTAAGGTAATCTGCATCATCAGGACCTATTATTTCAGCTTCCAGGACCCTTAAACAGTGAGAATTCAGTTGAAGTGCACTTTGGTTGTGGTCAAACTAAAAGTTGTTCTCTTTCTCCTGCTTCAACTCCAAGATTTATCTTGAGATGTCATAAATAGATGTTAAGATATATTTTCCCCCCCCTTTTTTTTTTCCAGAGAGACACAAACATGCCAAGTCAGGATTTATCAGCAATCTCTGATTGTTGGAAATGGTCACAGGCTGAAGAAAAACATGTTTCTCTCCTCTCCAGTGGCATTCTAGAAGAATTAATTTATGATTATAAGGATTTATTAATTTATTTATTTTTCTCTCTCCTCTATTCCTTAAAAAAATTTTTTTTTTAAATTCCATAATTCTAACCTGAGCATCATTTAGCGATTAGTGAAAGTCAGAAGTATAATATAAGGCAAGATATTTGTTGTTATGGCTTCCTATCCAAGTAAGAAAACAAAAATTTTTCTGCGGCATCTAAATTACAGATTTACTTTTTAAAAGCTAAAGAGCCCATCATCTTCCAGGACATGTTATCTTGCCTTCAGCAAACACAACAGACCTTATCACAGTGAATAATAAACGCTTACTGTGGGCTACACGATTATGACAGCATTTGCAAGCCCAAAACAGAATTAAGCCAAAGCACTAAGGTATGCCTCTGCTTGACAGATACACAAATAGGCAATGTTTTCTGGCACAACTGCAGAAATTCCAGATGCTTATGTAACAGCTGCTATCTCTTAGAATCACTAATTAAAAGATGATGCAGGCAAATACAAGTCCAGGACTGATGACAGTCCTTAAGTGAGATGGACTGAGAGAATCACAACATCAAAAACAAAGAAATCACAAATGAACTGATCTAAATGGAAAGAACCTCAACTGACTGCCAAAGAATCAACACTAGGAGTTTCCTCTCCCCCCTTTAGCAGCCCAACTACCACAGTATATGCGAGAGGAAACTGCATAAACTGTTTCCTAGGACTGAAATACAGCTTTGAGAAAGGCCTATATTTTAAAATCTGTATCAAGCCTTGCCCTTCATTACCAGGTTGGAGCCCTGACAAACGAAATCTGTAATTCGCACATTTTCAAGGTAACCAGAGAGTGATAGACTACTCTTAAGTATGCTAATTAAACACAGGAGGCACACACAGAAAGAAAGAAAGAAAGAAAAAAAGAGGTGGTGGGGGAAAAACCACAAAACAACCAACACCAACCAATCAACCAGGAGGAACTGAAAGATTTTAAGGGAAGTGTCATTTTCTCAAGTATCCCCTAAATGCCGGAAGAAGCTATCTTCAATTATCAGGAATACCAAAGCTTCACAGAAAGGAAAGAACTGGCATGCAAGCTCCAGATGTAATTTCTTAAGTAAACTCTGGTGCATGCCCTCCTATAGAACCAGGAAATACCTGGGATCCTAAACACTTTGATGTAAATCAGAGTTCCTTTGCAACTCCTGGAAATCCAGAACACAGTCAGAGCAGTGTTTCTAGTTAGCACAGAGTTTCCAGAGGCCAAAACAAGGTGTTAGCAAGGGCTGTGTCTGCAGCCACCTAGACACAGCTTCTCAGACAGAAAATCAAATGGGTATCTGAGCCTTGCAGTTTTCTCCTGAAGTTATTTACCTACCATGCAAAACACTTCCAGCAGTTTAGACATATTAAAAAAAAGAACAAACAAACAAAACCCAAACAACAACAGCCAAAACAGTAGCTTCATTCAAATAGATTTTATACTGAATTACACAACTATTTCTTAGTACACCATCCAAGAGCGTACACCACACTAAACCCCCCAGAACTAAACCCCCAGAAGTACGTTAAAGGACCTCAAATATGTGCCTACATACGCATATGTATGAACCTTTAATCTCTTGTTACAGAAAGTTACCAAAGAATTTGTATGTAAATTTCCACAATGGAAGTACAGGTGGCAAGGCTCCGAAGTGGCACTGCTTGCCGTAGCACAGCAGAATAACAAGCACAACAGGATTCAACTTCTAGCTACTGAGATGCTGCCTACAGCATGTCCCTTGATCATGCAAACAGCTGTTGGATATTGCCAAAGTTTTGCCACATCCCTTTCAGAGAACATGTTATATGTCTCTGACACCAGCACAGTCTGGATTTTAAAACTGCTTTCCCAGGAGGCTGTGCCTTTGAGCGAGATTAGTCATAACAACAAGCAGCCCACAGTCAGGTTCCTCCAGCTCACAAACACTGCTATTTGCTCAAAGATCTTAGCTTCTGCTCTCACCTCAGAGAGACACATTGTATTTCCAGGAACAACAACACTGAACAAACAGTATCTCAGAAGAGATTACTGACTACTGAAAAAGACAAGATGCATTTCTCTCCAGTACTTTGCAAGCAAGATGGATAGTCTTTCAGATTCTCCTTTCCTCACTGAGTTTCTCCCTTCAAACAGGGAAATTAAGAAACAGCTGTTGCTTTTTCAGCTTTGTGAGAGGCAAAGAACAGCAGTCTGAAGTAACAGCAGGGGGAACAAGACTGTAACATACTCCAGGTCCCATCTGTTGAGAATGAGTAATAGAAGACAGAGGGCAAGGAGACAAATAGGGCCTCTAATGCACAGTTGAAGATCTATCTTACGTTCTTTGGCTCCATAGATAGCAGCTATAGCAAAGAGCAAAACTCTTGCGTTTAATGTTCAACATCACCCAGTTTAGTATCTTGATAACGTTCACAAGCAACTTATTTCATTAATACATTGTGCAGCCAGTATTTTGGCTTAGTTGTTACTGTGACATGTGGCAAACTAGACAAAGCAGATGGTCAATAAGCTCTGTTAAACTGTCAGGGCCAGCGATTATGGAGAGAAGCAAAACAGCTCTCTGTTAGTTCCAAATTTTTTAAGCTAAGTCTTAGTAACCTCAGTTCAGTTCGTGCTTCTAGAAGAGATATCATCATCAACAAAATCAAGGTTATATTAATCACTTTATCAAGGTTCCAATCTTGAAGTTTAGAGCATCCCAAGCCCCATGCTAAAAGATGCTCAAGCTCATTAAAAGGCACACAAATAATGAGAACAGCCAGCATCATCTACACAACACTAAGAAACCACTGAGTTTCCAACTTCTTAAAAAACCCAAAAACAAAAGAAAAAAAAAAAAACCAACAACGCCCACCACCACAACAAACTAAGTATAGTACTTAAATCAGGAGAGCAAGGACTAAAGTCAAATATTAACTCCTCAACCTTCAAACTGTAAACAGGGAAACCAGCACGGTTACATCTTAAATGGATTAATTGGTTAACAAGTCAAATTTCAAAATACTTTCTGCTGGTCATTAAGAAACTTTCATCACACTTAAACTGTGATACAATCTCAGACACTTTACGCTCACAAGTACCTCCACTGAGTACTTTGATCCTCACAAAGACAGATGCTCTTGAACAAATAACCAGAGCTGAAGTCTGCTTCAGTAAATAGCATGCTCTTTGCTACAGTACAGAAAGTTCCTGGCAGGATGCGCAGCTACACCTTACTTCATTCTGCTAAAATCCACCTCTTCCCTGCCTTCTTCTGCAAAAGAATTGTAAGAAATGTTCACGTAGGGCTCTTGTTCCAAGGCAGCTCCAGAGACAAGTGTTCGAAATTTGACAAAAACATGTCTCTCCCTTCCCTATGACTACCCATGACAGCAGGTTTTCCTCCAAGGCCTTCAGCTGATGCAGTTTAACTTCTGTATTTCACCCAAGAAAAAGCCCACTGTGCGGTTTTAGAACAGAGCACTATTATGACAGCTCTAATCCCACATGCAGTAAACTTGGCCAGCAAAATATAACATACATGCAGCCCTGGGGGTCCACAAAGCCCTTCTGAAATGAAGCATCAAATAAGGACACTGATATTCCTACAGTGCCCAAGTAGGGCATGTTGCAGTTTACCTGATGATGGGAAGTTCTGCTTTCCCAAATATAGCCAGATAAATCTCTACACCAGGAAACTAAGAACTATTTGTCGTTAGTCTCTAGACCAACATCTTAAGCAAGGTCAACCACGTAATTAATGTTTGTTTATCACAAGATAAAAATGAAGTTTTATCATATTTTAAGGCAAACTGTGACCACTCAAATGCTCATGCATCTACATCCATAGGCTTCAGACCCACCTACACAGAGTATCACATTGACTATCAAAATGCCAGTATGATTTGCCCCCAGGGCCATAAGAAACTCAGGTAATGCCTATGAATACTCCTCTCTGGCCACATAACAGCTAAGTACAAGATGTGTCTTCTGCTTCAGCACTACATTTAGCTGAAGGAGCTAGTTTGCTTAGGGTGTAAGAGTTTTCAGAGTCCAAAATGGTCCTCATGTTTAGCACACTATTTTGAGTTCAGCCACCTCAGATGAGAGTTTTAGACCACCAACAGCTTCTGGACAGATCCCACCCCAGGTTTTTTTGGTACATTAGCCACCAACAGAACCACAGAATACACCCCGTTGGAAGGAACCTCTAGACACCTTCTAGTCCACGCTTCCTGCAGTAAACAAGGAAATCCCCAACTAGATAAGGTTGCTCAGAGCCCCATCAAACCTTTATCACCTCATCATCACTATTTTTCAGGCATTACTCTCTCTTATCTGCAGTGAAGTGCCTATCACAACAGGACTCTAATCTTAAGTTTCTTTTTCTTACAAAAGCTCCCACAACAGGCACCAACAATTTTTATCTTACTGCTGGCAAGAGAAATTAAGGAGTCAAGAGACAGGTTAACTTTGTCTAAATTGTTTCATGGTTTTTTATAATACAGACTCAAAACTTCTACATCTTGAACTCAAATAACATGATGCATTTACATCAAGGAGCCAGATCAGCTTGAACAAGCCTCAGGTGAGACTACAGTAGCATGGTTTTCCTCCTTCTGGACAACACTGGCTAGTTTCTAGCCTCTGAACAACTTTCAAGGAATCAGTCAAAGAATTTACCTGGATTTACACTTTGCTACTCATTCCTGTTAGTTCCACTTTCTTTCCACTACCTTGCATCTTGGAAGCATTCGAAAGTTAATCTTCTCCTTTCTTCATCTCCCCTGCTTTCAAACACCTTGGTCATAAGACAATCAAAAATCATGCATATGAAGTCACTCAGTATACAAGCAATAATACCTAACTGAAGAGAAACCATCTTTCAGAATGAGAGCATTTGATTAATATAATTTGTGTTGGGTAACAATTTTAAGTGACAAAACTTTTAAAAAAACAAACAAACAAAAAAAAAACCAAAAAACAAACCCAAAAAAAACCCAAGGCCCAAGACTTCAGGATTTTTCTCACCTGGCTTTCTGCCTACCATCCATCTACAGTAAATTACAGGAGACTATAAAGAAAATGTCAAGCAATTATAACATAGAGGTCTGTCTCATGAGAGATGAATCTTATTCATGGTATCTCTCCTACATCTGCATAGAAGTCTTGTATCCTTCTTTAGCTACAGGAGCAGCTGAAGTTCAGTGAATCTATTTTTTATCCTGAAGGCAACATTCATTATCCTAGTCCAGCAGAGATGGAGCCAATGCTCTTCTTCAACTAGTGTACCTTGGTAAAGACTAAGCCAGGACGTGAGTCTAAGAATAGTCTGTCTTAAAGTCTAGATGATTGTGTTACCCATTCCATTTTATCAGAAGAGACACGTTACAATCACAATTAAGGTTATTTAGATTTTTTCACCCATTACTTTGTTACTTTTTACTACCAGATGAAACTTATAAAATGTTCTAAAGATGGGCATTACCAGTTGGCTACTTTGACCACCCAACAAATGTTAATTCACATACCAAAAGAACTCCAGACAAACAAATCTTAGCCTGCCTCAAGTTAAACATTTCATTCTGAGAGCTCATAATTAGTTCACAGTATGCTTTTCTGTCAAAAATGCTCTACTTCAGGTACCAGGAGAAGTAATATAAACTGAGCACCCTTTCTGCTCCAATTATTAAACATAATTTAACTTTTTCTCATTAGCACATCTTAGTCAAAGAGCTCTGAAATCAAAGATGGGATTGGAAATGCAGAAGAGAATTTCAAGCAGTTAAACACTGCAACTTAAAATAAAATGGTACACGTAAAGGACAGCACTCACACAGTGTACTTAGCATACACGTTCAAATCCAGAGTCTTTGGGTGGTAGTGATGTTTAAGAAATGCAATATCACTATCCCACAGGTAGTTGGAGAACTAACTCCAAGGAATCTAATACAAAGCCTTTCACTGGACCTCCATCTCAGATGACCCAGACGTGCGAAACACCAACATACACATCAAATACCTGCAGTAGCCCATTTCCAATCTAGGGACACAACAACAGCCAAAAGTAATTACACACTTTCTGCAAGCAGGAACCCTATCGAGTCTGATATCAGCCATGTGCAGAACTGATGCCATCAAAAGGAATACAGAACTCTGGTGAATTTTGAAGTACCATTTGTGTGCTAGTCCCTGTTTAATAGAGAACACCTGGTTCAAAGGAACTTTAAATTCAAAGTATGATACTGTGTTAAACAATCACGCTTTTTAATTGGTTATTTTCCTTATATGCATCCAAAGTCTAAGATTTGAGGTTCTCCTAGAGATCAGCCTGGACACAAACGCGTTCATGAGGAAGAATCCTGTAATCTTTGCTCCACCAGATTCTCATAGGTCTGTTCCTATTTCCACCTACAGACTTCTCTCAAATGGGAGAATTCCAGGAATGCCAGAGATAATCAGTCTTCAGACATGAAACAGCATGAAAGTGCGTGCAGAAGCAGGTGGAAGGAAGGGAATAAAATCAAAGTCAGGTGCTCCCTCTCCCTCCCTAAGAGAAAAAGGTAAGAGAAGAAACTCCATGCTGTTCCTGTCTCATATTTCTGTTGTTTCCTTGTTTTAATATATTTCAGTCATCAAAATACTTTTAAGTACAAACTACATCCAATGCATCCCAAAACGGTTGGCTTCTTCAGTGCTTCTTATGGATAGAATGTGAGGTTTCACCTAACTGTCATGGTAATATAGCCCCCAGACCCCAGTAGTCCTGTTGTTTTGAGGTGGGTTCTTTTGTTCTTTAGTTTGCCAGTTTACACTGCAGCACACAAAATACATTTAGGGGACGACTAGTAGCATGAAAATAAGTTTCACATCAAAGTCTGACTCGTTACTAACAGACAATTTTCTTTAATACTATGTCCACTTAAAAATTAACATTGTCTCCCATAAACTAAAACATTTAAAAAAATTAAAGATGGCATTATGAGTAACATTTATGTCTGGTCTCTCAGAGGCCAACAGAGGAACTACTCAAAACAGAGTTATGTATTGCATTTGTGGTTGGATTCCTCAGTCTGTTCTTAGGTGGAGTAGAAACCATGACGCATCTTCAGAACACTGAGGCTAAAGAAGCGCAAATTTCCTGCAATTTGCATCTTCATTCTCAGGTGCCCAAATAAAGCCCTTCCTTTATCAGCAATATACAGGAAGTTTCCAGTGTATACAGCACCTTACCGGTGTGGTTTTGCTACCATCTAATGAAGAACTAAGATTGCAGGTGATGTGGACTAGATGAACTTTAAAAGTCCCTTCCAACCCAAACTTATTTTATGAGTCTATGGTTTTCTCTTCAGTGAAGATACTTAGAGGGGTATTCGAGGTTCTAAGACCTGTTGGTGAAAACAGACAGCTAAATTCCACAGTTATCACCACATTATCATATCCATTATCCCTCTGGCCAATTTCGAGCTGGTGTTATAAAAGTTAGCATTGCAGAAGACACACACACATTTTCTGCCAAATACATTACGCTAAAATGGCCAACTAAACAATACAAACAAACACACTTAGTGCCTTTAAAATACAACCAGCCCCATTCCAGTGCCAGTCCAAGCTCATATTGGCCAGAGAAACAGTTTTCATGATTTGTATTTCCATGGGTTCAGAAATCTGGTCTGAGCTTAGAAAAAGTATTTATGCACATAAAAACCTGCTCCCACTCAGCTTTTAAGTACACTGTAGCACCATCTCAAAAGACTTTCTGCAGTGGAAGAGGACCCTTTTAAAATTGGAAGTGTCAAACCAATGCTCAGGTAATTCCCAAGCCTCTTTTCTCCCCCCATATTAAAAGCCTGAGCTTTACAGGACTTCCCATGCAGCATTAGAATGGCAGGCAATCACTTTTTGTCCAACTTACATTACCAGATTGCTGTAACACTCATTTTCGGCATTCTAAAATATGTTAGCATACCACATCACCCTCAAACTGCAAGGGATGCACATAACTTTAATATTTTCTTATCAATGAACAAGGAAACAAAACATGGGAACCAAAGTGGATTCTGAAAAACCACTTTAGGCTACAGCTAATAATAGCATAGCCATTTTCAAATTAAAAGTTTGGGTGAGTAGTCTTATATTATCAAATGCTTTAGAAACAATAGTGCTTTTCCAAGAGCTGGTCAGGGAGTGTGAGCATGCCAAAAAACACGAGCAGCATGTTCTTGACAATTCTTTCTCATGCAGCAATTGGCCTGAATCCAATCTCCTGGATAGACCTCCTCCTCCAACTAATGGGAGCTGTGCTGCACACAAAGGTAAATTCTGCTCCAGCAAACCAAGCCAAAGCATTCTAAACCTAGCTCAAAAGAGGTACTGGTTGGCACAGAGTCATAGTAGTCAGCACAAGATAGTATCATCACCTCAGTTTCATCAGTCTTCACTTGGTGCTAACCTTCTTAGTCATCCGAATAGCCAGTGAAAGCTGTTTAAAGTTCACCTCACCACTTTCAGGATATCTCCAGAATGAGCATGTGGTTAGACGTTACCAGACTTCCAGGAACAGCAGCAACTACACTTTCCACCCTTGCACTGAACTTCACTGTTGTCATGGTTTGAGGAGTTCCGGATCATTCCGGAATCCCTAAGAAAACTACAGAGGCCAAGATCCATCCCAGGGGATGAAATAATTGCCCCCAGATATCGTAATTATGTTATTCAATTCCATAATCCTGCAAATACTTTAAAAGCAAGCAGCAAGATCAGTTTGTTCTCTTTTCTCCCTGCCTCTCCAGCTTCTCCAGAAGGATCTTATCTGGGTAACTAGGTAACCATGTAGGAGGTACCCTGTAAGCCAGCAGCCTTCAAGGTTGTGGCCTGCAGTGAATTTCAGCCTGCTTGTGCCTAAATGGGAGACAATGGGGGAGGGAAGAAAATGAGCAATGGGGTTTTGGTTTGGTTGGGGGGGAATGTTTTGGGGAGAATTTTCATGTATCCTCTATCTGTATTAGGTGTTAGGGATTTGTGTATGCCATATCTCTTCTTGCACATCTTTAAATACAACCTTCCCATGTTTTCATGACAAATTTAATGAGAGCATTATTATAGAGGGGACCTGATAGTAGCCTTCCAGTATCTGAAGGGGGCCTACAGGAAGGCTGGGGAGGAATTATTTACAAGGTCTTGCAACGACAGGACAAGGGGCAATGGGTTTAAACTGGCAGAGGGGAGATTTAGACTAGATGTTAGGAGGAAGTTCTTTACAGTGAGGGTGGTGAGACACTGGCACAGGTTGCCCAGGGAGATTGTGGCTGCTCCCTCCCTGGAGGTGTTCAAGGCCAGGTTGGATGAGGCCTTGAGTAACCTGTACTAGTGGGAGGTGTCCCTGCCTATGGCAGGGGGTTGGAACTAGATGATCCTTGAGGTCCCTTCCAACCTTAACATTCTATGATTCTATGATTTTACTGCCCTTTGTCCTTAGAAAAAGTGTAAAGTAGAATAATCTCAGTCTGTCGTGCTCTCACACAAAAAAAAAAAAAATATACAGTACCTGTCAGAACAACTGCTTCAGAAATGCAACACCCTTAAAACCATCTTCACAACCTGTAGACACTACCTAGATTCCTCCCACAAAGCAGTCAGCTTAAAGCATAAATGGTCCAGCTCTGCCCACATGGTGCAAATAAATTCTACATTCCTACCTTCCATGACAAGAGTTCACAGGATAAAATCCACTCAATATGGAACGGGGAACAGCAACCATTGCCTGATCATTTCAGCACTGCAGAATACAGGCACCCGGGGAGCATTCTGTGACCAAGAAAGAGCTAGCCAAAGGCTTTTTTAAATGGTTCACTAAAATCAAACATCTGCAGTATTCCTTTGCTTAAAATCCCCATTACCTGCAACTGCAAACAGGAAACAAGATGCACCAAGCGTACTCTTCTGTGTATTAGCACCTTAAAAATGCTGAAGATCCTTTATATAATGCCTTCAGCATCTACCACTGAATAAAGACAAACCAAGTCATATGATGCTTTATAATATAACAATATTCAAAACCAAAATGCACAAACTTGCAACAGTGTTTTCCAATCAAAAAGGATTAAACAATCATGCACTTAATTAGAAAAATTAGGATGTAAGATTCATCTTGCTTCTTCACCTTGTTTCTACAGACAAGACTTTGCTTACTGCTGTGGCTTCTGATGTAGCTCTGAATGACTACTTATACAAAGACAGCAAAGAAAGCAGGCTAATTTTTCAGTTCATGCATGTTGCTGTTCTTAATGAAAACACACATACAGAAAAAAAGGACTATATAATTGAAGAAAATTCAGGAGGTATGTACTCAAATAGGAAACATTCAAATGAAATCCTGAAACACTTCAGATAGAGACAAAAAGAAACAACAGCTGGTTGAGCTTCCAACCTATCAAGAAGATTTCAAATATACAGAAGAACAAACAAAGGTAAACTGAAGTTGCTGTTAAAAATTACTCGTCACTTGTTAAGTGCAGCTTGGAGGTTTCTGTTACATCCATGTTCAACCTGGCAACCTGGCTCAGGGAATAAAAGCACTAGGCCAAAGTTTTACATCAAAGCATCTCCATGTTGCCTTAGGAGCCGAGATAATGGTACTGGTCCTCTTCAACCTTTTTTTTTTTTTCTTTAATTATTCTTAAGAAACAAGTCTGGCCTTCTTTCAACACTTTGTTATACATAGCAAGTCAGCTTTGGCCTTTACTCATGCATTGGTCCTAATGAGCTCTTACCCACATAAGAATTTCACCATGCACTTATGCCTCAATCCCATCCACACAGGCATATTTGGAGCTATGGGCAAAAACCCCACTGCTGTTTACTTGGGGGCTGGTATTTTTCCACATTTTGATGATTATAGCCCTTTGATAATAGCCCTAAAGCAACGTCAGTCATTTGATGTTTTCCAACAATGCTTTCCTCCCTTCTGCTATCAAAACACGTCCCAACAACAAAGAAGTTCCCACAATTCACTGAAAAAGAAAGAGCAACTCTTTTTACTGAGGGGAAAAAAACCCAAAAACCAAAACACACACAAAAAACACACAACAGCCCCCCCCCCAACAACAACAAACCAAACCCCACAAAACTATGGGAATAAGACATCAGCAGTCCTAGTAACACACATGTAGGACTAAGGTGCCTAGATACAGTAATTCGCTTGGCTTAGAAGCCCAGTTTAGTCCACCTGCTCTGCATCTAGCTGTGTTTTACACATGAGGCTATCTTACACACAAAAGAAACATGAAAACTGAACACCAAGCTCATTCATACACTACAAGACTGCTACCCTGGGCTTGCAGAAGTTTACAAATCACAAGGAAACATTTTCTCAAAAGAGTGAAGAGCTCCACATTTACAAAACAGAAATTACAGGCAGTGAATGAAGGTAGTCCTGCAATTAAACTAGATGAATGAGTCCAACCACCTTACAGTAGGATCTAACCATGAAGTACTTGTATGTTGTGGGGCAAGTTGTAAAATGATTATTTTCATCTCTGACGTGGAGGAAATACTTATCTATCCCTTAGTTCTGAAGCTTTGTTCATTAACCTTTGAGCACCTGAAACTGACTGTGCTTAAGAATCAAAGCAATGTAAATATTTATCTGGGAAGCAGGAAGAATAAAATTCTCTAAGAGTCAAATTAAAACTAACCTCAGTCTTATGAATCTGCCTCCAATTGCATCAGTGTTCTCAATTGCACAGCTTCAATGTTACATTAACAGACTTGTTCCTTTATAATTGCATATAATTTTTCTTGAGATGTCTGATTAATACTGGCAGTTAAATGGATCATTAGGATTGGAAATGTTCATCTCTTTGGAGATGGATCATGGTAAGTTTGTTTTCAAAGCTGCCATTAGCATGCAGACAGGTTTCTTTAAGATGCCATTAACACAGCAGCAACCAAGTCTGTCTTACATTGCCCTCCATGCAAAAAAAAAAACTATTATCCAACGAGTTTAATCCTCTTTCCCTTAGCTATGTAAGTGCTTGTAGAAATCTTTGCTCCATAACTTCAAATAGTATGAAGACAGAACGAAAGAAACCACCAGGTCCTGTACTTTTTTTCACTTGTGTCTTATCTGCTACTGCACTTCCATGACAAAGTAATGGGAGAATATTGGATGGCCAACTCCTAAAGGAATACTGAGTCACAAACAGTACATGGGCTGACTTTCTTTCTTTTTTTGGCACTTCTGGCCAGTTCCTTATCTCCCACAAGACTGCAATCCCTCTACACAGCATTCACACACTCTGAACTTACCCTGGTCTCCTCTTTCCCTTCCCCTCTTCTGCCTTGTATGGCTATTTCACCCTGAACACCAATAGTTTGTGGCAAGCAGTATCTTTCACAGATCAAAATGTTGTGATATAAGGAATTTAATATATAGAGTCATAGCATGGTAAGGTTGGAAGGGACCTCAAGGATCATCTAGTTCCAGCCCCCTGCCATAGGCAGGGACACTTCCCACTAGTACAGGTTATTCAAGGCCTCATCCAACCTGGGTACAACCTCCCTGAGCAACCTGTGCCGGTGCCTCACCACCCTCACTGCAAAGAACTTCCTCCTAACATCCAGTCTAAATCTTCCCTCTGCCAGTTTAAACCCATTGCCCCTCATCCTGTCATTACAAGATCTTGTAAATAGTCCCTCCCCAGCCTTCCTGTAGGCCCCCTTCAGATACTGGAAGGCTACTATAAGGTCTCCTTGAAGCCTTCTCTTCTCCAGGCTGAAGACCCCTAACTCTCTCAGCCTGTCCTCATAGCAGAGCTGCTCCAGCCCTCTGATCATTTTCGTGGCCCTCCTCTGGACCCGCTCCAACACTTCCATGTCCTTCCTGTGCTGAGGGCTCCAGAACTGCACACAGTACTCCAGATGGGGTCTGACGAGAGCAGAGTAAAGGGGTAGAATCCCCTCCCTTGCCCTGCTGGTCACACTTTTCTTGATGCAGCCTATATAAAACACCATTTCAGGAACTAACATTTGAACAGGTTTTACGGTTGAACAAAGACACTTCAAAAATTAGTCTTTACATTACAAAAAACCCAAAACATATATATATAAAAAAATATATATTAATGGCATCATCACACACCTTCACCTCAGGATCCACACAGCTGCTCTGACTATGGTAACACAGCTGGGTCTGCACCAACAGTTTCAAACGTTCAGCCTCTGACAAGCAGGTTAACATATCTCACACCCCTACATTACAGGCTGCTTTCCAGATCTGGAGCTCTCCCCACAAGGCCAAACTTCCCACATGTGCCCTCGACAGCCTTAAGAACACATTCAGGACTATAAGCTTTTATAAGCAAATATCCTGAAGTAAGCTCCATTCACAATTAAGCCAATTCCAGAAGGTAAAATTCACTTGAGCACCAGAGCCTCAGGGCCTTGGCTCCCTGGCGCTCCAACATGGCCCAGGACCTCACATCAGGGTTGCCGACTCAACCACCTCCTTGGGCAGCCCCCAGGGAAGTGACTGACCACTCTTTCTGTGAAAAAAAATTGTCCTAATATCTAGACTAAACCTACCCAGTCGCAGCCTGAGGCCATTCTCTCTCGTTTTATCACTAATTACCTCTGAAAAGAGACCGGCAGGCTTCCAGGTACAGGTGCAAGATGAGCATGGTGGGTGACTGGCAGCAGGGCCCAGGGTTGCACACTGCACTTTAGCCCCCACAGGCCCCACTAAGCAGTGTGAGACCACTGCGTAAACCAGGGAAAAGCAGGATCTCCCGCCACACACCATTTTTGCAGCAAATGGCAGAGACATTGCCAGTCAAGCTTACACAAGAAATTCCTCACACTTGGGAAGCCAGCTGTAGAGCTGCCACTGACCTTCCTGTTGGGTTGGGGGTTTCTTCCTTTCCTTTCTTCCCTGCCAGCCGTCCTCACTGGTCACTGCTCTGCAGCTATGCTTTCACCAGAAGTCAGTTTCAGCACCACCGCTGCTCCTCACTGAGCATTAAAAGACTTGAAGGGATGGTTCACAAATTAACAGAGGAGAGATCATGCTCCTCTTCCCTGGCTTCCACTTCATGTATCATTTCATGCAGTACCTCAAACATTAAGTCAGAGTAATGCCAAACAGGCATGTCTTTGCATATTTTAATTTCCCTACTATAAAACATACTCTGTACTTATTGTTTTTTTTACCTTTACCCTATAGCAAGCAAAGACACTTCTGTTGCAGCAGAGCTGAAAGCCAACTGCTCTGTGCACAGCTTCTCTGTGAGCCAGTTTTTGATACCTCACAGGTGGTTTCCTTTCTTTTTGCCTTGCTGTGTGTGTTGTCTTTAGGGACAAGAAATTCCCAGGCTAGGTTTTAATGCAACTTCCTTAATTTTGATTTGCTAACTGGCCACCTGAAAAAAAAAGAAGAAACAAAAATAAGAATCCTGGATGACTGCTAAAAGCAACAATCATACAGGATGGAGTCAACATGAAAAACAAACCAGTGTGGGAGGACAGGCAGACATACTCTAACGTCACTGGTCTATGCTTAACACCGCAGCTGCGAAAATCAGAAGGGAAGAAACCTGCTTTATTAGGGCATAAGCAGCAGGTCTGCTGCAGTGTTTCAGAAGCACATATTTAGTGCTCCTCTTCGGCACTGTGAAAATAATTGCATGTATAGGTCAAGTTTTGCCCAGTTTTCTTTTTATTCCTTTTTTCCTTTTTAATTTACATTAAAAGAAAGAAAATAGGTAGTCTGCAGTAACAGCAGATGGCATAATGTAACAGGATGAACCGGGGACTTTGAAACTAATGTTGAAAAACCATCATTTTATAACGTTGTTCATATCATAGCTAGAGTATTTAAATTAAATAAGGGTTAAGCTGGGCTCAGAAAGGGGAAAATTGCTTCTATTATAAATATGCCTCAAAACATGCCTCTAGGAGGTAGAGAGTAGAGAACATCAGCTCAAAACTGTCTAATGTTGTTGTTACAATAGTCTGGATCTCAGACATTTGGACCTAGTGGTCCATCAGCACAGAAAGGTCTTGATGAAAAAGCCATTTATAAAGATTATTGCATCTGCTAGTGATAGGTTTGGAGTGAGGTAGCAACTGCACAGGTGTCCAAAAAGCAACCTCTACAGCAAGAGAAGCAAACTTGTAACAAACTACTTTAAATTTCATTGTCCCTATGACCTTTGACTTCTGAAGTTCTCTATTCCACTACTGGGAACATTTCTTTCTTTAACACAGAAGAGAAAGGTTGGATGCAAAAGGATGGATCAGAGCCTTGGAAGCACAGAAAGAAAGCAGGTTACTGAATAATTACAGACACTTATGAGATTAGCACCTTCTGCTGACTGTACTTTTGCTGCTAGAAGCAAGCCAGCAGAGTTTTGGCAAAGAGACTCACCTATCTGGATCAGTACACACTAGAGAAGGGATACCATCCAGAGGGACCTTGACAGGCTTCATGAGTGGGTTAACACCAACCTCATGAAGTTCAACGATACCAAGTGCAATGTCCTGCAGCTGTTTCAGGCCAATCCCAAACACGAATATAGTCTGGGCAGACAATGGATACAGAGCGGTCCTAAGGAGGACGACTTGGAAGTGCTGGTTGATGAGAAGCTCAACATGATGCAGCAGTGTCCACCTGCAGCCCAGAAGGCAACAGTATTCTGAGTTGCATCGAAAGAAACATGGCCAGCAGGTTGAGAGAGTCAAGTCTCCCCCTTTACTCCACTCTCGTGAGACTCCACTTGAAGTACTCTGTTCAGCTCTGGAGTCCTCAACAGAAGAAAGATGGAACTATTAGAGCGGGTCCAGAGAAGGGCCACAAAGATGATCAGAAGGCTGGAGCATCCCTCCTGTGTGACAGGTTAAGAGACCTGAGGTTGTTCAGCCTGGAGAAGAAAAGGTTCTGGGAAGATGTTATAGCAGGCTTATAATATTTGAAGTAGGCCTACAGAATAGCTACAGAGGGACTTTGCAAAGACATGTAGTGACAGTAATGGCTTCAAAGTGGAAGAAGCTAGACTTAGAGGAGATGTTAGGAAGAAATTCTTCCCCTTGAGGGCAGTGAGATGCTTGAACAGGTTGCCCAGAGAAGCAGTAGAGCCTCCAGTCCTGGAGGTTTTCAGAGCTAGATTGGATGGAGCCTTGAGTAACCTTGTCAAGTAGGATGTGGCCCAGTCCATAGCAGAGATGTTGGAACTAAATTACCTTTGAGGTCCTCTCCAACACAAACCATCCTGTGATTCATTGTTTTTTCTCCACTAGTCAAAGACATGAGAGTTCAGAACAGCATAGAACTTCCCCATCCACCAGCAAGTGAAGACTGAATGATGGGAAAATCCCCATCTCCCCAGAGCCTGCAGCCTCTGCACTTTTTAGGGAAAAAGGTTCCCCAAAAGAGTTCCCAACCACTCCATCCTTTTAAAACGCCTACATTTAAGAGCAGTTCTCAAGGCAGGAGATACCTTATGGTATGCATCCTAAGAGGTTAAATTACTCCAGAGCCACAGGCAGTAAAAGCAGGAGTGTATTCAGCAGGAGGAAGTGTAGACGAAACAAGACAAAGCAGCAAGTTCTCTGGGATTCCTGCCATTTCTACTAAATCATGGAAAACAAGCACTACAAAAAATACAAGATCAAATGCCATGAAATTCTGAATTTTGAGAACACTCCACCTTAATGGTGCCAGAGCGGAGAACATTCCACTCTGTCAATAAAAGTCAATTATCTTTTGCAAGGGCTGCAGTTCTCTATCATCTTTATCATAACACAGAATAAAACCACTTGGTGAGATGATAAAATTTGAGGCAAAACATTTTAGGGCACCAAAATGCCTGTTCATATCCAAGAATACCAATAGTAATACATAAAGCACATCAGGTTTTTCATTCAGCCATTGGGTCAATTTAAAAAAAAAAAAAAAAAAAAACAAACAGTAGAACACACCTGTGCTCATTATGCAGAGAAGCAGAAAATCTTGCACATTGCAACTGCAGTATCATTTGTAAGCACAGAAAAGGAACTGACATCCAGTCATGCTAAAGTTTAGACTTCATTAAGCCTTCCTTAGTACTAACACTGGTATTCTACCATTTCCATAACTGAACTGTCAAAACAACTTCAGCATATCCAAAAATATCCATAACACACTGGTTAAGGAATTGATGTCTAATTTGTGCATCTCTACAGAAGTCTAAAGGAATTACTAGAGTGTGAAATTGCTAAATGGTGAAGAGGCATTGATCACAAACTACTCTGAGCAGAGTAAGAGAGAAACATCCAGCACTTCCTAACCATACCCATGACAGGGGTCCAATCTCAGCATGACATTTGTTAAAAATCAACTGCTATTGCCAAAGCAAAAGCCTCGTATTCTTGATATAAAAATAGGGTCATGCTAAGACTATGCTTGGTTGTCACTTCTGCTAAACAAAACACTCCAGAGCAGACAGGAAGGTCACGTCATGGTTTTCATCATCTGCTTTCAGACAGGGCACAAGTACTTCAGTATTAGTTAACATATGTTGTATGCTAAACCACTGTTACGCAGTCTGTGAGGCCCAGAAATCATGCCATGGGGAGTTTTCTAAATGCTCGTACTTCAAAGGCTAACTAGGGGAATGACTTTTCACACAGCAGTCCCAGGACATCCCTATCTCTGCTTGATTCACAGTAGCAGGTCACTCTCCACCTCCAAATAACAGAAGCTCAGTTGACTGCTTCCCTGCGATTGGTACATAACTCTGCACATAGGAAGAACACCTAAGTTCAACAACAGCTAAGTCCATACTGTACTGTTGCACCACAAAGGGCAATGGTGAGACAGAGAAGCTGAAGATACTTGCCTAAAAAAAGAAAGTGCTTGTGAGAGCAAGATATACCATGTGGAAGCAAAGTTTGTGTGTGTTGTGAGCTCCACAGCTAGAAAACACAGGGGGAATATGTCAGGTATTTGACTGTTACAGGTTACCACACCTCATCCTTGCACTTCCATGTTAATATAACTTTACTTGGACCTGACTTTCTAGCCTCTGAAAAGATTAATTTCCTTTTCTGAAAGGAATAAAACTCATACAGCACTGGATTAAAATCCCTAAATTCTGACCTATCACTTTAGAGGAACCCTGATATACATCAGCAGTTTTCTCCTTCACTCACACCACAGTGGTACTATGCTCTCCTAGTATGACCCCTGACTATTAGGACCACCCATCACTTAGGTCAAAATTTGACAGATTGAATGCTTACTTTTAAGAGTGAAGGTGAAAAAGACTCAAGGAACACACTTTAAGAAAACACTTCAACAAAACAGGATCAACACAAGGTGCTCTATGTTCTGGAAATTTAGACTAAATAGCAGTGCAATTAAGTAGGTTTGCCTCTTGGGGCACTTAAGGATTAATTACTTCATCAGACTGTTCAAAAGAACACAAGGAAAGAGCATGTGAGATGAAGCCTCTGAATGGCACTCCTCAACTTATTTTCAGCAGTCCTGTAAAATTCTGTCAGCCTCCAATATTTAGATTTTCTATGCTGAGAAGCTGTGTGCAAATTGACTTCTGTAATAGAAGTCATACAGGATGGTTACATCAAGTATCTGACACAATCATGGTCTTCTTACCACACTGTCTTAACTAGCTAATTAAAGTTATTAGTTGGAGTAAGAAACAGTTTTCAAATGTCAATATTTCTTTAGTCAGAAGTATTAGATGCGGTCAAATTTGACATGGGAGACAAGAAGTCTGCCATCTATGGTAGGGAAAAATGTTTTATTCAGTGATTAAGAGAAAACAAAAACAACAAAAAAACACAACCCTGCTTTCATATCCTACAGAATCTCACAGCAATGTAATCTTGAAGAAATTCAGTCCACAAAAGATCTGGAGAGCTTTTCATGGTTTGTAGCAAGTCATTCCTTCAAGTGATGCTTGGGTATAGCAGTATGCTCTACACAGTGAGGACTGCTAGATTTCTCCCTCCCTCAAGATGCTAATTTTGAGCAGCAGGCAGGCCAGAGACTGGCAGTCAAAGCATTTTGGCTCAGGTCCACTGGTGTGAAGAAATAACAGCAGGAGTTCTAACATGCTTTAAAGCAGGCACTCCTTTTGCCCAAGGGCCAGAGGCACCACTTCACTCCCCAGTCGAGTCCCAGGACTGCAAAAGATAAGAGTGCCTGAGGGATGTTTAAAATTAATTCACCAAACAGCTCCAGATCTAAAAGTGGGCTAATCTGCTGTGACTATTCCACAGAGGATGATGAACACCAGGAGAAGGGAGTTTAAAGGCTGTTTAAGACCTGTTTGATTCCAGTGCTTCCATCAGACCACAAGATATATTTTGGCACATGGTCTTTCCTCCTTTCACTTGCCACATCCAATGCCCTGCAAAGACTCATCCAGAGTAAGCTAACAACTCTAATACCAATCATAGTCATTATATATTTTAAGGTAAAAATCTCATATGAAGGTAAAAGGAAAAAAAAAAAAACATTAAAAATAATTCAGAGATGTACTGAAAAAGAAGACAAAGGGGACACTTCGTTTAGGCATTTGTTTTTGCAGAAATAAATTCTGGAAGCCTACATGGCAAGGCAACCTCCAGATTATAAAGTGAAGGACTGCTACCTTGCTTCCTCATATAAATGCATTCTTTGGTTACCAGAATTACTTCAAGATGCTAAAGCAAATCTTGTGTGTAAGAATTTTGTCTTATTAAACAAATAGCAGCTGCATATCCAAAAGCAATCAACAAATTCTTTAGCTAAGCAAACTAGTAAACTAATACTACAGCAAACTATGATAACTGAAGCAAGAACTGAGATACTTCTGGTTGCCAGTGAGCTAGTTCCTACCAGCACTCCTCTCCACATCAATTTCTGTACTAAGAGGATTTAGTTTTCAAAATTAAGAGGAGGAAATCAACCATAATCCAAAACTAGGGAATTTCATTACCTTTATTGGAGAAGAAACCTAAGAAAAGATTTATTCCAGAACATCTAGATTTTTTTTTTTTTTTAAATAAGAGAAGGGGGGGGAAAAAAAATGTCCTTCAGGTATTATCCTTCAAAATGTGAAGCTCAAGACATTCTTTGTGTTCAAAGTAAAGATGTCAAAAAGCTAGAGTTAATTAAGTTATCTACTTCAAAGTTATCATTCTAACGCTAAAATCAGTTAGGAACTTAAGCAACTAGCATCCTATTTTTTCCAAGTTCTGCTAAATTAATCCTATGAAATAGAGAGAGCACATTTCTCCCAATCTGCAGACATCTAGGCAAGACAGATTTTGCTATAAGGTAGTAAGTGACGTACAACACAATCACTTTTGATCCTCCTGCTCCTCTACTGCAGTCATCACTTGATCCTGATGATGCCCAGAGTGGACAGATAGTAAAGTGCATTTAGAAATGTCACAGGTTGAGTTGAATAAGCTGATGATATTCAATATCATGCTGTCTTTGTGCCAGCTTCAAAAAGAAAGAGTTGGCTGGAACAAAGTATTAGAGGGCTCGAAGTTCCGATCAGTACCATAAGGGCCTTCCTGCTCCAGTTGCTGCTTCCAGTTTCTGGGTTTTGGGGGTGTTGGTCTTCTCCACTGTGCAGGCTGCAGGTCAGGAGGTCATTGGTTTCTGTATTTTGTTGTGCTTTTTCTGTGACTAGGCTATGGTAATTGTGCATTATATAATTTCCAGTAAAGCTCTTTATCTCAACTCAGAGTAGGGGGGTTTGTGTTACTTTTCTTCCCACCCACACTCAGAGAGAGAGGGGCTTGCAAGAGCAGGCTGTGTTAACCCAGGACAGTCCATATTTGGCGCCAAACATAGGGCACAAAAAAGCAGGATGTGTTTTAACCAAGACAGTTGATTTTGTCAGGAGATAAGAAGATTCAATTAAAACTTGAAGTTTGTTAAGAAAGTTTTATGTAAGAGTTGAGGTTTTTTTCTGTAATGTATTTGCTTTCCAAGGGTGGCTGCAGTCAATGTGCTGGGGTCCTGTGTGCGTCCTCTGTAGTGCTGGTTTGTCACCTCAGGAAAATGGCTTAGAGCTGTACTGTTGCTGTGCTGGTTACTGGCACGCTAGGTTTCATGCAACGTGACTCAGGTCTTTCCCAAGAACATGACCTTAAGATCTGACATGGATAATTATGAGTAGCAGGGTGTGTGGGAAGGTATGGGCAAGTGCCTAGGCTGGTGGTCACCTCCAGCAGTTTGGAATTTCATCCCTGAGTGAGTGCAAAATCCTGACAAACCGGTGGAGTGCTTGGAAAAAGTCTATCTTCGGTTCCCAAGAGACAGAAATCACTGCACTGCATCAGGGCTTGGCCCATGCTTATCAAACGCTTCTCATCACTGTTCAGAGTGGTCAGGGGCAAGAGAAGGTCTCTGGAATTACAGGCAGACTGGAAAACACTCTGGCTATTCCTACTCAGACCCCAGCAGCAGGCATGGCAGCTGCACCAGAGAGCCAGCCTGTGCCAGTATCAGTTGTCCTTGTACAGAAAAAGAAACACACAAGGGAAAAAGAAACACACAAGGAAAGCAGCTCACCTGGAAAAGGATGAGGGTTAACCAAGTTCAATAAGGGAACAAGACAAAGAGCCAGAGGTGGTCACTCAGTCTTTACCTCTGGCCCTGGATGATGGCCAAGGGCAAATGTTGGATGAAATGACTAGCAGGCTCTGACAATGTAATGGAAGCCTCTCTCCCTCTGTACAGGTCTGTGTTTCAGCTGTGAAGGAACTGGCCCAGAAGGTTAAGTAAATCCAAGAGAAAATGTCCTGTTCCCATCTGCATTGTCCCATGTTTCAGCTGTCAGGATCAGATGTTTCCCTGTACAAGGAAGAGAATCTGAGAGGTACACACCACAGCATACCCTGGTGATTTTACTTATGTAACCTTGGCGAGGTTATGAGAAGTGTCATGGAAAACCTACTTCAGTCCCAGCTGTGCAAGACTGTGAATTACAAGGAAAACCTCCACAGAAGAACACTGTTTCAGTTTCCAGTGGAAAGTCATCCAAAAATAGCAGACAAGCTGATACTGCTTCTGATCCTCCTGAAGGAACTCTCAAAGCATCTTCAAAAGATGCAAGTGATTCCAGTCAGAATTAGAGGGACCCTGCCTTCAAGCACATGAAGGAGAGGGACAGTTGGGTTTATCAGACTGCACAGAACTGCTGGCTTGGCTAGTTGAACTTCCGAGAGTATAAAGCTTTAGTAGATACAGGCATTCAGCGTAATCTGATGCCATCCACCTGCAAGTGGAACTCATCTGTATTTCTGATATGAGAGGGGGATCCCAGCAGCTGGATGTGTTGTTCAGTCTGGAGATCTTATTGCTCTCTACAACTACCTGAAAGGATGTTGTAGCCAGGGAGGGGTTGGTCTCTTCCCCTAGGCACCCAGTGACAGAATGAGAGAATGCAGCCTCAAGCTGCACCAAGGCAGGTTCAGGCTGGATGTTAGGAAGAAATTCTTCATGGAAAGAGTGATTGGCCATTGGAATGGGCTGCTCAGGGAGGTGGAGGAGTCACCACCTCTGGAGGTGTTTAGGAGGTGGCTGGATGAGGCACTTAATGCCATGGTTTAGTTAATTAGAAAAGTTAGGGGATAGGTTGGACTTGATGATCTTAGAGGTCTTTTCCTATCTGGTTAATTCCGTGATTCTGTGAGGCTGAGCACCAGAATGCAAGCTACAGCTTGCTTTCACTTGGAGCAATGGATGAAGTTACAGCACTCTCACAGTGAAGAGGTTTTTCCTCACGTCAAGGCAAAACTTCCCATGTTCTTCTTAAAAAGACAAGGGGGAATGGACACTAACAGGACATCATTGAAAAGAGCCTGGCCTCCTCTTCTTGACACCCACACATCAGGTATTTATAAACATTAATAAGACCTCCTCTCAGTCTTCTCTTCTCCAGGTCAAACAGTCCCAGGTCTCTCAGCCTTTCCTGCTCAGATGTTCCAGACCCTTCATCATCCTCATAGCCTCCACTGGACACTCTAGTATATCCCTGTCCCTCTTGAACTGGGAAACTCAGAACTGGACACAATACTATATCCATCTACTCTGTCCTGTCTCACCAGGACAGAGTAGAGATGGAGGAGAACCTCCCTTGAAGGTTCAAGGAGGATCATCTGAGAGATCCTCTCTACCCTGGACCAGGAAGACCTTGCAAAAACTCACCTTCTCTCCAAGTTCCAAGGTCTCACTCACATTTGGTCCAAAAACAGATCCAAATGCCACCAAAGTCAGTGGAAAGTCTCCATCTGGCTAAAGGACATTTTGAACAATCTGTAGGCTATTAGAATGCCCAAAAAGATGGGTGGGGAGGGTCCAAACAGATCTGGTCCTCCTCTGAAAACTCTTTGCTCATGTTTCAGACAATCCCTGAAATATCCCTCCATGAGGAACGGACACAGGGAGCCATCCCCTGGAAAGGCGCACTCAGTTCCTCTCAGCCCTCCTCTTCCTCCCCCAGCAGGGTATCTTTAAGGCCACAGGGATCCCAGATGCCAGAGTAGCATCTGCATTTGCAGGTCATTTGCATAGACATCACAGTGGCCTCCTCATGTCACAAGCTACCTGGTTTCATTCTAGTCAGCACTTGCAGAGCATCCAGGCATTCAAATGCCATGATGGTTGGCAAGGAGGGAACTTGAAGCAGCAAAGCAAGCAGCAATCTGTGCAGCTGCCCACCTCTACACAAGCAATGCAAGAAGACAGTGCAGGGGCTGAGGAGGATAAAGAATTGGTTTCTGAAGAGAGTCACCATGAACTCCATAGTAATGACGACCTTCACTTTTCATACAGCACATGGTGGAGAGTATGTGGAGGTGGATATGTCTCCAGACAGAGAGTCCATACAGGTGAATCCACCTGTAGATGAAGTGGCAACCAATAGAGACAGATCCACCAGCAGAATTTGTCCCCTGGCAGCAGAGCACTGTGCCAAAGTTCCTCTCCAGAACAACACTGAAGCGGTGCCATAGTGACACCTCATCAGTGCCCTACCACTGGCACACAAGGCCCAGTTGACATCAGCTGGGCTGTCAATCCTCCACACCTGGCCCACCTACTCCCTTGTTTCACTTTCCTGGCATCATCAGTTCTTGTATTACTATTCCTTCCCATCTCCCACCCTCTGCCCTACCCCCAATTCCTTCTAAAGATGTACCATCACTTCTGCAATCTGCCTGGAGCTGTGCTGCACGAAGAGAAGTCCCTAAGAGGATCAACAAGATTTAAAGATGGAGTTTCCTCGAACCCTCCACAGCAGTGCACAGAGAGCAGCAAGTGATCAAGAGGAGACACCAGACAGACATACATCCCAAGGAGCAGACGACCACAGATCTGCCATAATTATCTGCTGGACCTTAACATTAACCCCCTTCAGTTGTTTCATTAGTTTAAGATTAGGCAACCAAAAAGTAGAAAACCCCAATAAGGCAAAAAATCAACAGTAAAAGCTCTTTCCCTGTCTGTGGTTTGGTCTTTTGACAGCTGTACCTGGACTCTTCTGGTTTCTCCTGGTATCCCCAGACCAGGAGACACACACAGGCATGGAGAGCAGGTCGAGCCCTGGTCCTTCAGGGTGGTAAGGGTCTGGGCACACAAGGGCAAACCAAGAGAACTGCCTCTGGTCATGTGGGTGGTGAGACCCTTCAGCAAGTTGCTCTGAGAGATTGTGGATGCCCAAATCCCTGCCTAGGGTCAGCTGGAGCTTTGAGCCACTCGGTCTAGCCAAAAAAAAAATGTCACCACCTACGACAGGGGTGAGGGCCAGGTGATCTTTGAAGGTCCTTTCCAACCTGAGCTGCTCTATGAGCTCCTGATCCTGTGAGGTCTGTTTTCTCCTGATGGGCCTGAAAAAGTTTCTCTGTTTTATGAAATTGTACATAAATTACATGGAAAAAACACCATTATATAACTGAGTTATTCCTAAAAATAAATTAAAAACACAAAGAGCTTATCTTTAAATGAGAAAGCAGACCCTGTGACCTAGGAGATCCTTCCCAATTCTGTATTCTGGAAAATAATCCCATTAAGACAGTGGCATAAGAGGATTTTCATTAGGCATTGATTGTCCCATTATCTGCATTTATGAACTCCAACACAGGACTGTGTGGTCCCTTTGCTGGCAGCACACTCACAGTGGTGAGCACTTCTCCACTGCTACTGGTAAGATCACTTGCAGAGCAGCACCACTGCACAAGCTAACCATCTACTTACCAGCAGGCCACTTCAATGCTATCTTTTGTACTAGCTTTGCTCCACATGCTGAAGAGTATCTCATTGAATCAATTAAACTACTGACAACATGATAACTAAAGATCTATAGTACGTGTTAGGATTTTTCTCTAGACTTAACTAGATCTGCACTACTGATAAACATCATATAGATTCAAAAGATTCAAGATGACTTCTGGGGCTGTAATCTGTGTGTTCCCTGAAAATAGTTAAAGATATCACGCTGAACTGGTTCCTAGAATAGATACCACGCTCCCTAGAGAGAAAAAAAAAAAGGGGTAACAGTTCTGCTATTCAAATACAATCCTCAGAATTAAATACTTATTACTTCAAAGAAGATTTTATTTGTTGCAATGTGTACTTCTGCCCAAATGATTCACTTATCTCACTGCTGCTACATGGACTGCATACAGCAAAGATTTTATCCTCCCTGCTCCAAAATTAATAGCTTCTAGAAATCTTGACTTCCATAATTCCACATGTCACATGGTGCAGACAGCAAAAGAAACTGCCAGTGTTTTATGACAGGCAGCCAAAAGTTGCAGTGACACAGATGGATGGTCATGTATAATATACTCAATTTGTACTGTCAAATAGAAGTTTGTGTAGTTAGACGTAGAAAAAGGAAATAAAAAGAGAAAAGTTTTGCTTTCTTACACTGCAGACAGACATGAGGCTGCTAGAAGAACAGATTGGTAGTGCTGCCTCTTCATCATCTGTGTTAACAAAAGACAAGGTGATCACAATTTGGACTGGATCAGGCTAGACATGGGATAGCAGGTTTTTTCCATCGGCATTCCCTGTACTCTCATAGCACCACTTCACACACATTATGTACGGTAATATGCACTACAAAATTGCTCAGGAATTTTTCAGTTGGTTTGAGGGCCAAGTACAGCACCTCCTCAATACCTGGACACCAGCTAATCTCAAGGGAGAACTATGAGAATGCAAACAGGAGTTCAGCGAGCCTTAACAAGGAATGAACCAACAGAGAATTAATTTTGTCTCATGACTACCCTGAACTATCACATTCACTTCTAAAATGAAGTCTAACAAGTAGAAGCTAAGAACAAGCAGACATGTCATGAAATACATACTCTCCTCACCTAAACACATTTATTTTTGTTTCAGGTGTCTGCTTCCATAGTACAGTTTAGATCAGCTAACATAAAGCTATGAGAACAATGGGAGAGACCCCTCTCTGTCGGAATACAGATGTTCAACGGACCAGGAGTGCTCGTCAGCCCAGTATCTTCAAAGAACACGGTGTCGTGTTGACAGTTGTATTCTATCATCTTAGAGGTCTTTTCTTACGATTCTATAACCATCTCTCAGCTATCTGTGGATAATCCATGTCATAATTTAATCGTGTTACAAAAGTACAAACATATCCAAGCCACACTCAAGTAACATGGATGAGCTTGAACTTGAGTGGTAGAAAGGGGTAGATTAATTGACTGGTTTCTCCACTTCTCCCTTCAGCTGTATGTTCACTGCATGATTTGCGGCACAGTTCATAATTACCTTTTAACTCACATTTTTCCCACTGCATCCATGTTGTTTCCACCCTCTCCCCACCCTTGTTACCCTAGATAATCAAGTCCTGACTATGTAAAGCAATGTGCCTAAAGGCAGAAGAGCCTTTGTAGCCATAACTGTTGGGAGCTACCATTTATAAGTAGTACAACTATAAAATTTTAAATGATGCAAGCAATCAATTACTTCTTTGTCTTCTTATAAAGCAACCACACCCACTACTTCAAGAAACAGACCAGTTGAATCTTGAACGGAGGGGGAAAGCACATAAGATGTGCTATGGAATAGCCGATGAAAGATGAATATTTATGTTGCAAAGATTCCAAACTACGTCGAGATTATTGCTACTAGTTAAGATAAAACAATGAATCGTGACTGCTGCAGAAATAACATCCAGACTATAGAAAGCCCAAGTAGTAGAAAAATAATTGACTTAAACTACTTTGAGACCTAGTGCAAAATTTGCATGTAAAAAGGAGAAAAGTAGCTTACTGGTGATGCATTTCCTACTACATTGGAGTCTTCAGAATCCAGGATCAGAGTTTAAGCAGCCATTTAGCAACAAAAGACTCTGGCCTCAACACCATCAGGTGCTTGGCACCCTCACAGGTACTTAAGCCCTCTCCTTCTCTGGAAGAAGCACTATTCATTTTGAAAGGGTTGTTTTATAGCAACATGCATTTTATAGGCCATTTTTGGCTTCCTATTTTCTGCTCTTGGAATTCAAATGCCTTTCTGCGGTTGTTACATGATACGAGAAGCCTGTGCTACATCAGCACTGCCAGTGTCCTTTGTAGATCTCCGACCACAGTAACCGGTCAGCTGATATAGCTATATAGCTATGTCAAGCAGCATCGCTGCCCTCAAGTCAGTGCTCCAAAGTTCACACTGCTGTACAGTGTGGAGATCTGACATCTGTAATAGCCATCCAATAATCCAAATCTATTTCTAAGCAATCTAATAGACCTCCAAGTACTTTACTCCAGTGTACCTAGATTGTAATACTCAATATGCTGAAGAAATCCTTTCTTATGCTTCCTACTGACTTGCATCCTTTTAAGGAGTGACACTTTAATTTTCAGAGCCCTCTCAGACTCTTTGCACTTTTGATCCATTTAGAAAGGAGTCACATGTAATTACCGTTTGTGAGATCTTAGCCGAAGTTAAAGGAAGTCTATTGCGAGTCAGCAAAAGTTTGTTTCTGTAGTGTTTTATTCAGTAATTTCCTTAAACGCCTTTCTGAGAAATGAATAATTCATTTTCAACATTACCTCACTACGGCCTAAGAAATAAGTAGTACCTGGTCATACCATCGGGTCCACAACACTATGTGGCAGCCTAAGCATCATGCTGACAGGCTGTTTCGAAAAGGATGGGCTGTTTGAGGTGTGGGGTGAAGTGCTTCCCCTTTAGGTCCTTGCAGCATTTCAGCATTCTTCCAAACTCAAAGCAAAACAGATCACTGGTAACCATAGCAACTGCCTCAGACACAGGATCTGCAGGGTGTGCAGAGCCACCGACCCATGAGCAAGTGGGCTGGAGCAAGTGTCCATGCTGGGCATTTGGTCAGTGTCTCAAATACAGACCCAGATATCAGAGAGAGAGTTAAGTTCCGACTAAATCCATCAAATCACAAGGCATGTCCATTTGGATGCACATACAGAGGAAATAACATCTTGTGCAGTGTCTAGCTGGCAATATACCCAGCAGTGTTCTTGGTAGACCACCAATACCCATCAGTCTGCACACAGATTCAATATGGAAAACATTTTTAAACTACAGACAAGGCAGTGAATTTGTTCAGAGCTCAAAGTGGCTAGAATCCCTCTTACAAAAATCCATCTTTTTCATAAAACCTGACAGATAACTCACCTTCCTTGCAAGCCTCCATCCACCTTTCACACCTTGTCACTAGCTTTACCACTACGGCCAAAACACTTGTGCATCATGAGAGGAAAAGAAAAGCCAGGAAGTTTTCACTTCTGTGATCTCTCTCTCCAGCCTAAATAAGGGCCTTCCTTTTGTCATCTCCTGTCTAGCACCAACCAGTTCAAACTGAAACATGTAATGACTGTCAGACTCACTGATGTTATAAATGAGTGACAAGCTGCTATTGTCAGCATATCCCAGGAGCTTCAGGAAGACAGCCAAATAGGGTGCTCCCCAGCAGTGCAGTGCACTCAAGAGAACTCAGTCCATTCAGGATCAAGTTAAATCACTTTTTAAGCCAATGGTCACATTTGCCCTGCTAACGTGAAATCCCTTATCCATTCCAGAGTTTCTTGCCACTCTTTCCTTTATAGTACCTATATCAGGAGGTGGAAGGGATTCTTACATAATTCTCAGTCTGACATACCTTTGTATTCTTAAAGGGAACACCCATGTGGCTGAATTTTTAAATAAAGTTCCAGGGTATTTTGCCCTGAGAAAGGAAGGGATAACCTTGGACACAAATCCCTGTTACTTCCAGACCAACACAATATTTCATATTCTTTGACAAGCACTAATTTCATACATGACATACACTAATAAAATAGTTGATTATCCAACTAAGCTCAGCAATATCTCATATTGGAAGGTAAGTCGTATATTCAATTTCTAGAGCACAAAAATCTAAGAGCTCACTTGATTTGTACCTCAAGCCTCTACAACAAAAAATAAAATACTCAGCAGCAAACTCATCGCACAAGCAACATGCTTCTTCATTATTTCCTAACATTGTGCAAATTTTGTGTGCTTGTTTCATCAGCATTCTCCCTATTACAGAAAATGGTGTAATTGTGGCAGACAAGACCGCTGAGTGTAGTCATTTTCCCTCAAAGTTGAATAGTTACTGGGGATAAAACCAGTGACTTTTTTTTTTTTTGTATTTATAGAGTTGGACAAATCTGGTAGGTACACACACTGTAGATCATACATCTGAAAAACTAGACTGTCATCACTTTCACACCGAACTACAAGTTACAGACCATTAGGGAATGAATAATAATGACGTAAGTTGTTTTGTGCAGCATTGTTTAGCAATTCTTAACCCAACACAAGCATCTGTGGAAGAGCTATTTTTAGAACCAAGATCCATAGGTAAGGTCAACACTGAAGTCAGTGCAAGTCCTGCAATTAAGGCAATGCATTTTCAGTATGTGTCTGACCACCATCTGTTTCAGCATTCACAGAAACCAGAACAAATGAATTTTTTTTTTTTTTTAAATGAAGCAGTTCCAGGAGTAGACAGTCAGAGTGATTTCAAGCACATGACCCAGGTAAATTAGCCTGACAGCTTCTGCTGCCAAATGAATGAGGCTTGAAATCCTCTAGTCCTAAAGTTTTTGATGTTATTAACCTTTTACCATTCAGACTGAGTTTTATCCCTAAAGCCTCCATCATAGAATGGTTTGGGTTGTAAGGGACTTCCTAAGTCACTTACAACCCAATTCCAGCACTCCTGCAGATAGCAGAGGCATTCTCCATCAGATTAGGTGGTCCAGAGCCCTGTCAAGTCTCACCTTAAACACCTCCAAGGATAGGGCCTCAACTACCCTCATGGGCAACCTATTCCAGTGTTACACTATCCTCATGGTAAAGAGCTTTCTCCTAACGTCCAACCTAAATATACTCCTCTCTAATTTTAAATCATTTCCCCTCAACCTGTCATCACAGGCCTTTGTATCCAGCCTTCTTGCAGGTCCTTTTCACGTGGAAGTAACCTTTCTAAAGCTGATTTTTCCACCACAGATCTGTTGGCAGCATCACGGATGGTCTCAGAGAGGTCCTTCTAAACCACTTCCCCCCAACTCCATTATCCTGCTTAGTGTCCAATTATTAAAACTAAAATTGTACCACTAAAGACAAGATCCACTAGAAGAACACAAACAAATCTGTCTCCTTATTTCTCAACCTTGCCTCCTAATTTGTCACCAAGCCAAGACAGGTTTATAGTTGACTTAACTTGCAAGTACGTGAAATACTATGAATACAGGTCTACTTTTGAATGAATAAAGGGAGTCCTTCTGCAAGTATCCACTTACTGATGAAACTCAGCATAATTTAATAGAAAACATTATTTAAATGGAAAATAAAAAATTACCAGGCACTACATCATGCAATCCCAGAGAGAAACACGAGTTTTCTTGCAGACTTTCAGTGCATCACAGAAGCATCCTCTAGTTATTTCTGATCTTCCCAGGAATGGAGCAGATTGCACCTTAGAGCTCCAAATGAGAATAGTGATGAAACACTGAGGCTGGTTAGATCTTCCAGGATCAGCATTTCAATGGCTCTATCAGATCGTTTCAGAATTTATGTCATTGCATCAGGAAACTATGGTAGATACTCAACGGAAGTGAAAAGGAGCAATTCCCAACATCCCCCCCACCCTCCCTCAGACAGGGTTATTATCTGTCTGCATAGGTGATTAAGTTTCAGCCTGAAAGCTACATCTGTAAGCCTAAAAGTAATTCAAGCAGATTCAAGTAAAGCATCTTACATTATATTGCTATTGTCTTTAACCACTACACTCATCATGCATCTTCAACTTTATTCTGATAGCATATTAATTGTTTGACCTTTTCATTGCTGTCATCCATGCTGACACTGGACGGAGATCACACATAGCAGTAAAGCGCAGAAGAAAACTTAAAACATTTTGCCCTCAACCTTCAATGCTAAAAACATTTTCATCTGTTGTGGAAAATCATCTTTTCCCTAAATGTCACCTTAAAAATCATATTATAAAAAAAGTTCATTTTATACAGTCACTTATGGTGCCCACCTTAATGCAGGGGTTGCCCTTGTATTTCAGCTGGAGACAGCAAGGACAGTAAGGAAAATAATTGCCCCCCTTCACAGTATTCAAATTATTGGCTTGCCAGAGTAGCAATGATTGCTCTGGACCTTGGTTTGGGGCAGAAAAACTATGCCTGTAAGCCAAAAGCACACAGCCCACCTAAAGAGGCTTGGTGTTTTTGAATGAGCCAAACCAAAGCCAGTAGGTCAGCTATTGAACCACGCTATCAGCTCATGGGGACAAAATCAGCAGTTCATGCAAACGGTTTTAAATACTTCTGACCTCAGAAAATCCTTGCAGCCTACAGGTTCCGTGGCCTAACAAATCATGAAGCTAGAAAGGCAAGTCGCACCAATCTGAAAGTTACAACTGCTTATTTTTAGCCACAGTTCCCACTCGTATCTTCCCTTAGTTCACAGATGTGAACAGTGACAGAGGTTTAACTAGTCACACGCTCATTTTTTATGAGGGCAAGTTCTCCTGAGAAGTTTGATGATAAACTGGGTTTGAGGTGAAACGAAGTTTCTTTAAACGTTTGTATTATGTATGTGCAAGATATTCAGCTCCTGCTATTCAGCCCCTTACACCCACTTGACTTTCTCTACAGCCAACATCTTAATCAGGAGCCCCGGGGTAAGATGTTGGCTGTGGAGTAGCTAGATGCAAAATTCCTATTTGGTTTCAAAAAATCTCACTTCAGAAGTATCCAATAGAAGTGAATTCGGTTACTGATAGAAAAAGTATGCACAAACGTCAGTTTAGAGGTTGAACCTTTAAGACAGCAAATACCCAGAAGTAGGACTCCTTGGGGACTAGAAGGTCTACATTTCTAATGGAGTTTGACAAAATCAAGTACTAACGGTTCCTTTTATTTACAATGCTGTCATCTCTGTATGGAAGTCAGTTACTATGCCTCTGGATAATCTCGAAAAAATCCTTCTATTTGCCTGTCCTTCATTCTCGTAACACTTTTTACCCGGAGTAACAGGGGGAAAAAAATGGTTCTATACCTATGAACGTTACACAAGCCCCAACTATTTTCGATTCTCATTCTAACGATCCTACTGCTCATTGCAATGGTCCAGTTAGTATCCACCCAGCTCCCGGAGGACGAGGCAATAAAAAACCACGGTCTAGCGAGAAGCGGAGTTCTGCCTCCACTACAGCCGCCTCCGCCCAGTCACCGCACAGCTCAGTCCTCCTCCTCTTCCCCAGCCCCAGCACAGAGCTCTCCCCTCCGGCCGCCACGGCGAGCTCGCGTCTAACGGGAACCGACACCCGCCAGCCCGGGGAAGGTCCCTCCACGCCCCGCCCAGCCCTGGGGGCACACAGGGACAGCAGCTCCCGGCCAAACACCGCCTAGGGCTGCCCGGTACCCCAGGCCCTGCTACAAACATCGGGACACCCCGGGTGCAAAGTGGCCACTCTGTACGCAGTTGTGTGGTAGCAGCCACCCGTCCCCGAAGGGCAGTGTCCTGCCGCTCGCCTCGCGGGGGAAGAGGACCCCTTCCTCGCGGCGGGGCACCGCTGAGGCACAGGGCGGCGGCAAGGAGGGGGCGGTGGGCCGGGAATGTCATTTGGAGGTGGCGANGATCCACTCCTCCAGCACCAGCCGCTTTCGCAGCTCCTTCCGATCGTATTTCACCGTCACTTTCCCCTGCTGGTGGCGCCGCTGCTGGACCTGCACCACCGCCGCCGGCGCCGACACTGAGTCCTCCCGGGAGGCACCGCCGGAGGAGCCGCCGCTCCCGCCGCCGCCGCGGGGGCTCTGAAAGAAAACACGGTTCCCGCCGCCGCCGCCCGCCGCCGCCGTCTCGCTGCCCCCGGTCGCCACCGACATGCTCCGCTCCACCGCGGCTCCCGCCGAGCCGAAAGGCGCCCGCCCGACCGCCGCTACCGCCGGGCCGCAGTAGCCGCCGCTTGCGCGTGTGCCTCGCTCCCCCGCACCTGCCGTTTAAAGCCTCTCATGGCACATCGGCGCAGCCTGCCCCGCCGCCGGGGAGGGCTGGACCCAAACCGGCGGGGGGCGGAGACAGCCGAGGGGTGGCACGGCACAGCCCGCCCGCCCCCGCTCCCGCCCGCCCCTCCGCGCTGGCACCGTGTCCCGGCACCCGCAGCGGCGCGGAGCACCCCAAAAGAGCCACGGTGGCAACGCGGCGCCGAAGGCTGCTCGTCGCCTGACGTGGAGTGCCGTGCGCCCGCAGCGCTCCTCGGAGGAGGAGCCCTCCTCGGGGGAGAAAAAGGTAGAAGATGAATTATTTTAGGGCAATGAACTCAAATAGAAAGCGAGTATTTGGACTTATTTTATTAGCAGTTAGTGTAATTATTAGCCACTTGGAGATGGCGTCTTTCTAACAGGGACCGGTTATTATGAGTGTTTTCAGCAGCTTAATATCTCACGAGGCACGGAAATCAATCGCTGACAGTCCATTACATGCACCCACATGTCCTTGCGACTGCAAGGCAGCAGCCACCTTAGCGTCGTGCCGGTTAAGGGCGCTGCGCTGTCCTTGCTAGCAAAGAGGTTTGCCTGTGACAAGAGGCAGAAGCCAACCAATCCCCTTCTTATGCAGGCCGGAGACTCCAGTGCCCGAAGTCCCAAAGCTTGAGTACAGCTGTGGGGACTGCCACAGGGGAGACACTAACGGGGCAGCAGGGAAAAGTGGCATGGATCGCTGGTCATAATTACCTGAGAGCATCTGCCTCAGTTGAATTGTTGCTGCTGTTTGGTATGCCCGTATGGTGGTGGCATTTCAGTCTTATTATTGGTCTTAAATGCTATGACAGCTTTCAGATTTTCATCTAAAAAAAGCTCCAGTTCTTCAAAGCAAAGCATATAAAGTTAATATTTTTATCTGTGCATAGGGACCACGTGATTTTCAGAGATACCAAGCAACTGCAACTCGGCATCAGTGCAGTTCACACTTGAAGGCAGACTTTGAGAAAAAGCCACATCCCACAAGCCTGAGTCTATATGCAAGAAACCTGTCTCATCCCCTGGACAGTCTTCTCTGCCATTACCCAAGCAAATCTCAACTTCCTGCTGCAACTTGGTAGTTCTGCCTGCCTGACTTTTAACAGTCTGGGCATGGGTAAATGCAGTAGGAAAATATCATCATCACTTGTTCTTAAAGAAACCAAAGAGATACAGAGGAGTTTTTGAAAGACGGGAGCGGCTGCCTTTTAAACTTCTGTTTGGAGTGGCCTGTAATTTGGGTCCTCAGCTCTGCACGTCGTGTGGGAAGTATGGTGCTGACGTTCTCAACCACAAAACTTGAAACTTTCTTGTTTACAGCAGGAACTTTTTCATCTTTATAGACTATTTTTGTCTTTGGTTGCTTAGGGGGAAAAAAGGAATAATACAAAAAGACGGTAAATATTGCACAAGAAGCTTTAAAAAGCCATAGTGAGCATCATACTTGATGTTCCATTTGATACAAAGCAGAAATAGCTGAACTACCACTGTAATAAGATATTTTCTGGAGCCAAAAAATGCCAAGGTGTTCCACACTGGACCTAAGCTGGCCAAGACAAAACAAAACAAAACAAAACAAAACACCTGAAATTTTTGTTCCCTGCTGTAGCAAATATCAAGTGTACAGATGGCTAAAATATTCTCATTGATTCCAAGTGTGAGAATTTCAAAAGTCCCAGCTGAAGGACTTCTTCAGTACTATTATTGACAGGATATTATAATCATTGCAGACATTTTAAAACTGGGACCTGCTATTCAAATAGCATTTCCACAACACTCTTAGAGAATGAGGTAGAGACGATTAAAAAGTATGTCCTCACAGGCTATCATTTCAGAGTTACAATTCTAACATAATACATAGTGGTTGGTAAATGTGGGTGGATGAGAAACTGGTAGAACTGCCAGTATTGTCGTAAGCCAGTTTTATGTGCTATCATTTTTTCATTCAGCTTTTAAAGCAAGTGCATTCCTCAGGAAGCCAGGGCAAAAAGTGCTGCCAAGAATCTTCCCTGCAACGATTTTGCTTCATTTGAAAGAAAGATCTAGTTGTTTAAAAGTCAAAGTTGAGCAAAAACCTTTAGATCTGCTAATACCCTGGGAATGAGCAATGCAGCCCTGTGTGGGCACAATCTCTACTTTGCTCCTGAGTAGCTGGAGGCGTATGAGCGCATTTCTTGGAGTGAAAAGTTTCTTTGCAAGTACATCTCTATACCACAACAGAACCATTAACGGTTATACCCATAATAAAGACAAGAGTTAATGTCACAGCAACCGTCCTTTCCAAACCTTCAGCCCCAGTTTCAGACCTACCTTAAGGAATGAGTTCCAGGCATAACAGATCAAGCTTCATAGGTGAAGCTACTAAAACAAAATCATAGTGCTGCATTTAATCTAAACCTAAGGTTTGATCAATTGAACCCAATGGAAAATAAAATGCAACATCACTGAAATGTTGTGCTCAGTGTAATGATATCTAGGTCTCTTTCACAATATAGTTTAGTGGTGAACTTGGTAGAGCAGGGTTAATGGTTGGACCTGATGACCTCAAGTTTCTTTTCCAACTTGAATGGTTCTATGATTGTGTCAGGCAACAGCATAAGTAACAAGCAGGCAAGGTGAATTAAGAAACACCAAAGGCAGAGGTACACTCAAATCACATGCACTTCCCTGTGTTTCTTTCCCGGATCACATGGGAATCTCTTGTGAATGTAAGCAAAATAAAACTGTATGCACTTCCCATGCATGTATTGCATGGTCCTAACTTGTTTTCCAGTCAAATAAAATATAGAAAAGCAACGGGACTATTTTGTTCAGGAGGCTCACACAATGATCCTTCAGCATTCAAGGCCCTGAGAATTAATTGCCCGTTCACTTTTTGTAACCCTGTTTAACAGCAAGTATATTCTCTTCCTAAACAATTAATGTGTCTCTCAATGTCAGTGTTTACTCATTTGTGTGGCTAAAAGGTTCTTCTCTAGGCACATTCACTATTTAGGAATTAAAATTTAGTCTTGTTATCTTCAGTGATAGATTAAATCCCCATTTCCCTATGCTGTCAAATAGTACACCAGCCAAAATCAAAGCCCTTTTATATACTTCTCTCCAAAAGTTTTCCTTCCCCAAAGGCTGTTCAAAGAAAATACCCCTGCAGCTTGCCTCCTCTCTAATGCTTTCCACTGTTTCATAGAATCTCTTGCTGAATTATTTTGGAAATAAGAAATTGCTGGGCTCTGAAACAAACCAGCATGTATCATGAAATTTCATTCAGTTCGGTAGCTGTTACTTTCCTGAGGCTCTTTAAGGGCTTCATGTGTATGTAATTTTGGTGGGTTCTGCTTCACATGACAATGTGCTCAAGACGCATTTAAGCATCGTATGGAAGACTCATAGCTGGAGATTTTCAGCAACTAAGAATTGTTTAAAACTGTAAAGTACACACCAAGTGATGATTTTATTTCCTTGTTGAAATGCCTTCACATGTTTTCAGAATCATAGGAGTAATTCGTGCATGTATTCCTTGGCTTTCTAACAAAATACTTCAGTAAGGAGTTGCCAAAGAATCTCCCGCCAGTGTAATGACAGATTCCATTGTGTTCGCAATGCTAGAAAGTCTTTGTCTACCAACTACCCTGCCATTTAAGAGCTCTGCGTGGTATCTTGTTGGTGTGCTGTGAGACTTCCCTCCAGGCACACTAGAAAAATTCACTGTCACAGGGCTTCTCTTTTGCACAATTACTGGAAACTTCCATCAACCAAATAGTCTGTCTTGTGCCTGGTTACATGTACCTGAAGAGCCTGGAGACATTCTCCTGAGTTACTAAAGGTTATATAGGTGTGAGAAAAGTGTTTCATCACCAAGGAGCTTTGACATCCCACTCAGCTCACCCCTGTTGTGCGGGTACTGGGGTCAAGCTTATGCACTGCCTTATCTAGATGAGTGTTGCCATTCTCCTCATCAGTAAGGAAAAGCAGTTCAGGGGCATCCTACCATAGTTCATAAATGACTGCTGAACTAAGCTTGGCTTTCATCACAGCAGTATCCCATGTGTGTAGGACAGTTTATGAGTGTAATTTCTATGTCTCCTATTTGAATTTAGCTTGGAGATGTAAGCTGTTAATGGGTTCTGTGTCTCTAAGTGATTTTCTACTTTGCACATCCTAATTAATGCCCCTCCATTTGCTAACTTCCTTGTCTCCCCAGATGTATTACAATTTTGTTTGCCTTTTCAATCACGTTTCATCTGTTTGTGTTACTGATGTTCCATATTACAAAGACACTATGTTTGTGCTGAATTATCATTCTCAACGCTGCTGACTTTTTGTTCTTGCATCCATCCTTTTGGTGCTCCAAACCCCTACATTACTGAAAAGGTCCTAAGAGTCTTGATCTTACAAATGTTTGTTATGGAGGGTTGCTTTTCCTTCCTTGTGCCTTCCTGTAAAGGAGAGACTACTGTCTCAATGCTCAGCGTCCTTCCTTAACACCTGTGGTCAAAGCAGTAATTCTAATAATAGTTGTATAAAATGATTATAGAGTCATGGAATGGTTGGGGTTGAAGGGGACCTTAAAGATCATTTAATTCCAACCTCCCTGCCATGGGCAGAGACACCTTCCACTAGACCAAGTCCCTGACCAACCTGGCTTTGAACACTTCCAGGGATGAGGCATTCATAACGTCTCTGGGCAATCTATTCCAGTGCCTCATCACCCTGAGAGTGAAGAAATTCTTCCTTACATCTAATTTAAATCTACTCTCTTCTAGTTGAAAGCCACTACCCTTTGTCCTATCACTATATGCCCTTGCAAAAATCCTTCTCCAGCTTTTCTGTAGGCCTCCTTTAAGCACTAGAAGGCTGCTGTAAGGTCTCCTCAGAACATTCTCCTCTCCAGGCTGAACAGCCCCAACTCTCTCAGTCTGTCTTCATAAAGGAAGTGTTCTAGGCTCCTCGGCATCTTCATGGTCCTCCTCTGGACCCACTTCAACATGACACAAAGCAAATATTTATTACACTGGAATGTTTGCTTATAGTTTGAGACTCTGATAATGAAACTTTGGAAGATTTTAATTTCAAGAGGAGATCGTTGGGTACTTGTGAATTACACAGGTCAAGATGCAATGTAAATGCAACATAAAATGGAGAAAAAACAAAAATAACAATAAATTTGTAAGCATACTTCCATTATTTCTTAAAAAGTAAGCATGCAAAATAACAGCCTCTTCCTCTCTCTGAGCAGAGATCCAAGCATGAGGTGTGACTGTAGCCTCTTTTCTCCCTTATACCATTACTGACTGGAGCCTACAGTGCCCTGATATCTGACAACTGTGGCCGTTCTTCTGTTGTGGAATTCCTCCAAACTCACCTTACAGACATAATGTGGACCCACATGATACATTTATGTAGCAAGAAGGCTAATTAGGATCCCTGTATACTGGCCATTCATACAAGCCTCCTCTCCCTCCCCACTGCCTGTGGCTGCCCAGCTGGTATCCTCAGGGGAAAAAATGCCCTTTGGGTTCATCCTCAGTGCACATCTTAGCAGTTTGCCTGGCACTGAGGCACCACTTGGCTCTGTCTCTCCCAGTTGCTCTTGAAGTAGCAGTGTTAAGTCCTTTAGAACTGAAGCCCTTCCAGAGACCTCCAGTTTGCAAAGGTAGGTAGCCCACTATTATGTCTCAGAAAGCAGATAGAAATTCAGAGCACTCCCAAATATAAATACAACAACTCTGACAATCTCTAGGTGCAAGCTGTTCAGACAGGTTGGGATAGACAGGTTGTTGTGTCATGGTACTTTTTGTTGAGGATAGGTAGCAACTAAAAAAGAAGTGGAAAACCTTTGTTTACTTGCATTTGCCCTCAGTGACATCAATTCTTGGTACAAACAACCTATGATTGCTCATCCAAGCCACCACTCAAGCTGCCACTTTTATTTAAAGATGTGGACAGAGGGGATTTTTTTGTTGTTGTTAGGGGCTGGGGTTTTTTGTTTGTTGTGTTGGGTTTTTTTTGTTTTGTTTTGTTTTTTTTCCTGGAAGGGATTAGTGGGAAGGTAGGGAATCAATAAAGGAAAAGATTTGAATAAAAACCTAACACAACAAAACAAACCATGAAGCAGGGCTGACAATTAACATCCCACAGCCTCTAGTAATATTGATTGTTGTTTTGCCCTTGAATCCCACTCTGCCTACACAGAAGTATTAACCTTTTGGTAAAATACAAAGGGAGAAATGAGTGACACATAAAATACTCATATTAGTCCATAAAGAGAGAGCAAAGTATTAAAAGAACATAGATTAATAATATTCTAGATCTGTCATCTCCCAGACTGTTACCTGTCACCTCAGCTACACACCTCATTTCACTTGCATTCAAGAAATAATGAAGAGTGATAGTAAGTTTTTCTGCACAGCTTGGCCAGCCTGTAAAGGAGGAACTTAATGGGTTTTACCCATTTTGGTTGGCAATTAGTTTTGAGTGATGAAATCCAGGTGCTTGGTTTTGTGGGGGAAAAAAAACCTGAAAGCTAGAAAGCAAGCAATCACCTAACAATCTGCGAGCCAAGAGTCCTTTTCCACCTTACGCCCCCTCCTCTCTGCACCTCAAAGCATTCTTCAGAAAAATGTATGCAGAGTGAGACCAAGACTGTCTAAAAACTGGCATGGATGCGTAGCTAAAACCTGGCAGTGTTCTCAATTGTTGTACAAGAAGGACATGAAAAACTTCCCAAGTCCTTTGTTACCTCCTTCAAGAAGGCAGGAACAATACTAGGATGCTTAGAAAGGAAAAGTCCTTTCTAAGGACTAACCTCCCTGGCTATAACAAGAGATGTCAAGAGTACAGAACTGTTAAAAGCATTAAGTAATTGATGCCATCTCAGTGCATGTTCTTTCAAGCTAAAAGCTGTTTTGATGGAGGGTTAGCTGGTGAAAGCTATCAGCTATGGTTTAAATAGAGAACAAAATGAGGAACAAAAGTAGAACAAGCTCTACTGCTCAGGTGCCTTTCTGAAAGATTTTTAAATGAATGCTGAATACATTTTTCAAACCTTAAAAATATAAAAAGTTGCCACTCAAAATCTAGTAAAAAAAAAAAAAAAAAAAAGGATGCAGGGTTTTCACTGCAAGAAAAGTGTGCTGGTTTGAGGCTAATTAGAATATTTGAATAGAGAAAATTACACTATAGGCTGTGAAAAGAAAACATGGTGATGTCTATTTCACTCATAGGCTTGCTGAAAATTGTTTTGGGAAAAATAACCAAAACATAGATAAGTCAGTCTTTGTCTGTCTCTTGCTGGGAGAACAGCATCTGGGGGGTCTAGCAGCTTCTGGTTCTGGCTCCTCTGCTGATTAATTTTCACTAACCACTTTTCTTCTAACCCCCCTGGCCGATCCTCCTAATTTACCTCGTGTGTAAGGCAAACCTTGGGGTAAGGCTGGGGAGGGACTATTTACAAGGTCTTGCAATGACAGGACTAGGGGCAATGGGTTTAAACTGGCAGAGGGGAGATTTAAACTGGATGTTAGGAGGAAGTTCTTTCCAGTGAGGGTGGTGAGGCAGTGGAATAGGCTGCCCAGGGAAGCTGTGGCTACTCCCTCCTTGGAGGTGTTGAAGGCCAGGTTGGACAAGGCCTTGAGTGACTTGTGCTAGTGGGAGGTGACCCTGCCTATGGCAGGGGGTTGGAACTAGATGATCTTTGAGGCCTCTTCCAATCTTACATTCTATGATTCTTGCGAAGACATGGACTAAAAGTGCCCTCCAGTTCTAATTCCTGTGGGTATTTCTGTACTTAGCTTTTTTAAAAAAGGAGAATCCAAAAGCCCTCTCTAAATATGTACAATTTAAATGAATAAGCTTTTATGTGTACAACAATAATCCAGCTCTAGGGCATTCATGTAATTTTGCTGTGCTTAGCAGCTCTGTATAAATAACATGTGAATATTCTGCGTGTGAGCATAAGATGTTCATAAATATAACACAGTTACAATAATTCAATGCAATATTACCAAGATGAAAGTTCAATTATCCTAAGCGTTTTTACAAATCTGAAGCAAAATGCACTCCCTGTCCCAAACTTTGCAGAGTGTAGTTTGAGAATACAGAGCAGAGGTTAAAAACTCACAATCACGTAAAGCATTTGTTTACATAAAGGACATATTCGCAGAACCACAGAGTCACAGAGAACCATAGAACAGGGCTGGAAGGGATCTCAAGGATCATCTAGTTCCAACTCCCTGACATAAGCAAGGACATATCACACTAGATCAGATTGCTCAGAGCCCCATTTAGCCTGGCCTTAAAGACCTCGAGGAATGGGGCTTCTACCACATTCCTCAGCAACCTGTTCCACTGTCTCACCACTCTCATGGTGAAGAACTTCTGCCTAACATCCAATCTGAATCTACCCTCTTCTAGTTTTGCTCCATTCCCCCTAGTCCTATCACTACCCAACATCCTAAAAAGTCCTTCACCAGGTTTCTTGTAGGCCTCCTCCAGATACTGGAACACCACAGTAAGGTCTCTTCAGAGCCTTCTCTTTTCCAAACTGAACGACCCCAACTCTCTCAGCCTGCCCTCATAGGAGAGGTGCTCCAGCCCTCAGATTATCCCGGTGGCACTTTTCTGGACACATTTGATCATGTCCATATCTTTCCTGTAATAGAGGTTCCAGAACTGGACATAGTACTCCAGGTGGGATCTCACCAGAATGGAGTAGAGGGGGAGAATCACCTTTCTCACCCTGCTGGCCACATTTCTCTTGATGCAGCCCAGGATACAGTTGGCTTTCTCAGCTGTGAGTGTACACTGGCGGCTCATATTGAGCTTCTCATCTAACCCAAGCACAAAAAGATATCTGCAGTAATTTTTGGTGTAAGGCATGATTTATATTTCCTTCCCCACTTAGGCTGAAGTCCTTTTCCAGGAGGTTCAGCTCAGTAAGGTTTATACAATGATGTGACTGCTTTAAAATTTAATTTTCTCATATGATTATACATATTGGTTAATCTGTTAAATGCCTGTCTAGATTGCCTCCATTTAACAAACTTTAAAGAACTGAGTAGTACAGAGATGATTTAGGAGCTTCTATCTATAGGTATTGTCCTGTATTTAACTCTCGTTGTAATGGAAGGAGAGAAGCTTTGTCAGGTTCAATAAACACGAGTTACTCTTTTTAACTGCAGTCAACTTCAAAGCTATTCAGAGATATTCTATTATCTGGTGTTGCACATTTCTAAGCACCACTGAGAATATGGGTATCAGTACTTCATAAAACTGTTTCCTAAAGCAAAAAGAAAGTACTACAAAATGGGCCCATATATTTCTCACAGTAGTGAAAACACAATCTACATTAGAGTTATTTTCTTTTGCTTTCAAACACCATAAAAAACCACCACAGGCATCAGCTAGTTCATAACCTCTTAGTGCACTGACCTGTTTGATATTCACAGGAGGGTTAGTCAATATATTAGCCTTAGATAGGGTACCATTAGTAATTTATGCCTGAATTTTACTGCATAGCTCAATCTGCACCTACCACACAGCCTGTAAATGTCTCTCCATCACACGTTACTACATAGAATGTGAGTTATGAAAAAAGTTAAGTTATTCATTCTACTTATATCTGGTCCTATGCAATGTGAAAGGCATGCAATTGAGGTACCTTCGTAATATTCTGCACTCAAAAGTGGCAGTATGTTACTGCTTTTAAATACATCATCCTAGCTAATATTAAATAAATAATTAATCATTTAGGACATTTCTAATTACTCTTATTCCTAGGCCTTTCTGAACTGATTCTCACTAGACTGACCTCAAAAAGAACTCCTGGCATTTGAAGACACCACATTCAGATATATGCTAACATCTGTGGGTTAGTACATTAGTAACTCATCTTTTAAAACAGACAATAAAATGTCCCTTGTATGTTGTAAATGGGGAAAGGCTGCAATCTGACATGGATCATCCTCAGAATGGGAGAAGGAGCATAAGTAATCAGAGAAAAAACATGCAGAAATTGAATTTCATTAGATACACCTGCTAAATTATGTGTTTTCTGACTATGAGGGTGGATTTAGAGCACCTGTTCTAAGAAGTTAAGCTGACTGAAAAAACTAGAGATGCAAGGCATATGAAAAAGATTGAATCAGTGTTTGATGCAAAATGGAATGGCCCTTCAGCTCAGTCACACTGTTGTTGAATTATCTCTCTATGCCTCTTTTTTCATATATGTGCACTTCACATTCCAATTTTCTCTAGAAATATGATTATAGGAATCCATCTAAATTATTTATAGAATGATACAGCTCTGTAGCTCTATGTAATGAGGCATTTAGAGGTAAAGTAAATAAACCCATTGTGACTGCCGTCCCCTTTCAGAACTGAATCCCAAACCCATGGTAAGGTAGTTACATTTGCGGCACTATGCAGAGGGCATCTCACAGGAGCAATCTAAAAAGCCCCCTGCTTTTGCAGAATTGAGCCCAAGGCAGTGAGCCTCCTTCAAAACTGTCTTGGCTGATTGTGAATGAAAGCCATAAGTAGGGTGGCAGGATCACACAGCACTTTATTTAGGTTCATGTACTACACTTCTTACAACATTTCAGCAAAGGCTATGTGGGCTACATTGGTGAGCATTAGGGTGGCTAAAGCAGTCTCCTGGGAGGAGGCTTTTTTTTTTTTGGGTGACTCTGAAGCAAACCTAGAATAAATCTCTCCATCTTTCTATGCAAGCCCTCTAACTACAAGGTTGCTATTTAGACAGTGGAAAACAAACATCTACTCACATTTCCTTAGCACTGAGTGCCTCACATCACACCCTAAAACACTTCTGCCAGAAATTCTCTTGAAAAGTACAATTAAGCAGCCTTTCTACATGTTAAGCGAACTGCACTTTTTAACAACTGGAGCCAGTGTCTACTGCCAGGCTTTCACAGTTCTCCTCCCTAGGATTTTTGCCTATGTTCTGTTACCAAGAAGAAAAAANTTATCTCTAGTCTGATGTACCTGCTAGCAGATGCGCCTGCATTATTCCTGCACCATTCAAAAGAAAGCAGCATGGTTATATTTTTCAAAATATCTTTTTTAAAAGAAGACAAAAAGCAAAGTCAGATGCTCCTTACTGGCTGGATGGAGGTAGAGAAATTAAGACTGATTTTTTTTCTGAATGGATGGTTGTCTATATTGCACCATGCCTAGATGAATATATTAGATTGCAACTTGTTATTGTAATAAATATTTAGCTATTTTATAGTCAGAGAACCACAGAACTGTCAGGGCTGGAAGGGATCTCAAGGATC
>VWZE01005897.1:1422-11984 GCA_013396675.1 Eubucco bourcierii
GGTCTCCTCATGTAGTAAGTGAAGACTTAAAGGAAAGATTTAGGAGGAAGTTGTTTGCAGTGAGGGTGGTGAGACACTGGCACAGGTTGCCCAGGGAGGTTGTGGCTGCTCCCTCCCTGGAGGGGGTCAAGGCCACGTTGGAGGAAGCCTTGAGTGAGCTGTGCTAGTAGGAGGTGTCCCTGCCTATGGCAGGGGGTTGGAACTAGATGGTCCTTGAGGTCCCTTCCAACGTTACCATTCTATGATTCTATGATTTTCTGGGTTGCTGTGGCTGGCACTAAAAAATCATCCACAACTGAAAGCATTTCCAACAAAACGATTCATGGATTTGTTGTTTTGCTTCAGGTCAGGGTCTTGCATGTTAAGGATGAGCTCATTCTGCACAGAACAGAGAACCAAACCCCTTATCCTCTTGGGGAGCAAAGAAATTCAAATAGCTTCATTGCCCCACAGCTGTGCTCAATGGCTGCAGTGCAGGCTAAGGAGCAGGGAGAGCTCCTGGTAGGTGTGGAAACCTATTGGGCTGTTTGCTTGTCACCACTGGATGAGGTAACTAGTTCGGTCTCCAAAGCAGTGGCATCAATCCACAGCAGTCAGGAGTAAGAAAAAAACCAATATGTAGAAGAGACCACAGAGTGCTACACACAGATAAATTAGTCAGAAGTACAAAACACTTCTCAGCTGCTGCTTTTAAAAATACTTTTAAAGGCAAGGAACGTGAGGGCAAACCACACAAGAGTTTAATGTGAAATCTGTTTCCTATCCATGAACCAAACTGGTAGAAGCTCTGGAGATTTATTACAAACCTCTATAAAAGGAGCCATTCTTGCTTATTTATGGCAAGACAGTGCCATGTACAGGGAACAGTGAGGAAAGAAGCAAAAATAGCTACTTGAGTTTCCTGTTAGTGGCAGAGCAGAAGGCAGATAACAAACTGGAAAGACCCGATAATGGTTGTGGAATTCTTGGAGGAAAACAACAAAAAAAAAGGTTGTGCAGGGTAACCAGGGAAAGGATTTATTAAGCTGGTATCATCCAAACACACACAGGAAACATATTTTAAATATTAAGCATTCAATACAACTCTCAATTGTCTAAGATAACAGGAGCTGGGATAAACCCCTAGTCAGGGGCAATAAAACATTTATAAACAGGGCTCTGAGGATATGAGCAACACAGCCACTTTGAAAGCTTAGGAACACATTTCTGTAGTGAATATAGTCTTGAACTGGAGCCAGCGGGGAAGGGAAGAGCCTCAATGATTTGTGCTGTGCATCTATCACAGTATCACCAGGGTTGGAAGAGACCTCAAAGATCATCAAGTCCAACCCAATACCACAGCCCTCAAGACCAGACCATGGCACCAAGTGCCTTGAACACCTCCAGGGACGCTGACTCCACCACCTCCCTGGGCAGCCCATTCCAGCAGTCAATGACTCTCTCAGGCAACAACTTTCTCCTCACCTCCAGCCTAAACTTCCCCTGGCACAGCTTGAGACTGTGTCCTCTTGTTCTGGTGCTGCTTGCCTGAGAGAAGAAAGCAGCCTCCTCCTGGCTACAACCACCTTTCAGGTAGTTGTAGACCACAATAAGGTCCCCCCTGAGCCTCCTCTTCTCCAGGCTAACCAATCCCAGCTCCCTCAGCCTCTCTCCATAGGGCTGTGCTCCAGGCCTCTCCCCAGCCTCGTTGCCCTTCTCTGGACACACTCAAGCACCTCAGTGTACTTAAATTGAGGTGCCCAGAACTGGACGCAGTGCTCAAGGTGCAGTATTCAACCAGTGCAGAGTCCACAGGGAGAATGAGCTCCCTGCTCCTGCTGGCCACACTATTGCTGATGCAGGCCAGGATGCCATTGGCCTTCTTGGCCACCTGGGCACACTGCTGGCTCATGTTCAGGCGGGTGTCAATCAGCACCCCCAGATCCCTTTCTGTTTGGCTGCTCTCCAGCCACTGCCACCCCAGCCTGTAGCTCTGCATGGGGTTGTTGTGGCCAAAGTGCAGCACCTGGCACTTGGATTTGTTGAGCTCCATCCCCTTGGACTCTGCCCATCTGTGCAGGCGGTCAAGGTCCTGCTGCAGAGCCCTTCTGCCCTCCAACCCAGCAACATCAGCCCTTGTGCAAAGCAGACAGCCAAACCAGGGAAGAGCAAAACCAGGATAACAAGAGCTGCAGCATCTGCCCATGCTCCAGGGCTGACTGCACATTGTGATGGAGCCCCTCAGATTTGATTGTCCAATCTCAGAATCACAGAATTAACCAGGTTGGAAAAGGCCTCTAAGGTCATCCAGTCCAACCTATTACCTAACACCTTCTAATTAGCTAACCCATGGCACTCTGCCTCATGCAGTCTCCTTATAAACACATCCAGGATTGGTGACTCCACCACCTCCCTGGGCAACCCATTTCAATGCCAATCACTCTCCCTGGCAAGAACTTCCTCCTAACATCCAACCTAGACCTCCCCTGGAACAACTTGACAGTGTGTCCCCTTTTTTTTTTTTTGCTGGTTGCCTGGCAGCAGAGCCCAACCCCACCTGGCTACAACCTCCCTTCAGGGAGCTGTAGAGAGCAATGAGGTCTGCCCTGAACCTCCTCTTCTGCAGGCTGCACACCCCCAACTTCCTCTGCCTCTCCTCACAGGGCTGTGCTCCAGGACCCTCACCAACCTTGCTACCCTTCTCTGGACATGTTCCAGCACCTCAACATCTGTCTTGAATTGAGTGGTCCAGAACTGTACACAGCACTCAAAGTGTGGCCTGAGCAGTGCTGAGCACAGGGGCACAAGAACCTCCCTGCTCCTGCTGACCACACTGCTCCTGATGCAGGCCAGGATGCCATTGGCTCTGCTGCCCACCTGGGCACACTGCTGCCTCATCTTCAACTACTCTCTACCAGCACCCCCAGGTCCCTCTCTGCCTGGCTGCTCTCAGCCACTCTGTCCCCAGCCTGTAGCACTGCTTGGGGTTGTTGTGGCCACAGTGTAGAACCCTGCACTTAGCCTTGTTCAATCTCATCCCGTTGGCCTCTGCCCAACCATCCAGCCTGCCCATGTCCCTCTGCATAGCCCTGCTGCCCTCCAACAGATTCACACCTGCTCCTAACTTGGTGTAATCTGCACACTTACTGATGCTGAACTCAATCCCCTGCTCACAAAATATGTGCCCCTCCACTGAGACAGAGCTGACAGCCACCCCTGCTCTGTGATGCAGTGTGCTGTCAAACACACCTCTGTATTTCCCACCTCTATAAATCTGACCCTCTCTGAAGCAGTGTGCAGATCACTAACCACCTGTCACCACTGTCAGCTGGCATATTCGAGGGTGTGAGCATCACCAAGGGTTTGCTTTGTTCACTTGCATGGAGGAAGGTTGGTCCCTGTGAGCAATGGTACCAGGATTCTTGGCAGCATTTGCACTTAATGCTAAAAATGGTCAGGGCCCATGTAAGGGAGAGGCAAAAGCAGAAGTCTGATTATTAAATGAAATGGGTGTGATCTTCAGGCTTTCTTTACATCTCCATTCCTTCCATTCTTCCTCATTCTTCCTGGGTTAGGTTAGTGGGGAGAGAGCCTGGGCAAATAACTCCTTGTATGCAATGTGAAGAGGAGTTCAGGTGTGTCAGTGTGAGGCACAGAGCCTCATCTTTGAGAATCAAAGTCTATGACGCTCCTAAAGGTCTCTCTGAATTGCAGAGCTGTCCAGGGCTGTATAGATGTAGCTCTTTCATTTCCTTTTCCCTTCTGTGTGCCTCCCTAACCATTGGTGTGGTGTGATTTTTTTTTTTTTTTTTTTTTTTTTTTTTTCACCCCACTTTTTTTTTTTTTTTTTATTTCACACTCACTAATTGCTATATATTTCAGGAGCCTACGTCAGATTTGTTTTCACAGCAAGAACTCTAATTGTGAAAGTCTCCTCATCACTGCTGTGCACTTTCAAATCTATTCTAGGTTAGCAAAAAAAAAAAAAAAAAAAATTAAAAAAATCACACATTATGGCAGTATGACGCACTTGGAAAGAAGCCTGATTTTATGACAGAGGTGAAGATGAGTTACAGTGAGGCAGTGTATTGAGAGAAGAATAGAGCTCCCAGATCTGTATTCATCTGCACATGTTACTTTGTACCTAATGGGACTTTCATCTGGCTCAAGGCTGGGGAGGGACTATTGACAAGGGCTTGTAACACCAGGACAAGGGGAATGGGTTTGAACTGGCAGAGGGGAGATTGAAACTGGATGTTAGGAGGAAGTTGTTTGCAGTGAGGGTAGTGAGACACTGGCACAGGTTGCCCAGGGAGGTTGTGGCTGCTCCTTCCCTGGATGTGTTCAAGGCCAGGTTGGACGAAGCCTTGAGTGAGCTGTACTAGTGGGAGGTGTCCCTGCCTATAGCAGGGGGTTGGAACTGGATGATCCTTGATGTCCCTTCCAACCTTACTATGCTATGATTCTATGATTCTATTATATTCACGAGGAGGATATGTCCTTGTACTTGTTTCTCCAGTGAACTGGACACAAATAGGTCCTCCATTACCATCACTCATGTATGTCTTTTTTTTTTTTTTTTCCTTCCCTTTCACATAGGGAAGAGAAAAAGTAATCCAATATTTCTCCATGTTTTTACTGTGACCAATACTAAGATATTCTACAGCTACCTGAAGGGTGGTTGTAGCCAGGAGGAGGTTGCTTTCTTCTCTCAGGCAAGCAACACCAGAACAAGAGGACACAGTCTCAAGCTGTGCCAGGGAAAGTTTAGGCTGGAGGTGAGGAGAAAGTTGTTGCCTGAGAGAGTCATTGACTGCTGGAATGGGCTGCCCAGGGAGGTGGTGGAGTCAGCGTCCCTGGAGGTGTTCAAGGCGGGTTTGGATGTGGCACTTGGTGCCATGGTCTGGTCTTGAGGGCTGTGGTGATGGTTTGGACTTGATGAGCTTTGAGGTCTCTTCCAACCTTGGTGATACTGTGATATTCTTGCTCTTGTGATCCTCATGATCTCTCATGTTTGAATCAGGTCTTTCTTATTTATGCAGACCTTCTGAACTTACAGAATCAGGTTGGATGAGGCCTTGAGCAACCTGATGTAGTGGGAGGTGTCCCTGTCCATGGCAGGTGGTTGGAACTAGATGATCCTTGAGGTCCCTTCCAGCCCTGACAATGTTATAATTCTGTGATTCTGCTGGAAAGGTTGTGTATGTCCACATACAAAAAGGGATTGGAGAGATTAAAAGATGCACACTTGACTTTTAAGAAAATATCTCTGTTCCCAGCTCAGATTTTCTTATATATCTTGTAGATCCTTACCTCCATTGTAAGACATCTATATGCATTTACAAAACTGATCTTAGTGAATTTTCATGGTTGCATATGTGGAAAAAGAAGAACCTGAATTTTGGTATTTACATATCCAGCTAGGTATTCTCACAGGAGAATCACAGAATGGTCTGAGTTAGAAGGGACCTCCAAAGGTCATTCAGTCCAAACCCCCACTTCCTGCAGTCAGCAAGGACATCCTCAACTAGATCAGGCTGCCCAGAGCCCTGTCGAGCTTCACCTTAAGTGTCTACAGAGATGGGGCCTCAACCACCTCCCTGGGCAACGTGTTCCAGCGTTCCACTACCCGTATGGTAAAGAACCTGTTCCTAACATGCAGTCTAAATCTTCTCTAGTTTGAAGCCATTGTCCTGTCACTGCAGGCCTTTGTAAGCAGTCTCTCTCCAACTTTCTTGTAGGCCCTCTTCAGGCATTGAGAGGTCATTATTATGTCCCCACAGAGCCACCTCTTCTCCAGGCTGAACACCCCCAGCTCCCTCAGCCTGTCTTTGTAGCAGAGGTTCTGCAACCCCCTGCGCATTTTTGTGGCCCTCCTCTGAAGCCACTCCATCAAATCCACATCCTTCTACTGAGAGCTCCAGACCAGGATGGTTTGGTTCTATCAAAGAGTTGGGCAAGTGTTTAGGCAGTATGTGTATTGCTTGAACTTTGAGTGCAGGAATTAATGAGGTGAGAGGTTTGTGGTTTAGCATTGCAGTTACAGATAAACAACCATACTGAGGCTGGCAAATGGCAGCCAGCCAGCTAGACTAAACATATATTTTTTGCCTGGATTAGAGTAATACAAAATGACCAGAGCTTGTGCATGGAAGCACAACTCACTGTGCTGCACTCACTGTGGAAAAAAACCAAACAAACAACAAAACAAGAATAATAGAATAGCAAGGTTGGAAGGGAGCAACCACAACCTCCCTGGGCAACCTGTGTCAGTGTCTCACCACCCTCACTGCAAACAACTTCCTCCTAACATCCACTTTCAATCTCCCCTCTGCCAGTTCAAACCCATTGCCCCTTGTCCTGTCATTGCAAGTCCTTGTCAATAGTCCCTCCCCAGCCTTCCTGGAGCCCCCTTCAGATCCTGGAAGGCTACTCTAAGGTCCCCTCAAAGCCTTCTCTTCTCCAGACTGCAGAGCCCCAACTCTCTCAGCCTGTCCTCAACGCAGAGCTGCTACAGCCCTCTCAGCATCTTTGTAGCCTCCTCTGGACCCACTCCAACACTTCCATGTCTTTCCTGTGCTGGGGGCTCCAGAACTGCACACAGGACTGCAGGTGGGGTCTGAGGAGAGCAGAGCAATGGGGCACAATCCCCTCCCTTGCCCTGCTGCCCACACTGCTCTTGCTGCAGCCCAGCACACAGTTGCTGTCTGGGTTGCACTCACACTGCAGCCTCATCTTGAGCTTTTCATCACCCCAAACCCCCAGGTCCTTTTCCTCAGGACTGCTTTCAGCCATTCCCCACCCAGCCTGGAGTTGTGCTTCTCCATTTTTCTTTTCACTTGTAACAAAAAAGCATAATAAAAGGGAGGAAGAAAAACACCATAAACCAACACTTGGTGAACTCATAGGAAGGAAAATAAGCACTTTTAGCCTATCTGTATTTTCATATGTCACAGTGATGGTAATTTATATTGCATTATCCAGTGACTTGAAAGTGGGTTTATATTACCAGTGAGCTTCTGCTTCTGGAATACAACTCAATAAATATTTACTGGGGGGCATCTCTGGGAAAGGTTGAGTTGACTCATTTAAGGTCATGCTGTTTGTAAAATCAGCCCTTTCACAGAAGAGACAATAAAGGATTATCATCCTGACTTAAAATGAGGAAGCAGTCTTCTAAAATTGTCTATTTCTGTGTTACAGTCAATTCTACCGGAGGGAATCGACTTCCCATTGATGATTTCCACACTGCCTTTCATCTCTCAAGGCATTAAACTTTCCCTTGGCTGGCTTGCCACCGCTGGGCCTTAGGGAGAGCTTTGTCAGGGATTAAATGAGAAATGTATAGAAGAAAGCTAATGACTAAAGTTTAATTCTATCAATTCTGCTTTCAAAGGCTTTCTAACTTCCAGCTAGAAATCTAACATGTTGTGATGGTTTGGGAGTTCCCTGCCCCCCTACTCTTCTTAAAATCCCCCAGACTAGACTCAGCCAGCTGGAAGTTAAGGACTGAAGCTCTGCTTACAGCTCAGCACAATGTACAAGCAGAGATAGACACAACAGACAGGAATAGTGACAGACATAGACAAGTTAAAGGGAATACAGAAACACAACTCCCCTCCCAGAAATCAGAGACACGAGGAGGGGCTCCCAACCACCCTTCCACCTTCTGCCCACCCCTCTACCTTACCCCCAGGGTTTGGCTTATGTGCAAGGTGTGGTTGCAGGATGGGCCAGTAGGGTTAGAAAGAGAGTGGTTAGTTAGGTTGCACAGCAGAGAGGCCAGAAGACACACAGCAGCTCTCAGAGAGAGAGACTCTCTCTTACCTATATTTGTGTCCTTGCTTTTATACACCTCAGCAAGCCTGTGAGTGAAGCAGACATCAGCACTGTGAGGTTACTCAGCAGAGAGGATAAAACAAGAAGTTAAAAAGCTTGAGAGTGTCTGCAGGAGAGTGCCTTATCTGTGTTTTGTGTTATTGCCTTGTACATCTCAGCAAACCTGTGAGTGAGGTAAACATCACCAGTGTTTTCTTTCCACAGCCTATAATATAATTTTCTCTATTAAAATATTCCAATTAGCCTTAAACCAGCACACATGTGCTCTCTCCATACTGGGGCTGAGGGAGCTGGGATTGGTTAGCCTGGAGAAGAGGAGGCTCAGGGGAGACCTTCTTGCTGTCTGCAGCTACCTGAAGGGTGGTTGTAGCCAGGAGGAGGTTGCTTTCTTCTCTCGGGCAAGCAGCACCAGAACAAGAGGACACAGTCTCAAGCTGTGCCAGGGGAAGTTTAGGCTGGAGGTGAGGAGAAAGTTGTTGATTGAGAGAGTCATTGACTGCTGGAATGGGCTGCCCAGGGAGGTGGTGGAGTCAGCGTCCCTGGAGGTGTTCAAGGCAGGTTTGGACGTGGCACTTGGTGCCATGGTCTGGTCTTGAGGGCTGTGGTGATGGGTTGGACTTGATGAGCTTTGAGGTCTCTTCCAACCTTGGTGAGACTGTGAGATACTGTGTGCAGTACTGTGTGCAGTTCTGGAACCCTCAACACAGGAAGGACATGGAAGTGTTGGAGTGGGTCCAGAGGAGGCCACCAAGATGCTGAGAGGGCTGCAGCAGCTCTCCTATGAGGACAGACTGAGAGAGTTGGGGCTCTGCAGCCTGGAGAAGAGAAGGCTTTGAGGAAACCTTAGAGCAGCCTTCCAGGATCTGAAGGGGGCTACAGGAAGGTTGGGGAGGGACTATTGAAAAGGTCTTGGAATGCCAGGGCAAGGGGCAATGGGTTTGAAGTGGCAGAGGGGAGATTTGGACTGGATGTTAGGAGGAAGTTGTTTGCAGTGAGGGTGGTGAGACACTGGCACAGGTTGCCCAGGGAGGTTGTGACTGCTCCCTCCCTGGAGTTGTTCAAGGCCAGGTTGGAGGAGTCCTTGAGTGAGCTGTGTTAGTGGGAGGTGTCCCTGCCTATGGCAGGGGTTGGAACTGGATGATCCTTGAGGTCCCTTCCAACCTTACCATTCTATGATTCTATACCATTACTGATGAGCTACCTCAACCTCACATTCCAAGCTGATGAATGTATTTATAAAGGTTTGTCTCCATCCCTGTTGGCAACTGAATAACTGCCAAGTGTAAAATCCAGATGATAGCAGCAAGGAATAATAATTTCTATGACAAGAATGCCAGCTATGCAGAACAGGGTTCTCAGCACCACCTAATGAAACAAGACATTTATTATCCTTTGAATGACTTTTTAGCAACCTCCCCTCATAAAAGACACAAACAAATTAGAAGGAAGTTTCAGGGGTTTATTAGTCTCTGACAGCTCAGGAAAAGAGACCTTGATCTCCTGATTGATTCTTGTATGCAGGGCCAGCCTTTGTCACACAGGGAAAGGATTTATGGACATGCTTACATCTTTTGCTGAGTAGGACCTTTTGTGTGCTTAAATTTAAATGCCCTGCTCAAACACTGCCATCCTATACTTTTATACTGCTGAAAAAAAAAAAAAAAAAAAGAGAGAGAACTGCCAAACAAAATTTAAACTTTGCTTCTAAGTATCAATTGAGACCCAAAAATAGATGAAGAGCCAAAATACATAAAAATGGCAAAACAAATCTGAATTGCAGCTACCATCATTCCATACACAGCTGATGTTTCTGGTCTTATAGAATCATAGAATGGTAAGGTTGGAAGCGTCCTCAAGGATCATCCAGTTCCAACCCCCTGCCATAGGCAGGGACACCTCCCACTAGTACAGGTCACTCAAGGACTCTTCCAACATGGCCTTGAACACCTCCATGGATTCTGTGCTCCACGACCTCCCTGGGGGCAACCTGTGCCAGTGTCTCACCACTCTCACTACAAACAACTTCCTCCTAACATCCAATTTAAATCTCTCCTCTGCCACTTTAAACCCCTAATGACTCAACGTTTAAAAGGAAGGTGTGCAGAGAGGGGAAAACATCTGCAGAAGGCAGCTTGTTCAGTCTTAAGTGGGTAAATCAAATTTTTTTCTGATCTGTCCCTCCCTCCAGAGTATAGACAGAGCCTAGATGATGAGATTTGACCATCTGCCACATTTTCAGCTTGACAAAACGAAGCCAGATGAATCCCACACCAAGTACAGACATCTCAGCGTAAAAATTCTGCCTGACCTGTTGTTAGGTTTTCCTCACTTTGAAGGTAACAGGAGAGTCAGTGTTTTAGTTACACACAAAGAAGCATGCAGAATATTTAAGCAAATCCTTTTGACAAGCACATTAGTGGATGCTAATGATGGAGAAACGTGGTGGCTGTGTATTAGAGTAGAGGGAATCAGTATTTTCCTGATCTGGTAAACACAGCTGCAGAAGGTTCTGTGTTGCCAGTTGAAGATGTGAAGCTACCAGGAGAGGACATTGTAGCATCATTTTATCTTTCATGAAAGTCCTGAACACTCTCTTCCTCTGAGTAGGTGAGGTGGCCTGTAGTACACCTGAAAGGACATTAGCCCACAGCTGAGGGTCTTGGTTTTATTTTCTAAACTCTTTGTATCTTTTGTTCATTTCTCCTTGAAGTCATTCTGTGGTAGCTGTACTTAACATACTTTTT
>VWZE01005898.1:13847-25778 GCA_013396675.1 Eubucco bourcierii
CTGTGCCACACAGCTTGGTACCAACTGCACACTTGCTGAGAGTGCACTGATTCCTCTGTCCATGGCACTGACAAAGATGTTAAACAGCACTGGTGCCAGCACTGACCCCTGAGGGAACCACTTGTCTCTCGCGTCCAGGTGAGTATTGTGCCCTTGATCACCACTCTCTATGTGCCACCATCCAGCCAATAGGCTGATCAGGAAACCAATAGCCAGATCAGGAAGCATTTCATAGCCTCATGAAATACAGCTCTGTGAAATATCAGATTCTGTGCTGGTTGCTCTGATCACAGACCTTGTTTCAGGAGACTAAGAAATTTCTGATGGGAAAAAAAAAAAAAAGAAGCAAAAAAAAAAAAGCATCAGCTTGAACATTTGAACTTAAATTGTATCCAAAGTTTTGAAAAGCTTGTCATTCCCAAGGTGAAATAGCTCAGTTACAAGTTCACTATTAGTGAGTTGTAGGTAACTCTTGTGCTTTACATGTGAAAACAGTTGCTAGCATTACTAAATGTTGTTGCTTTTGGCACCACTGTTTGAAAAGAAAAGCCCAAATTCTGCAGGAGCCTTAAACTGGTATTTAAAGAGAGTGAGTATTCAGTTAAATGCCTTGTAATGCTTATCATAAACTTCCTTTGTGTATTTTTCAGCCTTCTCTTTCCTACTGGTTTTAGCCTTCAGATTTATTGGGACGCTTCTTGTACATACTTTGATTGCACTGCTTGTGTTTGGCTTGTTGTGTAAGTATATTTACCTTGTATAGAAAAATAGAATGGTAAGGTTGGAAGGAACCTCAAAGATCAGCCAGTTCCAACCCCCTGCCATAGCAGGGACACCTCCCACTAGCACAGGTCACTCAAGGCCTCCTCCAGCCTGGCCTTGAACACCTCCAGGGAGGTTGTGGAGCACAGAATCACCCAATGTGATTGGGTGACCACATTGGGTGATTCTGTGCTCCACAACCTCCCTGGGCAACCTGTGCCAGTGTCTCACCACCCTCAGTGCAAACAACTTCCTCCTAACATCCAGTTTCAAACTCCCCTCTGACACTTCAAACCCATTCCCCTTGTCCTGGCATTGCAAGACCTTGTCAATAGTCCCTCCCCAGCCTTCCTGTAGCCCCCTTTAGCATGTGCCTAGTTAAATGGACCAGCTCACTGAGTGGGAGGAGGTGCAGCTGAACTAGCAGCTCTCCTTTATCTCCATCGCAATCCACAGTAACCTTAAGCTAACCACAGGTGTTTCCAAGGTGGGCCCTGATTAACTTTTGGTGCCAAGGTCTGGCTGTGCTGTTCAGCTGCTCAGTGTTGGGACCATGTCGACTTTTATGACTTTCTACAGACGCCTGGAAACAATATTTCTATTGGCAGATGAATGCAGTTGTAAAAGTGCTGCTCTTTCAAATAAAGCTTAGTGAAATTCTGCATTGCCTGCTGCAGCAGAGAGCCATAGGAATGTTAAAAGTGCTGCTCTTTCAAAGAGAGTTTAGTGAAATTCTGCATTGCCTGATGCAGCAGAGAGCCACAGGAATGTGTCCAGCCAAAGCTTCCCATTCCATGAGGGTTAGCCTTATGTCTCCTGAATGGAATGGCATGATTGGGCTTTAGCATAACTGCAAGAGAACTGAATATTCTGCTGCAGTTTCACCTTAGACTAACAGGTCATGGTGTGAGTTTTCATTGTGCTCACTGATGCTGTGCCTCCCTGTTGCCCAGCAATGCTCCTGCTCTGAGCCCGAGTTAGGCACAAGGGTGGCAGTCTCGTGGGGGAGGCCAGACAGACATCACCTGGGGAGTGCTGCCCACCTTCATGCTACTCTTGTTTGCTCAGTTGTCTCAGGTGTTCTCTGGTGGCTTTATTATGACTACAGGAATGATCCTAGCACTGAATTGGAAACAGAAAAGGAAAATGTAAAATTTCTACTTGGATATGCTATCTTCTCAACAGCAGTTACTGTAAGTAGCCTTTTACCCTGAGCACTGGCAGAGCCTAAATGGCAGTGGTTCTGTAACTGTAAGAATAATTTCTCACTCCTTTCAAATCCAAAACCAAGAATCAGTTATAAACTCTGCTTACCCTCATGTAAATAGTTTTGTATCTTCATTGTGAAATTCATTAGCACAATGTTCTGTCAGGGATCACCAGATCATAGAATGGTAAGGTTGGAAGGGACCTCAAAGCTCAGCCAGTTCCAACCCCCTGCCATAGGCAGGGACACCTCCCACTAGCACAGGTCACTCAAGGCCTCATCCAACCTGGCCTTGAACACCTCCAGGGAGGTTGTGGAGCACAGAAGCACCGAACGTGATCTTTGATCACATTTGGTGCTTCCGTGCTCCACAACCTCCCTGGGCAACCTGTGCCAGTGTCTCACCACCCTCACGGCAAACAACTTCCTCCTAACATCCAGTTTCAATCTCCCTTCTGCCACTTCAAACCCATTCCCCTTGTCCTGGCATTGCAAGACTTTGTCAATAGTCGCTCCCCAGCCTTCCTGTAGGCCCCCTTCAGATGTTGGAAGGCCACTTCCAAGGTCTCCTGGAAGCCTTCTTTTCTCCAGGCTGCAGAGCCCCAACTCTATCAGCCTGTCTTCACAGCAGAGCTGCTGCAGCCCTCTCAGCATCTTGGTGGCCTCCTCCGGACTGGCTCCAACACTTCCATGTCCTTCCTGTGCTGGGGGCTCCAGCTGCAGCGGAACCATGCGATGTCAGCGATCACTGGATGTGGGGGGATAGATGGCACAAGGAGGGATGAGCAGACACCAATGTGGTGCATCCAAGATCACCCCTTTATTGCAGCAAGTCAGCATGTGCACAGTACAGGAGAGACTACCCGGTCACACACGGTGCTGGTTACAGGCAGCTCCTCACGAGCTGTTCACACGCACACTGATAAAGCTTCTTCAACATGGTCACTATCAGGCACCCTGTTTTGCTATGCTGCATCCTTGTTTAACAGAACTACCTTCTACATAGCTACTTTCTTATCTTGAATGACTCATAGCAGGAACAGCTGCACTAGCAGCTCTCCCTCATTAGTAGGATGCAACAATGCTCTGCCACACTTCAAACCTGTACAAACAGTGTTAGCACTGTTGGTGTAAAAATACCCCAACCCCATTCTTGTCTGCTTCAGCTCACTGGAAAACGGTGTAGAGGGAACAGGAGAGCGTTGGCTCCATGGGAATGTAGATCTGTGCATTCAACCTGCCCCATTAGAAAGAAGTGGCAGCACCCTAGTGAGAGGGGGACTGAGGTGCAGGCAGCAGTGTCTAAACCTCAAGTTATGGAATTAAATTCTGCTTTTTCTGAGTCTTTCTTACAACTTTTAAAGTTATTTTTCCCCCTCTGATGTGGCAATGTGAAAGGAGTCATTGCTCAATGTCAGTAAAGATGTTATTTGCAAAATAATTATTCCTCTGTTATCTTCAAGTGCACTGGGACCCACAAACTGAAATTCACTGGATAGGAACAACCTGACAGTTCAGAATGACAAATATAAATGTGTTGCAAATATAAATGTGTTTCAGGACAGATTGTTTTCCCTTCTTGAGTCATGACCTTTTTACTTCTGTTGATAGTAAAGGGGTAATAAAAGTCTCCCTTGCAATCATGCATGCTGAAGTACAGCTTCCTTCTGTTGGGAGAACTGTGGAGCACCCACTTCTGCAGGTGACACTTCACAGCCAGTGCCTTCTTTCTACAGATGGCAAGAAAATGAATGAGAAACTGCCACTGCAGTCATTTTGTGGATTCCAACCTCCTCTTCTAATGACCCTTCACCAATGCTGGTCATATCAATGAAGTGGGGACATTGTGGAGGGTCGAGGTGGGGGATTTTTTATTGTGTTTGGATTTTTTTTTACTTTGAGAAAAAAGTTTTTTGTAGAGGAGATTTATTTTTATGTGTGCTTTGTTTCCATAAATGCACAGCTGTCAGACTAGCATGGTTGTGCTGCTGTCAGTTCAAGAGAAAGGGGCTGGTCCTCCTATCTTTGTGACCTAAGTAGGAAGAAAGTCCTGGGCTGCAGCAAGAGTAAGATGGGTAGGCACAACCCCAAGCACAACTGCAGGCTGGGTGGGGAATGGCTCAGAGCAGCCCTGAGGAACAAGACCTGGGGGTCTGGGGTGAAGAAAAGCTCCAGATGAGGCTGCAGTGTGAGTGCAGCCCAGACAGCAACTGTGTGCTGGGCTGCAGCAAGAGCAGTGTGGGCAGCAGGNAGCCTGGAGAAGAGAAGGCTTCCAGGAGAGCTTGGAGTGGCCTTGCAGTATCTGAAGGGGGCTCCAGGAAGGCTGGGGAGGGACTATTGACAAGGTCTTGTAATGCCAGGACAAGGGACAATGGGTTTGAAGTGTCAAAGGGGAGTTTGAAACTGGATATTAGAAGGAAGCTGTTTGCAGTGAGGGTGAGACACTGGCACAGGTTGCCCAGGGAGGTTGTGGAGCACATTGGGTGCTTCTGTGCTCCACAACCTCCCTGGAGGTGTTCAAGGCCGGGTTGGATGAGGCCTTGAGTGACCTGTGCTAGTGGGAGTTGTCCCTGCCTTTGGCAGGGGGTTGGAACTGGCTGATCTTTGAGGTCCCTTCCAACCTTAACATTCTGTGATTCTATGATGGGTCAAGTACAGATGCAGTGTGTAACATGTGATGTGCACTTGTGTTTGCTGTAAACCAAAGCAAGGTGCTCCTGTTAGGTGAATCACAGTTTTACCAATCCTATTTTACTGAAAAAAATCCAAAAAACAACAAACAGTGATAATGATTTTAGAAAAGCAGATTTTAATCCACAGACTCTTTGAGAGTAAAGACAACCTCAGAAAGGTGAAATGTGAAAAGTGAAATGACACAACCTTGCTTTGTGTCTGTGAGAAATCTGTGGCCCCTGATCCCATCTTTGACAACTCTGATACTTTCCTTAAGGAAAAAAAGCCCCTTAAGGAAAAAAAGCCCTCTACAATCTGTTTTTTTATTTTCTGTAACAGGTTGTTCTGCTTTCCCTTATACTTGTACTGAGGAGGAGACTTCAGGCCACTGTGCAGCTCTTTCGCATTGTCGGTGAAGTCATTGGCAGGATTCCTTTCCTCCTGTTCCAGCCACTCGGGACCTTCCTGATTCTCATGATGTTCTGGGCATTTTGGGTTGCTGTGCTACTGAGCTTAGGAACTGCAGGTGAGTGCATGCTTCCCATGGGTTTGGATGAATACCACCTTGTTTCCTAAGTTGAATTATTAAACATGGGACCTTCAGGTATTAATGTGCAAGCCATGGGCTGGCACTGTTCGCTAGCAGTGCTGCACTAACAGTGTTACTCATTTGCTTTGTCTTTTCCTCTTTCCCCCGGCTTACTGGATTCTTCAGCATCACTTTAGTCCTGTAAGCCATAGAACTACAGAAGAAAGATTTTTGCTCCTCTCTATGAGATTTAGTTTTCTTTCTCCGTTACTTAATCTTGGTTAGATTACAGCAGTTAGAGTCATATGTTTGATGTATTTAAACAAAGCAATGGGAGGAAGGAGACAGCTTTTAGTGCAGTTGTTCTGCAGCAACAGCTCCTCTAAGTGAAGAACAATGCGCGGTTATCATGGAGGCTGTTTCTGACTCGGGGCAGGGTTGGGGGGTAGTACTAGGAGGGGGTTTTGGGGAGCTGTGGGGTGGGTTTATTTGGGATCAGTAACTGGTCTTCATCCTTGTGTGAGAGAGGCTGAGGAGGAAAATGAGGGGCTTGGAGGTGGGGACGGGGGTCTTTGGGGAGGTTTGGGGGGCTGCAGGGTGGGTTTATTTGGGATCAGTACCTGGGCTCCACCCTCGTGCGAGAGGCTGCTGAGGAAAGTGAGCAGTTCGCTGACAACTGCTACCATGATTCAGAGCGGCACAACAGTATTTGCATTAGTCCAGAGAGTCTTGCAGTTGTAGGGGAGCTGCTCTCTAGAAACAGTCGAGTGACTGTGACACGTCTGCAGTAACAAGTGCCTCCTGTGGAGCTGGGTTCTGAGGGACCTGCTGCTGTAAGATCTGTCCCTGACTGGAGCAGGGCACACGGATACCATCCCCTGGCCCAGCACTGTGCCATCCAAGGTGAGGAGAAGTTGTTCTTCCATGCAGTGTCACAGAACAATAGAACTGTAGAATGGTAAGGTTGGAAGGGACCTCAAAGATCAGCCAGTTCCAATGCCAGCCATAGGCAGGGACACCTCCCACTAGTACAGGTCATTCAAGGCCTCCTCCAACCTGACCTTGAACACCTCCAGGGAGGTTGTGGAGCACAGAAGCACCCAATGTGATCTTTGATCATGTTGGGTGATTTTGTGCTCTACAACCTCCCTGGGCAACCTGTGCCAGTGTCTCACCACCCTCACTGCAAACAACTTCCTCCTAACATCCACTTTCAATCTCCCCTCTGACACTTCAAACCCATTGTCCCTTGTCCTGGCATTCCCAGACCTTGTCAATAGTCCCTCCCCAGCCTTCCTGGAGCCCCCTTCAGATGCTGGAAGGCTACTCCAAGGTCTCCTGGAAGCCTTCTTTTCTCCAGGCTACAGAGCCCCAACTCTCTCAGCCTGTCCTCAGAGCAGAGCTGCTGCAGCCCTCTGATCTAGTAGGAATGATCTAATAGGAATGCTGCTGTTTTTTCCAGCCAGTGATAAAAACAGTACAGTGCAGGGGGCAGCTTCTTTCTAGAGTGATGTGAAAGTTTCTAGGACATCTCAGTTTTAAAAGAATTTTGCATAAGAAGGAAAGGTGATTTCCAGGCCATTCCAGGTTAACACATTGCTTACATTTGGGATCTGGTAAGATCTGTTTTGGCTGAGGTCTTCTGCAGAATGTTTTTAGTGTAACTGTCAATCCTAGTGAGATTTTTCTGTTAACAGTTACCATGTTGGTATTTAGAAGGGGATGTGCATTTCGTAAATAATCCAAACCAACTCCAAGTTACAGCATGAGCATGAATGCAGACAGAAAAATGCCACTCTAAGTATTCAGTTACTTTGTAGGTCAAAACTTGATTTTATTGATTCTATCATTTGTATTTGTAGCTGTTCCATTTATTATGCTGTGCATGATAAGTGATGCCTGTCGTTGCCCAGCAGGTGTAAACCAAGTTCTTAGCAGAGAGTTCTTAGCCCCAAGTTCAGTTCAGGGGATGCAGTGATGTACGAAGACATTGCTGACCTGCAGCAGCCTCAGTGACCGCTAAGAGCTGATAAAGCAACTGGAGAAAGCTGCTTCTGATAACAGAGGAACTCCTCTGGAGAGGCGTTTGAAAACAGCAAAGGCAGTTTTTGCCTGTTGAAAAGTGAGAAAGTGTCAAAGGCTCGTTTTACCCAGCTACCAGGCTGAGGGGACTGGCCCAGGTTACACAAGGGATCGGTGTCAGCAGGAGTTGTGGCAGTTTGTGTTTCCAGTCCCCTGCTCTGACCTCAGATTTGTTTTGTAGTTCAAAACTTGGCCCCATGAAGGTCTGGCAAGAGCTGGTGCTCAGCATATCCCTTGGGAGTGTATTTCAGATTTTCAATCCAAAGATGAGTCCTCTGAAGAGCAGCTGACTGGAGGCTGTTTTTCTCTGGGGACTGACTAGGACTTGTGCACCCCGTCAGAAGAAACTGCTTCTTAATGCGGCTGCAGAATACCTCTGGCTCTGCTACCAGTTTGCTGCAATTGCTCTGGGATTGCTCTTTTGATTTTGAGTTTTAGGGACTTTGTGCAACAGCTGAGAGTACACCTCTGAAGACCTCCCAGATGTGTTCTCTTAGACCCATTTGTTTTCTCCATTGACAAATAGTTTGTGAAATATTGGTGGTAGCTTTCCTGGCTTTGACCCTTTGAATTCTGAGTCTCAGAAACATTTTCTGAGCATGGGATGACTGTATATTAAGTGCAAATACACCAAGAAAACTGAAAAGCTACCATGTTTGCAAGGAGGCTAGGCGTTTGTCTAACACAGGAAGGTGAGGCAAGTGGAACTGGCTTGCTGCTGTGCTGCACCTGTGCTTAACAGCTGCCTTGGATCTTCACTTGTTCTATGATATTTATACTGTCTCTGCATCTAACAGCTCTGGAGCACTTGATCCCCCTCCATCTGTGGTACACCTGAGCATTATGGAATACACAGGCACCTTGTTTACATCCCCTCCCAAAATTGATGTTACTCTGAGAAAAGCCTACTCCTTGGGAGCTCAGGGAAGCTGTAGCCTGCACTTGGCAAGTCTGCATAAGTATGCACATGACTAACTTGAAACACGTGGATAATCCTGTTAAAATTAATGGGGCTGCTTATGCATCTTAAGGTACCTTGGTAATTCAGAATCTCCAAGAGCACCAGAGGCTGAGTGAATTCCAGAGCTTGAATATCCCAAGCATAACTCCAGGCTGGGTGGGGAATGGCTGAGAGCAGCCCTGAGGAACAGGCCCTGGGGGTGTGGGGGGATGAAAAGCTCCAGATGAGGCTGCAGTGTGAGTGCAGCCCAGACAGCAACTGTGTGCTGGGCTGCAGCAAGAGCAGTGTGGGCAGCAGGGCAAGGGAGGGGATTGTGCCCCTTTGCTCTGCTCTCCTCAGACCCCAGCTGCAGTCCTGTGTGCAGTTCTGGAGCCCCCAGCACAGGAAGGACATGGAAGTGTTTGAGCCAGTGCAGAGGAGGCCACCAAGATGCTGAGAGGGCTGCAGCAACTGTGCTGTGAGGACAGGCTGAGAGAGTTGGGGCTCTGCAGCCTGGAGAAGAGAAGGCTTCCAGGAGACCTTAGAGTGGCCTTCCAACATCTGAAGGGGGACTCCAGAAAGGCTGGGGAGGGACTATTGACAAGGTCTTGTAATGCCAGGACAAGGGGCAATGGGTTTGAAGTGTCAGAGGGGAGGTTGAAACTGGATGTTAGGAGGAAGTTCTTTACTGTGAAGGTGGTGAGACACTGGCGCAGGTTGCCCAGGAAGGTTGTGGCTGCTCCCTCCCTGGAGGGGTTCAAGACCAGGTTGGATGAGGCCTTGAGTGACCTGAACTAGTGGGAGGTGTCCCTGCCTATGGCAGGGGGTTGGAACTGGCTGATCTTTGAGGTCCCTTCCAACCTTACCATTCTATAATCCTATGATTCTATGAAAACCAGCAGAAATGCCAAAATTCCATGAGACTTGGTACAGCCCCCAGAATGGCACTGGTTAGAACTGTTAGCTGGCTAGGAATGGAATTCAGCTGTGCTTTGGAAAAGTTGATCTGTCTTGGGGTTATTTAGTTTTATTGTCTGCTGGTTTGTGTGGTGTTTCACTGCAGGGCTGAAGTGGCCACATGGCACAGCAAAGCATGTCTTGCAGCTTTGCAGCCTGCAGCAGCTGTGAGGCTGGCATGGCATGAATGCTTTGTGTGTAGTACAGGATGAGAGGGTAGTTCGGGACTTGTGTGTAATGAAGGTGCATCCTACAGGGAAGGAAGCAGTAAAACTGCCACCTAAAGCTGTGCAGTATCAAAGCCAACTGCAAAAATGCATTTCTGCTGGGCCCTTGACATTCCAGTTCTATGCAGCTAGCCTAGCTGAAAATACCACTACATGGAAAATAGCTCAGTAAGATAACGTGATGAAGTCTGTGCCAGAAGCATGAAAATTCAGTGTATGGTGTCAGAATCTTGCCTCACTTAGTGGTGGGAATAGTGCATTGGGTTCTTGCGTTAAGAGGAGCTGATAAGCAGGCTCCCAGTGTTTTCTGTCGGTGGTGCTTTGTCTCGGTGACTGCACTAGGCTCTCCACAAGTTTCTACCACTTACAGACACCTGCAGCTCAAGGCATCGGCAAAACCTTGGTACCGGCAGCTGGCAAGTGAGAATATCTGCCAAGGGCCTGAACATACCGAAATGGAGCCAATGGCACTGCATGTACATGCTGGCAGGTGTCTGTAAGAGCATCTGGCAGGGGCCTGAAAGTACCAAGTTGGAGCCAACGGCACTGCACATGCATGCTGGCAGTTGCCTTTGTTTTGCTGTCCTGCAGCTCTGGGCTGCAGAGTGAGCTGGAGAATGGTGCTGCAAAGGCTTGTGACCGTCTGCACTGCTAGCGACACTTCTTTGGAAGCACTCACAGCAGATCAGGGTTTGTATTGTCATCGATTGTACTTCGATCACGTTTGGTGCTTCCATGCTCCACAACCTCCCTGGGCAACCTGTGCCAGTGTCTCACCACCCTCACTGCAAACAACTTCCTCCTAACATCCACTTTCAATCTCCCCTCTGACACTTCAAACCCATTCCCCTTGTCCTGGCATTACAAGACCTTGTCAATAGTCCCTCCCCAGCCTTCCTGGAGTCCCCTTCAGATCCTACAAGGCTACTCTAAGGTCTCCTGGAAACCTTCTCTTTTCCAGGCTGCAGAGCCCCAACTCTCTCAGCCTGTCCTCACAGCACAGTTGCTGCAGCCCTCTCAGCATCTTGGTGGCCTCCTCTGCACTGGCTCAAACACTTCCATGTCCTTCCTGTGCTGGGGGCTCCAGAACTGCACACAGGACTGCAGGTGGGGTCTGAGGAGAGCAGAGCAAAGGGGCACAATCCCCTCCCTTGCCCTGCTGCCCACACTGCTCTTGCTGCAGCCCAGCACACAGTTGCTGTCTGGGCTGCACTCACACTGCAGCCTCATCTGGAGCTTTTCATCATCCCAGACCCCCAAGTCCTTTTCCTCAGGGCTGCTCTCAGCCATTCCCCACCCAGCCTGCAGTTGTGCTTGGCATTGTGCCTACCCAGGTGCAGGACCTTACACTTGGCCTTGTTGAATGTCATGAGGTTGGCCTGGGCACAGCTCTGCAGCCTGTGCAAGTCCCTCTGGATGGATCCCTGCCCTCTAGCAAGTGACTGTGCCACACAGTTTGGTGCCAGCTGCACACTTGCTGAGGCTGCACTGATTCCTCTGTCCATGGCACTGACAAAGATGTTACACAGCATTGGTACTTCTGAGCATTCGATTGCTCATGTCTTGAGCAGTGGTTTCTTTGGAAGCTTGACCACTTTGTAGGCATCCTCTGGACATTATTGGCAGCTGTGTCTCTGTTAACTCAAACCCAACATTTGCTTTTTGTCAGACTTTTATTCTTCAGAATTCAGTATTCATTATTTTCTCTTGAATGCTGTTGTGACAGGCAGAGTTAATCAGCAGCTGAATTGCTCTCTTGTAGCTGCATTGAGGAGTAATGAGAAGCAGAAGGAAGGGCACAACAGCACATCTGCTGTTCTAGATGTGCTTTGTAGGTTTGGGTTTTATCCTTTTCTGGTGTGTGACAGTAATACAGTGGTGTTCTCCCAACTCCAGGTACTGCACAGACTACTTCAGGAGGACAAGTGGAATACAGAGCCCTGTCTGGAATTTGCTACATGGTGTGGTATCATTTTGTTGGCCTTATCTGGACTAGTGAATTCATTCTTGCCTGTCAGCAAATGACCATTGCTGGGGCAGTGGTCACTTGTTACTTCAACAGGTGAGTGCAGACTTGCCCCCATATTGTTTTTAAGGATGTCACAGCACCTACTTCAAACTTTTTCTAGGTAAAATAGACTGCAATTTATGTGACTATCTTGGAATCCAATGTAATATAAAATAATGTTGCTTGTTGCAAGGTCTTGACTAAGATTTTGTAAGATATTAGTGTGACTCAACCCTACCACTGGAGTTACTGGGCCAGATTGAGCCCTGGTAGAAGCCAGGAGAGCCCAGCTGACTGATGAGGCTGCTACTGGGATGGCACAGGCTGCATTTCATCCTTTTCCAGGAGACCACATTAGCTGCAGATGGAGATGTTATCTACAGGTCCTTAGGAATTCCATCTGTTGGAGGGCAGTGTGACCTCTTCCATTAAGTGTCCACCTGGAGAAGACCACCAGATGGATACAGAACTGGCTTGATGGCCCCATACAAAGGGTGGCTGTCAAAGGGTCCATGTCCCAGTGGAGGCAGTGATAAGTGGAGTCCC
>VWZE01005899.1:7973-21164 GCA_013396675.1 Eubucco bourcierii
GCAGGGCAGATTTAGATTGGACATCAGGAGGAAGTTCTGCACAATGAGGGTGGGGAAATACGGGAACAGATGTGGCCGAGGCCCCATCCCTGCACTCATTCAAGACAAGACTTGACATGATCCTGGGCAGCTTGCTCTAGTTGGATGTGTCCCTGCTGCCTGCAGAGGGTTTGGACAAGATGCCCTTGGAGGGTCTCTTCCAACCTGATGAGATCTGTGAATGTGTGATTCTGTGCTTTGCAGAGGCAGGGCAGCAGTTCATGGGCAAGCAGAGAGGGGGATGCCTGAGAGAGTGGAATAGAATGGGTTGGGTTGGAAGGAACCTTAAAGCTCATCCAGTTCCAACTCCCTGCCATGGGCAGGGACACCTCCCACCAGCCCAAGTTGCTCAAGGCTTCATCCAATGTGGCCTTGAACACCTCTAGGGAAGGGACATCCACAACCTCCCTGGGCAACCTGTGCCAGTGTCTCCCCACCCTCACTGGGAAGATGGAGCAGGACAGACTGCATTAGCCTGCTGAGCTATGAGACCTGGGCAGCATTCCAGAGAAGAAAGCAAATTTCCAACCACAAAGCCATATGGCATTCAACAAATCCAAGTGCCAGGTGCTGCCCTTTGGCCACAACAACCCCATGCAGAGCTACAGGCTGGGGTGGGAGTGGCTGGAGAGCAGCCAAACAGAAAGGGATCTGGGGGTGCTGATTGACACCTGCCTGAACATGAGCCAGCAGTGTGCCCAGGTGGCCAAGAAGGCCAATGGCATCCTGGCCTGCATCAGCAAGAGTGTGGCCAGCAGGAGCAGGGAGCTCATTCTCCCCCTGGACTCTGCACTGCTTAGGCCACACCTTGAGTCCTGTGTCCAGTTCTGGGCCCCTCCATTGAAGAAGGACATTGAGGTGCTTGAGTGTGTCCAGAGAAGGGCAACGAGGCTGGGGAGAGGCCTGGAGCACAGCCCTGTGGAGAGAGGCTGAGGGAGCTGGGATTGGTTAGCCTGGAGAAGAGGAGGCTCAGGGGAGACCTTCTTGCTGTCTCCAGCTACCTGAAGGGTGCTTGTAGCCAGGAGGAGGTTGCTTTCTTCTCTCAGGCAAGCAGCAGCAGAACAAGAGGACACAGTCTCAAGCTGTGCCAGGGGAAGTTTAGGCTGGAGGTGAGGAGAAAGTTGTTGCCTGAGAGAGTCATTGAGTGCTGGAATGGGCTGCCCAGGGAGGTGGTGGAGTCAGCGTCTCTGGAGGTGTTCAAGGCAGGTTTGGACGTGGCACTTGGTGCCATGGTCTGGTTTTGAGGGCTGTGGTGATGGCTTGGACTTGATGAGCTTTGAGGTCTCTTCCAACCTTGGTGATACTGTGAGACTGTGGCACTGTGATATGAAAACCATACAGAGGCTTGTTCATCAAACCTCTCCACAATGGATGCTACCAGGAGAAAGCCAAGAAGTCCCAGCACTGCCTGGGATGAAATCTCAGGGAGATCCTTGCAAATGATTTGAGCTGGAAGCTGACAAGCCAGCAAAGCTATGGGCAAGGCAGCTGGTGGACAAGCTGCACATAGCAGCCAAGCAAGAAGTGACCCAGGGCTGGGCACATCACAGCAGAACAGCAGCTGGGGGGTTTCATGCTTGGCTGTGTTTACTCCTGGGCAGCTTTGGAAGCTTTTGGCCCACACAGCCAACCTCCTGTCTCCTCAGGACACTGGACACTGCTGTGCTTTGTCTCAGCAGCCTCTGGATGGCTGGAGCCACAACTTACAGGAGTTGTGATGTGAGCAGCATGACAGAAGCTGGCAGCAGCAGAAGCTTCAGTCAGTGACCTGCCTGGTGAGCTACTGGAGAGGGTTCAGGGGAGGCTACAAAGCTGCTGAGGGGCCTGGAGCAGCTCTGTGAGCAGGAAAGGATAAGACCTGGGGCTGTTGAGCCTGGAGAAGAGCAGCCCCAGAGGGGATCTGAGCAATGCTCAGCAAGAGCTAAAGGGTGGGGTCAAAAGGATGGGGTGTCCAGTGCCAGGACAAGGGGCAGTGAAAGGAGCCCAGGAGGCTTCCTTCTGCACAGAAGGAGAAACTTCTTTGTTGTGAGGGTGCTGGAGGCCTGGAGCAGGCTGCCCAGAGAGGCTGTGGAGTCTCCTTCTCTGGAGAGATTCTAACTCCAGCTGGGCAATGTGCTCCTGGGCAAGCTGCTGTGGGTACCCTGCTTTAGCAGAGGGGTTGGACTGGATGAGCCCCAGAGGTCCCTTCCAACCCCACACTGCTGGGATTCTGGGATTCTGTTAAAGCTGAAGATAGAAGGGATGTAAATAGTGTCCATTGCTCTTGCCTTTCATTGCTCCTTTTACTGGTCCTAAGTTGGCAAATCTGAGCCCTGACCCAGCGCCTTGGTACCCCCACATCTGTATTTCTGCAGCTGTGCCTATGGCAAGAGGACTAAATTGAGCTGTCTCTTTTCAGAGTTAGCCACAGAGCTTGGCAGGGGATGCAGGTGAAAGAACACAGGAGGTGCTGGCTGGCACCCAGTCATCAGCCTCCCTTGGTGGGCACTGAGCCCAGGATGGCCCAAATATGGGCAGTTGCCTTTAGATGGTGCCTGTGGAGCTGTGCCAGCCTCACAGCCTCTGTGCAGCTGCACTTACCTGGTCCATGTCCTCTCACTGAGCAGCAGCAACAGGAAAGGAGCTGAGGCTGCCAAACTGTGTGCCTGTCTCACACAGTCACAGGATGGAGAGGCTGGAAAGGACCTCCCAGATCATCCAGCCCAACCCCTCTGCCAGAGCAGGGGCACCAAGGGCAGGACACACAGGAACACATCCAGGTGGGTCTTGCAAGTCTCCAGAGAAGACTCCATAACCTCTCTGGGCATCCTGCTCCAGGCCTCCAGCACCCTCACAACAAACAACTTTCTCCTCATGTTGAGGTAGAACCTCCTGGGTTCCAGTTTGTGCCCACTGCCCCTTGTCCTGTCCCTGGGCACTACTGCTTCTTGCCCCTCACCCTTCAGATATTTGTAAACATTAACACCCCTCCCAGCCTGCTCTTCTGCAGGCTCTCAGCCTCAGGGCTCTCAGCCTTTGTTCTCACAGAGCTGCTCCAGGGCCCTCCACTGCACTCTCTCCAGTATCTCCCTGTCCCTCTTGAGCTGGGGAACCCAGAACTGGACCCAGTACTCCAGAAATGTCCTCACTAGGGCAGATAGGAAGGAGAACCTCCCTCGACCTGCTGGCCACACTCTTCTGAATGCACCCCAGGGTACCATTGACCTTCTTGGACATCTACACCTTGTTGCTGTCCTTTGGTCTTCCCATGTGGCCAACAAGGGGGAATGGATTGAAGCTGAGGGAGAGTAGCCTTAGACTGAGTCTTAGGGAGAGTAGCTGAGTAGCTTTAGACTGGGTCTCAGGGAGAGCAGCTTTAGACTCAGTCTTAGGGAGAGAAGCTTTAGACTGAGTCTTAGGGAGAGTAGCTTTAGACTGAGTCTTAGGGAGAGCAGCTTTAGACTGAGTCTCAGGGAGAGTAGCTTTAGACTGAGTCTTAGGGAGAGCAGCTTTAGACTGGGTCTCAGGGAGAGTAGCTTTAGACTGGGTCTTAGGGAGAGCAGCTTTAGACTGGGTCTTAGGGAGAGCAGCTTTAGACTGAGTCTTAGGGAGAGCAGCTTTAGACTGAGTCTTAGGGAGAGCAACTTTAGACTGGGTCTTAGGGAGAGTAGCTTTAGACTGAGTCTTAGGGAGAGCAGCTTTAGACTGGGTCTCAGGGAGAGTAGCTTTAGACTGGGTCTTAGGGAGAGCAGCTTTAGACTGGGTCTTAGGGAGAGCAGCGTTAGACTGAGTCTTAGGGAGAGCAGCTTTAGACTGGGTCTCAGGGAGAGTAGCTTTAGACTGGGTCTTAGGGAGAAGTTCTTCAGTACAAGCATGGTGAGACTCTGGAACAGGCTGCCCATGGAGGTTGTGGATGTCCCCTCCCTGTGAGTGGCAAATGCCAGGCTGGCTGAGGCCTTGAGCAGCCCAGCCTAGTTGAGAGGTGTCCCTGCCCATGGTGGGGAGGTTGCAGTAGATGAGCTCTGAGGTCCCTCCCAGCCTGAGCCATTCTGCGATTCTCTGCTTCACTTCCCTTGGTTAATGCCCACATGGGTAGCGCCCATCCCGCTGTCAATCACCAGCCCTGCTCTGCTCTTTCTCTTTCTTCCACCTCAGGTCTCCTCAGATCCTGTCACCATGGAAATTCCCCCCAGGAGCCCTGATGAGAGTGAGAAGTCTCCTCAGTCCAAGGAGCTGCTGAGCAGCATCACGGCCAGCACCCTCTGCACCAGCTCCCGCAGCGGCTCCGTCTGGACCGAGGCCCCTAGGAGCAAGTGGGAGATCTACCACAAGCCTGTCATTGTGGTGTCCGTGGGAGCTGCTGTCTTCCTCTTTGGCATAGTCATCATCAGCCTGTCCTGCATCGAAACCAAGAACAAAAAGGTTTACAAAATGTGTGGCCCAGCCCTCCTGTCCCTGGGACTGATGCTCCTCGTCTGTGGCCTCGTCTGGATCCCTATCATCCGCAAGAAGCAGAAGCAGAGACAGAAGTCACAGTTCCTGCAGAGCCTCAAGTCCTTCTTCTTCAACCGCTGAAGGCCTGCCCAGGGCCTTCCCAGGAATGCTCCTACCCCCTCTGCCCACCTTTGTTGGTTAGCTAAAGAAAGAAACATGTTCTCTTAAAGGAGCTCTCTGCCCATGCCAGGGGGTTTGGAACTGGATGATCCTTGCGGTCCCTTCCAACCTTGACTCATTCTATCATTCTATCATTCTGATTGCATCATTCTGTCATTCTATGAGGCTGTAATTCTATCATTCTAGAATTCTGATTGTATCATTCTATCATTCTATGAGTCTATAATTCTATGCTTCTATGATTCTATCATTCTATCATTCTATGAGTCTATCATTCTATGATTCTATGAGTCTGTAATTCTATACTTCTATCATTCTATCATTCTATCATTCTGATTCTGTCATTTTATGAGTCTATAATTCTATACTTCTATCATTCTGATTGTATCATTCTATCATTCTATGAGTCTATAATTCTATGATTCTATAATTCTATCATTCTCTCGTTCTGATTGTATCATTCTATCATTCTATGAGTCTATAATTCTGTACTTCTATAATTCTATCATTCTATCATTCTGATTCTGTCATTTTATGAGTCTAGAATTCTATCATTCTCATTCTGATTGTATCATTCTATCATTCTATGAGTCTATAATTCTATCATTCTATCATTCTATGAGTCTATAATTCTATACTTCTATAATTCTATCATTCTGTCATTCTGATTCTATCATTTTATGAGTCTATAATTCTATCATTCTCTCATTCTGATTGTATCATTCTATGAGTCTATAATTCTATCATTCTATCATTCTACCATTCTATGATTTCACCCCAGTAAGTCTCTTCCCTGCAGGTGAAATGCTCTGTACCAGTCTCCAATCTGCAAATGAACTTCATGAAGCCCGGGGGGAAAAAAAAAAAAAAAAAAAAAAAAAAAAGAAAAAAAAAAAAAAAAAAAAAGAAAAAAAAGAAAAAGAGCAGAACTCTGCAGCTGAGCCCACCAAGGTGAGTCCAAGCTCTCTGCCTCACCCTCCTGTTCAAGGAGCAACCCCAAGTCACATGCTGGGAAAAGCAAAGCTCCAAAGCAACCTGGCTCCACCCAGTGACTTCTGCAAGATCGTCACCAGAGAGGAGGCAGCTGACTGCAGAACAGGAGGACAGCCTGGGGTGAGCATTGCTGACCTCAGCCAGAGCCTCAGCTGTGGGAACTGGGAGGCCAGAGATGGTTCATCCAGCATCAGTGGAGAGGAGAAGCAGGACCATGTGGTCCCAGATAACTTCCTATCCAAGGAGGCCATCAGAGCAGGCCACACACATCCCCCCCAGCTCAGGAGGAGCAGGGTGATGCACACAGCCAGGGTGTGACTGTCACTGACCCGAGCTGAGATGTGGCTGCAGCTGGACCTCGCTCCTGGCTTGGTGTGGGGAGCTCACAAACTCTGCTTGCTGCTCCAAAGGTCAATCAAGGAGCAGCACTGCAAGCAGCACTTCTTGCTCCCTCTGGCAGAAGGTGTTTAAGAAGGACTCTTAAGAAGGGCAAAGGAGGGGATTGAGCCCCTTTACTCTGCTCTCCTCAGACCCCACCTGCAGTCCTGGGTGCAGTTCTGGAGCCCCCAGCACAGGAAGGACATGGAACTGTTGGAGCCAGTCCAGAGGAGGACATGGAGATGCTCAGAGGGCTGCAGCAGCTCTGCTGTGAGAACAGGCTGAGAGAGTTGGGGCTCTGCAGCCTGCAGAAGAGAAGGCTTCCAGGAGACCTTAGAGTAGCCTTCCAGTATCTGAAGGGGGCTGCAGGAAGGCTGGGGAGGGACTATTGGCAAGGGCTTGCAATGCCAGGACAAGGGGAATGGGTTTGAACTGGCAGAGGGGAGGTTTAGTCTGGATGTTAGGAGGAACTTGGTTGCAGTGAGGGTGGTGAGGCACTGGCACAGGTTGCCCAGGGAGGTTGTGGCTGCTCCCTCCCTGGAGGGGTTCAAGGTCAGGTTGGATGAGGCCTTGAGTGCCCTGTGCTAGTGGGAGGTGTCCCTGCCTATGGCAGGGGGTTGGAACTAGATGATCCTTGAGGTCCCTTCCAACCTTCCCATTCTATGATTCTATGACTCCTCCTCCTCCAGACCTGCATGGTCAAAGCTGCTCTGCAACATCTGTCCACTTGCTCTGATGCTGGCTGCCATAGCTGCCCATAAACCCTGACCATCAGCTTATTCATGCCACCAGAAGTGGGCTACAGGCAAGAGAGAGAGGTTTGCTATCTGCCTTTAACAATTGTGTCCCTGGAGCCACCCACCAAGGACAGCAGGGCTCTTTCTGCATGTTTTTGACTCTCACTTTCCATTTGCAGCAGGCCTGGTTTACTTTAAAAGACAAAGGTGAGATGCAAATTCTCAGTCTGAAGAACTGGTCTGAGTCTGGACAGCAAGGTCTGGGCTCATGACATCCAGCTCCCAGTTCTGGGTTCTGGTGTTGGTGGGATCCAGAAATTCATAGAATGGGTTGGGTTGGGAGGGGCCTCAAAGATTATCCAGTTCCAACCCCCCCTGGGACACCTTCCACCAGCACAGGTTGCTCAAGACCCCATCCAGCATGGCCTTGAACACCTCCAGGGAGGGGGCAGCCACGGCCTCCCTGGGCAACCAGCATCTCACCACCCTCACTGTAGAGAATTTCTTTCTAACCCCACACTGGTTCTTGACAAGTGCTGATCCAGTCTGGATGCCACAGCAGCCCCTCCTCACTCTGGCTGAGCTGAGGGAGAGCTCCCAGCACAGCAAGCAGGGTCCTGACACCCGCTGCAGAGTGAGGATGTGGTCAGTGCAGAAGCAGAACAGAAGCACTGAAGAGGAGAATTGTGTTCAGTTCTGGGCTCCCCAGTTCAGGGGGACAGGAATCTGCTTCAGAGTCCAAGGGAGGGCTACAAAGATGCAGAAGGGACTGGAGCACTGCCTGTGGAGGTGGCTGAGGGAACTGGGGCTGTTTGGTCTGGGGAAGAGAAGACTGAGAAGGGATCTAATCAATGTCTGAAAATATCTGAGGGCTGGGGGTCAGGAGGGAGGGGACAAACTCTTCTCACCTGTGCCCTGGCATAGGACAAGGGCAAGGGATGGAAACTACAGCACAGGAAGTTCCACCTCAGCATGAGGAAAAACTTCTTGACCGGAAGGGTCCCAGAGCCCTGGCACAGGCTGCCCAGAGAGGCTGTGGAGTCTCCTTCTCTGGAGCCTTTCCAGCCCTGTCTGGATGTGTTCCTGTGTGACCTGTGCTGGATTCTCTGGCCCTGCTTTGGCACTGGGTTTGGATTCAGTGATCTGTGGAGGTCCCTTCCAATTCCTGACACCCTGTGAAACTGTGATCCTGTGACTCCCCCAAGCCCCTCTTTGCAATGTGCACCTCCAACGGGAAGTCAAGGCAGCTCTGTTGCTCTTCTGCAGGAAACAGAGAGGCTGGCAGCGGTCCACAAAGTGTGATGTGTTTGTTCTTTGGTGACAAGCAGGGCATGACAACCTCCATCACCTGCTAGCAACAGCTCCCAAGGAGCTCTGCAGGAAAGCACAAGGAATGGGGCATGCAGACCACAGCCCTTCTGGTTAGTGTCCATCTTCCAGCTAAGAGCAGCTCAGAGCCAAGGCAGAAGTTGTTCCAGAGCACTGCTTAATGGCCACCATGTCCATCTCCTCCTCTTTTGTCCCCTCTTTCAAATCGATTTGTGTTCTTAGTCTCTGTGACATCCTGGAGCTGTAATTTCATCAAGCTTTGGTTTTCCAGACAGGCTGGAAGCTCTGCAGAGCATCAGGAGGCACAGCAGAAGCAGAAGGCAGCAGATCCTGCTGCTGCAGGCTGGTGGGCAGCAGCAGGGCAGTGAAAAGGGAGATGTGTTCACTGGAGTCAAGGATCATGAAGCTGTAGCTGTGGGAGCTGCAGTCAGGGTTTGCATTCCCCTGGGGGCAATATTTAGCCTCCTCTTGGCCCTCTCCTTTATTTCTGAGCCTGGTGCCACACCAGCATGTCTGCTTGCAAATGTGGCCCAAGGTGCTCATGGCCCAAAGCCTTTGAGTGGAGCATTTGTGCTGCCACAGTCTGGCTGACACATTTAACCAGGCAGCTCAGGCTCACCTTGGCACTGCTGCCAGACTCCTGCCAGTATGTGACCAGGCCTGGCTGGTGCCATGCACACAGAGCTCCCCTGCACCAGGGCTTGGAGAGCTTGAGGAGGCATCTCCCAGCGTGGCAGATGACACAGATGGGTCAGGAGTACTCAAACAAAGCAAATCTCTTTGTTTCAAGCTCAATTTGAGGCTGAGCTTAGCTTCCTGGAGGGGTGCAGATGTGTCCTCAGGCAGCCCAGGTCTGTGAATGGGGTGTACAAAGTGTATGCCCTGGCAGTGCCCCAGTCAGCTTCCATGTGTTCCTCAGCCATTTGCCACTCTCTGCTGGTTCCTACAATCCTGACATGACATGAGGGAGCAGTCTGCATTGATTGAGTTGCAACAGGCTGGGGATGCTCACCCTGCTCAGGGGGAAGCTGCAGGCAGAAGAGCAGGCAAACATCAGGACTCAGGAGGGGAAAACCATGGAGCAACAAAAAGAGCATCACCAGATGCCAACTGGTCCCAACTGGGTTTCCTAAGGTTGCAGAACCTGGAGGAAGCACCTGGAAATGGACACTGCTGCAAATAGCTCTGCTGTGGCAAGAGAGCACCCAGTCTAAGACAGATGTCCAAAGGGACACAGCTGGAGGACTGGAAGAAACAAAAGGCCTGGAGTGTGGTTCTCTCTGTCTGCAAGGCTCCTGTTTTCATCTCTGCAAGGCTCCTGCTCTCATCTCTGCAAGGCTCCTGCTCTCATCTCTGCAAGGCTCCTGTTCTCATCTCTGCAAGGCTCCTGCTCTCATCTCTGCAAGGCTCCTGCTCTCATCTCTGCAAGGCTCCTGCTCTCATCTCTGCAAGGCTCCTGCTCTCATCTCTGCAAGGCTCCTGCTCTCATCTCTGCAAGGCTCCTGCTCTCATCTCTGCAAGGCTCCTGCTCTCATCTCTGCAAGGCTCCTGCTCTCATCTCTGCAAGGCTCCTGCTCTCATCTCTGCAAGGCTCCTGCTCTCATCTCTGCAAGGCTCCTGCTCTCATCTCTGCAAGGCTCCTGCTCTCATCTCTGCAAGGCTCCTGCTCTCATCTCTGCAAGGCTCCTGCTCTCATCTCTGCAAGGCTCCTGCTCTCATCTCTGCAAGGCTCCTGCTCTCATCTCTGCAAGGCTCCTGCTCTCATCTCTGCAAGGCTCCTGCTCTCATCTCTGCAAGGCTCCTGCTCTCATCTCTGCAAGGCTCCTGCTCTCATCTCTGCAAGGCTCCTGCTCTCATCTCTGCAAGGCTCCTGCTCTCATCTCTGCAAGGCTCCTGCTCTCATCTCTGCAAGGCTCCTGCTCTCATCTCTGCAAGGCTCCTGCTCTCATCTCTGCAAGGCTCCTGCTCTCATCTCTGCAAGGCTCCTGCTCTCATCTCTGCAAGGCTCCTGCTCTCATCTCTGCAAGGCTCCTGCTCTCATCTCTGCAAGGCTCCTGCTCTCATCTCTGCAAGGCTCCTGCTCTCATCTCTGCAAGGCTCCTGCTCTCATCTCTGCAAGGCTCCTGCTCTCATCTCTGCAAGGCTCCTGCTCTCATCTCTGCAAGGCTCCTGCTCTCATCTCTGCAAGGCTCCTGCTCTCATCTCTGCAAGGCTCCTGCTCTCATCTCTGCAAGGCTCCTGCTCTCATCTCTGCAAGGCTCCTGCTCTCATCTCTGCAAGGCTCCTGCTCTCATCTCTGCAAGGCTCCTGCTCTCATCTCTGCAAGGCTCCTGCTCTCATCTCTGCAAGGCTCCTGCTCTCATCTCTGCAAGGCTCCTGCTCTCATCTCTGCAAGGCTCCTGCTCTCATCTCTGCAAGGCTCCTGCTCTCATCTCTGCAAGGCTCCTGCTCTCATCTCTGCAAGGCTCCTGCTCTCATCTCTGCAAGGCTCCTGCTCTCATCTCTGCAAGGCTCCTGCTCTCATCTCTGCAAGGCTCCTGCTCTCATCTCTGCAAGGCTCCTGCTCTCATCTCTGCAAGGCTCCTGCTCTCATCTCTGCAAGGCTCCTGCTCTCATCTCTGCAAGGCTCCTGCTCTCATCTCTGCAAGGCTCCTGCTCTCATCTCTGCAAGGCTCCTGTTCTCATCTCTGCAAGGCTCCTGTTCTCATCTCTGCAAGGCTCCTGCTCTCATCTCTGCAAGGCTCCTGCTCTCATCTCTGCAAGGCTCCTGCTCTCATCTCTGCAAGGCTCCTGTTCTCCATGTCTCATGATCAAGGACAAGTAGACAGTGAAATGCTGACCTGCTATGAAGACACTGAACCCAGGAGCCCAAGGGGACTGCAGACTGCTCATTCTCAACACCAATATTAGGTCTGATTAAAGCCAACATTTCCCAAGGGACTTGGATGTTGCGGCTGTGGTCTCATGTCTGTGGCTTTGGCCTGAAGGTAGAGAAAGGACATTGAGTGGGTTTTAGGCAGAGGCTGGTGTGGCATCCCGAGGGCACCATGCAGGAGGGCTCACTGAGGATGTGAGGAGGAGTGGGGCTGGGTATGTTGTTGTGGGTGGTGCCCATGTACCCTGGGGGAGGGTGTCAGGTCTGTGGACACCTCAGTTGAAGCATGAGGAGCAGGTGAGTGTAGCAGGGAAGTGCCCAGCAAGAGGATGTGTCAAGCAAGAGGCCAGGGAGTATCAAAGCTTGCTGAGGAGAGGACAGGGGGTTCATCAGAGGGGTCTCACCCTTTGCTGCCCAGATCTGCAGGGGCATAGGGAGGGCAAGGGAGGGAGGTGGTAGCTGAAGGGAAAGTGAGATTAGCAGCTTGGAGATCAATGTGCAGACAGAAGTGCAGGAGCAGAGAGGGAAATCTCCACTTTATTGCCTGGGATGTAAGAGATTAGTGCTGGGAAGCTGGGTGGGCCTTGCACTTGTGCATGAATAGAGTCACTGAATGGCAGAACCCTTCTGGTCAGAGCAGAGCTTTCAGCCATGAACCCAGCACTGCAGGCTCACCACCAACCCATGGCCCTCAGCACATCTACACTGCCTGGAAACCCCTGCATGGATGGGGACTGCATTGCTGCCCTGGGCAGCCTGAGCCAGCCTTGACAGCCCTTCTGGGGAAGAAATTGCTCCTCATGGCCAACATAAACCTCCCCTGGGGCAATTTGAGGCCTTTGCTCTTGTTCTATAGCTCATTACCTAAGACAAGAGACCAACCTCCATCCCCACCTTGCTACAATAATGATGAGGGGACAAAGACATCTCTCTTCTGGAGAAAGGCTGAGGGACCTGAGGCTTTTTAGCCTAGAGAATAGAAGACTGAGGGGAGAACTTCTAGAATCACAGAATGGTTTAGGTTGAAAGGGACCTCAAAGCTCATCCAGCTTAAACCCCCTGCCATAGGCAGGGACACCTCCCACTAGAACAGCTCACTCAAGGCCTCATCCAAGCCTGGTCTTGAACACGTCCAGGGAGGTTGTGGAGCACAGAAGCACAAAATGGGATCAAAGATCACATTCTGTGCTTCTGTGATCCACAACCTCCCTGGCTCCCTGGGCAACCTGTGCCAGTGTCTCACCACCTTCACTGCAAACAACTTCTTCCCAGCATCCAGTTTCAATCTCTCCTCTGCCAATTCAAACTCATTCTTCCTCATCCTATCATGACAAGCCCTTGTCAATAGTCCCTCCACAGCCTTCCTGGAGCCCCCTTCAGATCCTGCAAGGCCACTCCAAGGTCTCCTGGAAGCCTTCTCTTCTCCAGGCTGCAGAGCCCCAACTCTCTCAGCCTGTCCTCACAGCAGAGCTGCTGCAGCCCTCTCAGCATCTTGGTGACCTCCTCTGGACTGGCTCCAACAGTTCCATGTCCTTCCTGTGCTGGGGGCTCCAGAACTGCACACAGGACTGCAGGTCTTATCAATGCTTAGCAATAGTTAAAAGGTGGCTGGCAGGAGGGTGAGTCCAGACTGGTGTCAGTGGTGCCCAGGGACAGGTTCAAAGTGGAACACAAGAAATTCTGTCTAAACATGAGGAGGAACTTCTCTACTTTGAGGGTGGCAGAGTACCAGAGCAGGCTGCCCAGAGTTTGTGGAGTATCCTTCTCTGGACAGATTCCAAACCCACTTGACCATTGTGGTCCTGGCCAAGCTGCTGTGGGTTCTTTAAGCAGGGGGATTGGACTGGATCATAGAATCATAGAATGGGAAGGTTGGAAAGGACCTCAAGGATCATCCAGTTCCAAACCCCTGCCATAGGCAGGGACACCTCCCACTAGCACAGCTCACTCAAGGCCTCCTCCAACCTGGCCTTGAACACCTCCAGAGAGGGAGCAGCCACAACCTCCCTGGGCAACCTGTGCCAGTGTCTCACCACCCTCACTGGAAAGAACTTCCTCCTGACATCCAGTCTAAATTTTCCCTCTGCCACTTCAAACCCATTCCCCTTGTCCTGCCATTCCCAGACCTTGTCAATAGTCCCTCCCCAACCTTCCTGCAGCCCCCTTCAGATCCTGCAAGGTCACTCCAAGCTCTCCTGGAAGCCTTCTCCTCTCCAGGCTGCACAGCCCCAACTCTCTCAGCCTGTG
>VWZE01005899.1:28799-42438 GCA_013396675.1 Eubucco bourcierii
CCCGTCAGTCAGCTCGGGCTCCCTCTGTCCCCCTCAGCCAGCTCTGGCTGCCTCTGTCACCCTCAGCCAGCTCTGGCTGCCTCAGCCTGCTGCAGTGGTTTGGGAGAGGCTCCTGCCAGCACCTCTGGATGCTGCCCTGCAGGTCAGAGCCCACAGCCATTCCCCAGGTCCTGCTGCCAGGTCTCACAGACAGGAGTGCCCAGCAGCACCTCCAGCTTCTGACCACTTCTGAGGAGCATTTGCAGATCTCCCAGAAAAGCTTTCAGCTGCCGTGTGCCCACCAGAGCTGTCTGCCAGCCAGAGGGTGCTGATGTTCACAGCACAAAGAAGGGCAGGGGATGCTGGGCTCCCTCTGCACCGTGGTCTGCTTGGGCTGAGCAGCCTCTGGCCAAGGATGTGAAGGTTCCTTCAAAGTGTGGAGGCTTCTCTGGCAGAGGGGAGCATGGGTTAAATCACTGCCAGAGAAGCCCAGAATGCATCAGGTTGGAAGGGAGTCTCAAGGCACATCTTGCCCAACTGCCCTGTAGGCAGCAGGGGCACCTCCAGCTAGAGCAGACTGCTAAGGACCACAACAGCTTTGGCCTTGAATGTCTCCAGGGATGGGGCCTCAACCAGAGCCCTGGGCAGCCTGTGGCAGTGTTCCACCACTCTCACTGTGCACAACTTCCTCCTGAGGTCCAACCTAACTCTGCCCTGCTCCAGTCTCAATCCATTGCCCTTCACCCTGTCATCACAGGCCCTTCTGAACAGTCCCTCCCCAGCCTTCCTGCAGGTCTCCTTCAGGTCCTGGAAGGTTGCTCTAAGATCTCCCCAGAGCCTTCTCTTCTGCAGACTGCACAGCTCCAGTTCCCTCAGCCTGTCTTTGTAAGAGGTGCTCTATGCACTGTGATGCTTTGAAGCAGTCTTCTGTGGGATGCTTTCCAGGGGATCAGCATCACCACCCAGGGGTCACAGAGCAGTGCACAGGGAAGGAGCCTTTCCTGCTTCAGTGCTGCTCCTGTCCAGCCTGGCTGTCTGCAGAACTGCAACCTCTGGTGAGTGCAGGGCAGGCTGTGGATGGAGTCTACCTGGACTTCAGCAAAGCCTCTGACACCCTCTGCCACAACAAGTTCCTGGCACAGCTGGCAGCTCCTGGCTTGGACAGATTCACTCTGATGTGGGTGAAGGACTGGTTGGAGAGCTGGGCCCAGAGAGTGCTGGTGAATGGTGCCACAGCCAGCTGGTAGTTGGCACCACTGGTGTCCCCCAGGGATCAGTGCTGGGCACAGTCCTGTTCAATATCTTTACTGATGATCTGGACCAGGGGATTGAGTCCAGCATCAGTAAGTGTGCAGATGACACCAGGTCGGGAGCAGGTGTGGAGCTGTTGGAGGGTAGGAGGCTCTGCAGAGGGACCTGGGCAGGCTGCATGGGTGGGCAGAGGCCAATGGGATGAGACTGAACAAGGCTCAGTGCAGGGTTCTACACTTTGGCCACAACAACCCCAAGCAGTGCTGCAGGCTGCGGACAGAGTGGCTGAGAGCAGCCAGGCAGAGAGGGACCTGGGGGTGCTGGGAGAGAGGAGCTGCACATGAGGCAGCAGTGTGCCCAGGTGGGCAGCAGAGCCAAGGGCATCCTGGCCTGGCTCAGGAGCAGTGTGGGCAGCAGGAGCAGGGAGGTTCTTCTGCCCTGTGCTCAGCACTGCTCAGGCCACACCTTGAGTGCTGTGTCCAGTTCTGGGCTCCTCAATTCAAGAGAGATGTTGAGGTGCTGGAAGGTGCCCAGAGAAGGGCAGCAAGGCTGGGGAGGGGCCTGGAGCACAGCCCTGTGAGGAGAGGCTGAGGGAGCTGGGGGTGTGCAGCCTGCACAAGAGGAGGCTCAGGGCAGAGCTCATTGCTCTCTGCAGCTACCTGAAGGGAGGCTGGAGCCAGCTGGGGTTGGGCTCTGCTGCCAGGCACCCAGGGACAGAAGAAGAGGACACAGCCTCAAGCTGTGCCAGGGCAGGTCCAGGCTGGATGTTAGGAGGAAGTTCTTGCCAGAGAGAGTGATTGGCATTGGAATGAGCTGCCCAGGGAGGTGGTGGAGTGCCCATCCCTGGAGGTGTTCAAGACAAGCCTGGCTGGGGCACTTAGTGCCATGGTCTGGTTGGTTGGTCAGGGCTGGGTGCTAGGTTGGGCTGGGTGAGCTCGGAGCTCTCTTCCAACCTGTTCAACTCTATCACCCTATAACCACTGCTCATCACTCAGTGTCTCTCTGGGAGGGCTCTGCTGGTTTTACCATTCCTCCACACAGGGATGTCCTGGGGACTTGGTACCAATTGCTCTGAGGTTTCACTGGGTTAAGGAAGCTCTTCCTGCAGCAGGCCTGGGAGGAGAGCACTCAGAGGGTGGCTTTGCTCCTGCAGCCATGAGTCCAACAGCTGAGACTCAGTTCTGACCATGTGTGGAACTGCTGGCCCCGAAGGAGAGCAGTCCTCTGGTGCCACAGGAGTGAGATTGCTCACCCCTGCCAAAGCTCTGCTCATCTGCAGCCACAGAACCACAGAATCATAGAATCTTGAATCACAGAATCATAGAACCATAAAATCATAGAATCTTAGCACCATAGAACCTTAGAATTATAGAATCACAGAACCATAGAATGATAGAATCCCAGGATCATAGGATCATAGAATCATAGCATCTTAGAATCATGTCATCTTAGAACCATAGAATCATAGTATCATAGAAACATAGAATCACAGAATCATAGAATCTTAGAATCATAGAACCTTAGAATTATAGAATCATAGAACCATAGAATCATAGAATAGTTTGGGTTGGGAAAGACCTCCAAGATCATCCAGTCCAACCATCCACCCATCACCAGCAGGCCCCTGTGTTTATGGCAGCTGCAGCAACTCACCACCATGCACAGCCAGCCCTGAGCTGTGGAGCTGTGGCTGGAGATCACCATGCATGGCCCATCCCTGGGCTGCTTGACCAAGCAGCATGATGCTGCCCTTCCCTTTTCTCCTCATCCTCAGGCAGGTAGCTCCTCAGAGCTCAGCCCATGCTGCAAGACCTTATCTGCATCTCAGCACAGGACAAACATCCTGCAGGCTCCTGCTGGGGTCTGTCTCCAGGTGTTCAGCTCAGTAAATACTGACTGGCTCCTGCTAGCCACAGATTTCTTCAGACTGCTTCCATTCCCCTGCTCAAATTCTTGCTGCTCCCAACTTACACACAGCCCTGGGAAGCAACTGTCATTGTCCCCTGTGAAGAACTGGTTCACACTGGCACATTCCTCTGCAAACCTGTTCCAGGGCAGCTGCAGGAAGAAGTGTTTGCTGCTAACATCATCTTTACAGCTGCAGCAGGATTGGGCTAGGACAAGGCAGAGGAGGTCAGCAGAGTTTTCTGCTCTTTCTTATGTATCTTTGGAACAAAATGCAACTGTTTGTGGTCTTTTCTCTACTCTGCTCTCCTCAGACCCCACTTGGAGTCCTGTGTGCAGTTCTGGAGCCCTCAGCACAGGAAGGACATGGAAGTGTTGGAGCCAGTCCAGAGGAGGCCACCAAGATGCTGAGAGGGCTGCAGCAGCTCTGCTGTGAGGACAGGCTGAGAGAGTTGGGGCTCTGCAGCCTGGAGAGGAGAAGGCTTCCAGGAGAGCTTGGAGTGGCCTTGCAGGATCTGAAGGAGGCTACAGGAAGGCTGTGGAGGGACTATTGACAAGGTCTGGGAATGACAGCACAAGGGGAATGGGTTTGAAGTGTGAGAGGGGAGATTGAAAGTGGATGTTAGGAGGAAGTTGTTTGCAGTGAAGGTGGTGAGACACTGGCACAGGTTGAGGGTGGTGAGACACTGGCACAGGTTGCCCAGGGAGGTTGTGGAGCACAGAAGCACCCAACGTGATCAAAGATCTTTGATCACGTTGGGTGCTTCTGTGCTCCACAACCTCCCTGGAGGTGTTCAAGACCAGGATGGATGAGGCCTTGAGTGACCTGTGCTAGTGGGAGGTGTCCCTGCCTATGGCAGAGGATTGGAACTGGATGATCCTTGAGGTCCCTTCCAACCCTACCAATCTATGATTCTATGATTCTGAACCATCAATTGAAGCTGAATAACCTTCTGGCATCCATTGGGTTCCTTTGCAGCCCAGGGAGTGACTTGATTTAGTGTGTGACATTTCCTTTCATGCTAGCATGGGCAAATGGCTGCTGACATGCACTGCTTGGCACTGCTGAAAGGCATCCAAATGCAAAGCCTGTCTCACACAGAGCACCTCCAAGCTGGGCTGCAGGGTCCCCCTGAAGGACAATCAGTGTAAGGAGCTCACCTTGCCATGTTTGGTACACGAATGCTGGAGGCTGCAGAGGAAGGAATGATGGAATCACAGGGTGGTGAGGGTTGGAAAGGACCACTAGAGATCATTCAGTCCAACACCCCTGGCAGAGAAGGATCACAGGAACACATCCAGCAAGGTTTGGAAAGTCTCCAGAGAAGGAAACCCTACAACCTCTCTGGGCAGCCTGCTCCAGGGCTCCAGCACCCTCACACCAAAGAGGTTTCTCCTCATGTTGAGGTGGAATCTCCTGTTTCAGCTTGTAGCCCTTGTTCCTTGTCCTGTCAGTGGACACCACTGAAAAGAGCCTGGCACCTTCACCTTGCCACCCCTCAGGTACTTAGAGATGTTGATGAGATTCCCTCTCAGCCTTCTCCTCTCCAGACTAAACAGCTTCAACCTTTCTTCTTTGAACACATTCTGTGCTTCTGTGCTCCACAACTTCCCTGGGTGTTCAGGACCAGGTTGGATGAGTCCTTGAGTGACCTGTACTAGTGGGAGGTGTCCCTGCCTATGGCAGGGGGGTGCAATTGGCTGAGCTTTGAGGGCCCTTCCAACCTAAACCAGATCACATTCAGTGATTTCTGTGCTCTACAACCTCCCTGGGCAACCTGTGCCAGTGTCTCACCACCCTCACTGCAAACAACTTCCTCCTAACATCCACTTTCAATCTCCCCTCTGACACTTCAAACCCATTTCCCTTGTCCTGCCATTCCCAGACCTTGTCAACAGTCCCTCCCCAGCCTTCCCCCTTCAGATCCTGGAAGGCTACTCTAAGATCTCTTGGAAGCCTTCTCTTCTCCAGGCTGAAGAAGGTTGGAAAAGATCTGTAAGAGTATCAGGTCCAATTGCCAACTCAGCAGCACTATGCTCACTAAACCATGTCCCTGGTGCAACCCCTGGAGATGAGGTCATCTCCAGCAGGTACCCTCCAGATGGACACTGCTCCAGTCCCTGATGCTGTGCTCCTGTTCAATGCACTTTCCTCAGGCTTTGGCATTCCCTGCACAGCCAGGCCATGGGGCAGGTTGGGAGCTCTGGGAAGCTGTGTCTTGTCTGGTGGTTCAGCTCTGACTTGTTTTGACCTGGGTGGTGGCACAGGTTGTCTGATCCGAGGCTTTCCAGCACCGCCTGCTTCCTGGGGCTGTGGCAAGGCTCATGTGCTTCTGGTGCTTTAGACAGAGCATGGAGTGCATCCAGAGCAGGCCACCAAGATGATCCCAGGGCTGGAGAACCTACCCTCTGGGGACAAGTTTAAGGAGTTGGGGGTGATCAGCCTGGAGAAGAGAAGGCTCCAGGCAGACCTTGGAGCAGTCTCCCAGTGCCTGAAGGGACTGCAGGAGAGCTGGAGAGGAACTTTTGACAAGGGCTGGGAGTGACAGGACAAGAGGCAATGGTTTTGTGCTGGGAGAGAGGAGAGTGAGGCTGGAGATGAGGAAGAAATTCTTTGCAGTGAGGGTGGGGAGACACTGGCACAGGTTGTCCAGGGAGGCTGTGGATGTTCCCTCCCTGGAGGTGTCCAAGGCCAGGTTGGATGAGGCCTTGAGCAGCCTGTGCTGGTGGGAGGTGTCCCTGCCCATAGCAGGGGATTGGAACTGGCTGAGCTTTAACGCCCCTTCCAATGTGAATCATTCCATGATTCTATGAAATTCCTATGCCTCAGTTTACCTGTAAACAGAGGGAACAGAGCAAGTGTCCAGGCCATCAGCAGGATGCCAGAGCTGGTTCTACAGACCTTGCCAGGACCTCTGCATGGAGGATGCTGCCCCAAAGTGGCACAGGATGCCCTGGTTCTCAAATGGAGGCAGCAGAGCCTGTCTGCAGGCTGACTCAGGACCACACCTGCACGTCTGAGGCAGTGTGGGTGTGACCACAGCCTGTGCCAGCAGCAGGTCCCTTCCCTGGAGAGCTCACACATGCCCTGGGCTCTGCTCCAGGACAGGCAGCCACAGGGCTGGGGACACAAAGGGGTTAAAGCAGTATCAGTGTCCTGCTCCCCAGCTCTGCTCTGACATTTGTACTTCCTCCTGTGCCAGCAGAAGCTGCAAGGAGAGACTGCTGGATGCTGCTGGCACCTTCAGCCCTGCCCTGTGCCAGCAGAGGCTGCAAGGAGAGACTACTGGATGCTTGCAAGGAGAGACTGCTGGATGCTGCTGGCACCTCCAGCCCTGCCCTGAGCGTCCCTCCACCATGGAGCTCTTCAGGCTGGTTGGTCGCTGTCCTGTGATCCTCCTCCTGGCTGTGCTGTGTGATCTGCTCGGGCTGATCACCCTCCTCGTGGGAATTTTTGCTCCACTAAGCTTCTGGGATTTCTTTGTTTACTTGGGAGCTCTGCTGCTCGCCTTCAGCCTCCTCTTTTGGGTCTTCTGGTACACATTCAACATTGAGGTCTCCTTTAGGGAGCTAGGGTTGAACTAAGCCAGCAAAGCCCAAATGGAAACTTGCACTTGAAGGAGCAACATCACACACTGGGAAGCTCTAAGGCATCATCCAGCTGGTGAAGAGCAGCCAAGAAAGACCAGAAGGAAGGGCCTGCTGGTCCCTGAAGCAGCAACCAGCCAGATGGACCCTCAGGGGAAAGGTACCTACAGCTCAGCCTGCACAGGGATGCTTTGCTAGTGCTGGGGAATGGAGAGGTCTTAACAGGGCAGCCAGACCCTCCTGCTGGTGACAACCTCTCTTCAGAAGCATTAGACTGCAAAATGCTCTGGAATGGCTTAATGGTGGAAAGGAGCTTGGTGCTGATGAGATGAGCCTGTCTGAATGAACATGGGGAGGGGGCTTTTGGTGACAGCTGGAGGGGGCTAGCATCTGGGGTTTATTTCCTGAACACTTCCCATCGGGTGAGGGTCCTGGAGAGCCTCTGCTCTGTCACAGAATCACAGAATGGTTTGGGTTGGGAAAGCCTTTTAGAATGAGTGAGCCAAATCATTCTCTAGCTCTGCCTAGTCTGAGGCTAAACAGGCTCCTGAAGCTGCTTACAGACACTGCTGCCTTTAGCAGGGAGGTGCTGAGCAGACTTCTGGAGTCACAGAACCATTGTGGTTGGAAAAGACCTTTAAGATCAACCAAGTTCAACCATTCCCTAACTCTGCCAGGGTGTTAAACCATGCCCTGCAGCCCCACATCTCTGTGTCCTTTAAACACCTCCAGGGATGGGCATTCCACCACCTCCATGGGCAGCCTGTGCCAGTCTTTAAGAAATCTGCCATGGAGGAAGTTTCTTCTGCTGTCCAACCCAAACCACTCGTGACAGCTTCTGGTAGCAGAGGGACAAGCAGTGTGGGCTGTCACCAAGTGATAGAGCCTGGGCAAACAGAGACAGTCAACAGCAATAACACAGGCCCAGGCTGTGCCTTGGCACCAAATTCTCTAAGTGGGATGTGAGATTCTGTCCTTTTGCTTTGTCCTGCTCTGCCCTGCTCTGCTCTGCTCTGCCATGCCCTGCTCTGCTCTGTTCTGCCCTGCTCTACTCTACTGTACCCTGCTCTGCTCTGCTGTGCCCTGCTCTGCTGTGCCCTGCTCTGCTCTGCCATGCCCTGCTCTGCTCTGCTCTGCCCTGCTCTACTCTACTGTACCCTGCTCTGCTCTGCTGTGCCCTGCTCTGCTCTGCCCTGCTCTGCTCTGCCATGCCCTGCTCTGCTCTGCTCTGCCCTGCTCTACTCTACTGTGCCCTGCTCTGCTCTGCTCTGCCCTGCTCTGCTCTGCTCTGCCCTGCTCTACTCTACTGTGCCCTGCTCTGCTCTGCTCTGCCCTGCTCTGCTCTGCTCTGCCCTGCTCTACTCTACTGTGCCCTGCTCTGCTCTGCTCTGCCCTGCTCTGCTCTGCTCTGCCCTGCTCTACTCTACTGTGCCCTGCTCTGCTCTGCTCTGCCCTGCTCTGCTCTGCTCTGCCCTGCTCTACTCTACTGTGCCCTGCTCTGCTCTGCTCTGCCCTGCTCTGCTCTGCTCTGCCCTGCTCTACTCTACTGTGCCCTGCTCTGCTCTGCTCTGCCCTGCTCTGCTCTGCTCTGCCCTGCTCTACTCTACTGTGCCCTGCTCTGCTCTGCTCTGCCCTGCTCTGCTCTGCTCTGCCCTGCTCTACTCTACTGTGCCCTGCTCTGCTCTGCTCTGCCCTGCTCTGCTCTGCTCTGCCCTGCTCTACTCTACTGTGCCCTGCTCTGCTCTGCTCTGCCCTGCTCTGCTCTGCTCTGCCCTGCTCTACTCTACTGTGCCCTGCTCTGCTCTGCTCTGCCCTGCTCTGCTCTGCTCTGCCCTGCTCTACTCTACTGTGCCCTGCTCTGCTCTGCTCTGCCCTGCTCTGCTCTGCTCTGCCCTGCTCTACTCTACTGTGCCCTGCTCTGCTCTGCTCTGCCCTGCTCTGCTCTGCTCTACTTTGCTCTGCCCTGGGGAAGACCCCAGCTGGAGTACTGCGTCCAGGTCTGGAGCCCTCAACACAGGAAGGACCTAGACCTGATGGAGAGGATCCAGAGGAGGCCACAAAGATGATTAGAGAGCTGGGCCCCCTCTCTTATAAAGGCAGACTGAAAGAATTCAGGTTGTTCAGCCTGGAGAAGGCTCTAGGGAGATCTCAGAGCAGCATTTCAATCTTTGAAGGGGACCTACACGAAGGCTGGGGAGGGAGTGTTTAGAAGGGCTTGGAGCAATAGGATGAAGAGCAAGGATTTGAAGGTGCAGTGTGAGTCACAGTGCTTTACAGCCCCACACTTCCCAGGGTGCCCAGAGCAGGAGTTCAGCTTTACCCTCCACCACCAGCCTCTGGGAGCTTTTTCACCCATGTGCCCTTGGGACTACCTCCTTCAAGAATTTCCTTGATGTGCCTCTAGATAAAAGTCTGTAACAAGCCTGAGTTGAATGGAAGGGCAGCAGCAACCAACACCCTCCTTTATTTGCTCAGGGATTTTTAATTGCTAAAGCTCAGCCTGCTCAATCCAGCCTGTGAAGCCTGGCTCAGGGCTTTGTCACCATTCAATGTCTGTCCCTTGTTGGATGAGTCCCTCAGGGACAACTCCCAGGGTGCTCAGTGGCACCACTCAGGGTACCCAGTGGGAAATGGGTGCAAGGTCCTCATCACAATACTTGTCCCTCCTGCCTCCAGGGCTGGTAGGGTTGAGCTCTCCTGAAGGATGCTTAGTGGAGAGAAAGGTCCCTGCCAGCAGCTGACCTTGGGATGAGTCAGTGCACAGCAGCAGCATGTGCCCAGGGGAAAGCTGTGGGGTGGTAAGGAGTGGAGGGTGATGCCTCAGCCACCCCAGGAACCACTGTCAGCCCTGTGCCCACATCTCCTGCCACATGCTGATGAGGCTCTACCCATTCCCTTGGATGGTCTCCAATGTCCCCCACCACACACTGACCCAGTCCTAGGCCCCAGGAGCCAGCATTCACCATGCCAAGATGCTGCTTGCACATTTCCTCCTCTGCTTCACCTGTGGCCTCTTACAGGCACCCAGCTCCTGTGGCTCCAGGCAGTCACAGAAGCAGAGAATGGTCTGGGTTGGAAGGGACCTCCAGAGGTCATCCAGTCCAACCTCCTCTGCAGTCAGCAGGGACATCCTCAACTAGATCAAGCTGCACATAGCCTTGTCCAGCCTCACCTTGAATATCTCCAGGGATGGGCACCCAACCACCTCCCTGGGAAACCTGTTGCAGTGCTCCAGCACCCTCATGGTGCAGAACTTGTTCCTAACATCCAATCTAAATCTGTTCTGCTCTAGTTTGCAGCCATTGTCCTGTCACCACAGGTAGGGCAAGCCCTGCTCCTCAACAGGATATGTGTGTGTGTCTGTGTGTGTCTGTGTGTGTCTGTGTGCGTGCATAAGGTGCCCTCAGTGTCCTTCACCTTCTCCAGGCACCCAGCACAGAGGGATGTGGGCACAGGCAGGACATGATGGCTTCAGTGTCCCCTGTGCACAGGCAGAAGCCATCACCCAGGCCCAGCTGCCAAAGGCAAAACCTCTCACTTGTGGTGTGTGCCCCTGACAGGGGACCATGGGATTTGCCTTGTCTCACTGTGCCACCTCTCCCACGGTGGGTGCCCCTGAGCCTGCATACCCCAGCATGTCCAGAACACCTCCTGTAATGGTTTCCAATGTCCCTTTCTATCCCAGGGAGTTTTATTCCTCCTTCTGCTCTCCCCAGACCTCACTGGCTGGAGCAGAGCCCATGCACACCAGAGCCAGCTTTACCCTGCTCTGGTGGGCAGGATAAGCACGAGTGGAGCCCCTGTGAGTCCCCATCCCCTGGAGGCTCAGCACTGGGAGAGCTGGCCCAAGCCCAGCACCTTATTGACCCAGGAGCTTATCTTTCACCATTGGGTTTTTGTGGTTTTGTGCTTGGTCTGTTTGCTCCAGGCTGCTGGGGGTGGTTTACAGCCATGGCATAGCCCAGTGGCACAGTGCCCATGCATGCAGGGCACTGGGAACCAGCAGCTGTGCTCCTCAACTCACCCTGCTGACCCCAGCAGCCCATCACCAAGGAGCTGCACCCTCCAGCTCCTCCTGCCCTGAGACTGAACCCCCAGCTCAGGTGGGCTGAGCTCACATCACAGGGGGCTGTCACACATCACAGGGGATGTGTGGCAGGACTGGTGCACATGCTCAGGAGTCTGGTGGGCTCCCATACACCCCAAACAGCACCACAGCCTTGGCATCCCCCACCCTGTACCAGGGGAAGCACTGGGAGAATATCCATCTGGTGATGTCAAGTGATTGCTCATGGCTCTCAAGAGCAAAAGCATCCTCCTGCCCTGGGCTGGCCCTGCCTATCACTGGGCAGCACACAGTGCCCAAGCCAGGAGCTGATGTGGCTGCACTCCTTAGCAACACAGCAAGTTCCATCTAAACACGAGCAGGAACTGCTTTACTGTGAGGGTGGCACAGCCCTGGAGCAGGCTGCCCAGACAGGTGGTGGAGTCTCCTTCTCTGGAGTCTTTCAGGGCCCTCCTGGATGTGTTCCTGAGTGATCTGCTTTAGGTGATCCTGCTCCTGGCAGGGGAGTTGGGCTTGACCACCTGAGTCTGTCACAATGGCAGTGGGGGTTGTGTTCAGTGTGGGTAATACAGGTTGGGGGGGAGGGGGGGGGGCCTCCAACCTGGCCTTGAACACCTCCAGGGAGGGAGCAGCCACAACCTCAATGTGGCCGATGTTCAAGTGGCACCTAATGAGGTACTTGGAAGATGCCAGTACTCAGAAGACCTCTGTTCAAACACTGCTGGAGCTGTGGACAGTTGCAAAGGCTAGGAAGAGATTCAGCACTTCAGCTGCCAAACCAGCAGTGGCTCAACCTGCAAACGAACTTCCCAGCTGGCTTCAAAGAGCAGGCTCAGAAGAGAGCCACAGCTCCACCCTGCTGTGCTCCTGATGCAGTGACCATGAAGGCACTTGTGTAGGATGGAAGCATAAATAACATCTGTCAAAACAGGTTCATAGAACCCCAGATTGGTTTGGCTTGGAAGGGACCTTTCAAGCTCACCCAGTCCAACCCCCTGCAGCCAACCAGAGCAGGATGCTCACAGCCCCAACCAACCTGCCCTGCAATGGTGCCAGCCATGGGGCACCTCCCAGCTCTCTGGGTAGCCTGGGACAGGCTCTCCCCACCCTCACTGTCAAACATTTCTCTCTTCTCTCCACTCACAATCTCCCTTTGTGAGTTTAAAACCATCCCCCCTTGTCCTGTCTACATCTTGGATCTTGGACACTTGGCTCTCCAGAGGGAGGACTGAGCTGGGGGTGTCCACCTTCACTGCTGCCTACACAGGAGGATGGACCATGTAACACTTCATGGGTGACATCAGGCCCCTGCTGTCCTTGCTGTCACTAAGTCTGTCACTGTGTCCTAACAGCAATGGCAGTGGGGGTTGTGTTCAATGTGGGTAATACAGGTTGGGGGGGAGGGGGAACCAGCAGCTCTTCTCTCCCTAGCTACCTGGGCATGAGAGTGGTGGCAGGGCTGGCAGCTCAGCCCCCAGCACGAGCAGGCGGCTGGTGTCCCCTGTAGCCACACAAACACTGTTTTCACAGCCCAGGGAGAACTACATCCTGCTCAGGTCCACAGAAGTGCTGTGCAAGACTCCCAGCCTCAAAGCACTGAAATTACTTCTGTGTGAGACCTGAGCATACCTGGGCACTAATCCTGTCCTGGGTAAAATATGGACCACCTCCTAGAGCCCCAGAACACCAGGCAGAGAGTCAGCATGCCAATAAAGGAGGGCAAGCCCTGGAAGGGATTGCCCAGGGAGGTGGTGGAAGCCTCATCCCTGGAGGTGTTTAAGGCCAGGCTGGATGAGGGTCTGGGCAGCCTGATCTAGTGTGAGGTGTCCCTGCCCATGGCAGGGGGGTTGGACTCGATCTTCTGAGGTCCCCTCCAAACCCTACCATTCTGTGATCCTGTCTGTCACACAGCTTCTGCTGGTGCTCCTGTATCAGACCTGACAGGTGGGCAGCGTTCCCTGAGCCCCAGTGTTTTGACTTTAGAGATTTTACTGGGGACAGCTTCAATACCTTAGATGTCATCAGGGTCTCTTCAAGTCGTGGTGGTCTAGTAGGAAGTGTCCCTGCCTGTGGCAAGGAGTTGGAACCAGATGATCTTTTAGGTCCTTTCCAACCCAACTCATTCTAAGGTTCCAAGTATTTGCTTCTCTTTTCCCTGTCTGTTTTCAGGTAAGCAGAAAGGATCAGGGTGTGAAGGTGATGAGCAAGCAGGTGAAGAGGACTAGCACCAAACAAAGACTCTGTGCTGCTACTCTTTCAAATCCATCACTGAAAACAGAGAGACCTGCACTGTATTGACCCCACTGGGCACTGTCACCACTCTGGGCACAGGCATTCAGGGCACCCATGGGTGGCAGATGTCCTTCTCACAGTCTCTCTATGCACATCGTTGCTGTTGCCTCAGGGACTCAGCACCAACAGCCTGGTAGCCATGGAGTCACTGCAAGCTGTGGGCTGGTACAGCTTGGCAGCTGGGTGCCAGGCTGGAGCACATCTGCAGACCCCACTGAATGGACAGAAGGAATTGGTTCCACAGGGATCACAGCTGGAGAAACTGCCTGAGGTGCAGCTCATTCCCCAGCTTGGAGACCTTTGCTGTGACCCTCAGGGGACAGTGCTGGCACCAGTGCTGTTTGACATCTTTGTCAGTGCCATGGACAGAGGAATCAGTGCAGTCTCAGCAAGTGTGCAGATGACACCAAGCTGTGCGGCACAGTCACTTGCTAGAGGGCAGGGATGCCATCCAGAGGGACCTGCACAGGCTGCAGAGCTGTGCCCAGGCCAACCTCAGGACATTCAACAAGGCCAAGTGTAAGGTCCTGCACCTGGGTAGGCACAATCCCAAGCACA
>VWZE01005899.1:73938-115090 GCA_013396675.1 Eubucco bourcierii
TTCTTTTCTTTTTTTTTTTTTTTTTTTTCCCCTCTCTCCCAGAAACAATTCCTGGACACCACAGAGGGTAGATGGCCTTGTGAAGGTCAGTCTTTTGTCAAAGACAGTGAGAGGAAGGAGCTGTCCCAGGGCACAAAACTGGCCAGGGGCCTTTTATGTTGTATTTCTGTTTTGATGAGATGCGTCAGCGATGTGACTGCACAGGCTGACAGTGGCAGTTCCCTGCGGTTGTAGGGGATGTGACAGGTGAGGGTAGGATGGATGGGTTTTGGATTCAGTGTTGGATCTGCTCTGGAAGAGATCCTCTGTCTTGCTTTTACCTGTCTGGGCTGTGTATTTATCTTGTATACGTGGAGGCAGAGAGGAGAGAAGACACATGACTGATGACGTCTGTGACCTTGGTGCCAGGAGGAGTCTTGTCTCTGGAGACGTGGCTGGGAGCAGGCTACCAAAAAGTACAGCAGCAAAGTATTATTTACCACCTTTCTCTTTTGCATTTCTTTGAGAAGCAGAGAAAGTCAAAGTACAGAAAGGAAATGGAGTTTTTTATGGACCCTACTGGTGTTTATGACACCACAAACACAATTGGTACACCGAGATGTGTCAAGGCAGTCATCCTTGCACTGCTCTGCTGCACTTGCCTCACTCTGCCCTCCTCATGCCCATCAAAGCTCATTTTTCTTGATGTGATCATGCACCTCCAGGGCTCTGCTGTCCATACAGCTCAGTAGCAGATTGTGCTGCTTCCCTCTCCTGATCAACACGGAGTTTGGGGGGATTTATTTTTAACTCTCATCTTGTTAAGTGCTTACTGAAGAGACCTGAGGCCTTCACTCTTGATGTTGCCCTGTGAACAGCACTGGTTGAACTTCAGAGATGTAAAAGCCACAGAATTCTTAGGAGAAACCTGTGCTGAGTGCTGACTCCTTTCAGTTCCTTGGTCACTTGTCATTCTGCAGTGTCTGGAAGCATCTCAGCCCTCTGGCCACTGCCTTTCCAGGGGCTGGCGTCACTGGGATGACATTAATTGCTGACATAATAGAGGGGCCCAGGGGACCAGTGTGCTGTCATTTGTTTCAAGCTCTTTACTGTTTCTGTTACAAGCTTTCTGATAAATTCATTGCTTCTGGGTAGGATGCTCTGTAATATTTCAAGGTTTGAGGAGAAAACCAGGCAGCTGTGGGTTTGATAAGGTGCATGCTGGGTGGATGATCTTCAGAGGTGGTGGTGCAGCTTGTGCCAGCTCTCAGCCTCTGCTGTAGAGTCAGGATCAGTGCTCCTGGTGCTCATCACATCTCACTGACTTTCCTAAGAGGTGGTTTTCCAGTAAGCAGAGACTGAGGCAGGGAGAAGCAGATCCATTTTATTTCCTTCCCAGTTTGCTATTTATTCCACACTCTTCTGCTCTGCATGGATTCATCCCTCTGGAGTTCCCAGGTATGGAAGCTGGGAGTAAATAGTTCTCATGGTCAGACACAGATTGTTCTGGGACATGCACATCTCCAGGGGCCTTTGTTTAATTTCTGCACATGCTGAACCTGCACCAGGAGCAGCAACCTCTTCAGCTTTTCTTTTTCACACATCACTTTGTTACTTGGGAACAAGCAGAGGTCAGATATGTTAAACTTCCCATCTTTGGGAAGGGGATAAATGGGTTTTAATGCTACATTCTGATGCCTGTGGCAGCTGTAGCTTGGATTCTGGGAAGACTTCTTGCATCATTACCTTTCTTCTGGTTTCAAGGTTTACAGTGAGGGTGGTGAGACACTGGAACAGGGAGATTGTGCATGCTCCCTCCCCTCCCTGGAGGTGCTCAAGGCCAGGTTGGATGAGGCCTTGAGCAACCTGGGCTAGTGGGAGGTGTCCCCACTTGTGGCAGGGGGTTGAAACTGGGTGATCTTTGGGATCTCTTTCCATACAAACCATTCTGTGAATCCCAACACTAACTCATCCAGGGAGGGTTATATACTCACAAAGTGAGGGAGTCTTGGCCCTGTGGTCTAAAGCAGACCTTCTTTATTTGATTAATAAGGCCAATTCCACAAGAGGCTGTTGAGATAAAAGGCTTTACTATGTGCTGTTTGGTTATCTCAGAAGCTTTGTGTCTGAACCCTGCAGAAAATCCCTGCAGGTAGGATTTGGTTATCTTCTGCCTCCCATGCTGGCCAGAATGGAAATGCAGGATTTATTATTGCAGCAGAGGAAGGGGTCTTGTGCTGATGCTGTGCTCTGTGACTTTTCTTCCTTCTCTGAAAGTTCAGCTGCTGCTGGAAGAGGTGAGGAGGCATTTGTTGTGGTTCACCCAAGAACAACCAGTTCAAAAACAACCTTGCAGGAAAAGTCAGAGCTTCACTTTCTGAATCAGTGATGAATTCTGGCAGCCTCCCAGACCGCTCCTGATTCAGGATGAGGAAAACAGACACAAATTGACTGGTGAAATCTAACCCACAGCCTTTGTTTGTTTTCCATTTCACAAGAAGTGAAAGCCAAGCTGGATTTGCTTTGATTTTAGGCTCCAGTGCTCAGCTTCCTTTGCTCTGTGTCCTGCTTGGGGGTTGGAAACAGTAATCAAGAGCTTCAGGATCTTTGGCAGTTACCTGTGGGTTCTTGTGGTTTGAGAAGGTGAGGAGTGATGGAAATCTCTCTACAACTCCCTGAAGAGAAGTTGGAACCAGGTGGGGGTTACTCTCTTCTCCCTAGTCACAAGTGATGGGATGAGAGGAGATGACCTCAAGTTGCACCAGGGGAGGTTTTGGTTGGACATTAGAAGAAATTCCTTCCCTGAAAGGGTTCTTAAAGGCTGGCACAGGCTGCCCAGGGAGGTGCTTGAACCCCTGTTCCTGAAGGTGTTGCAGAGATGTGGTGCTGGGGGACCAAGCCTTGGTAGAGTTAGAGAGTGGTTGGACTGGATGATCTGAAAGGGCTTTTCCAACCAAAACAGTTCTATGATTCTGATTCTAAAGGAAGCTACCTGTTGGTTCTCATGGACTGAGAAGTTGAAGAGTGACAACAAGAAGCTTTCTGCTACTTTTCTGCCAGTGAATCAGCATTAAACAGGGTGAGGAAGAAGAGCTGATCACGACAACTCTTCCTGCTCTCCACAGCAAGTCTGGATAGTGCTAGCACTCAACAGCAAGAGCCATTCCCTGGGAGAAGGGCAGGACTGCAGCCATTACGTGGCACTTGGCAGGCCTGGGGACTCTGATAGCCAGCAGTGGGCTGTCATCTGGAGAGCTGAAGGCCAGAAGTCAACCTGGCAGAATCAATGCTATGGGTTGGAAGGGACCTCTGGAGATCCTCTAGTCCAACCCCCCTGGTGATGTAGGTACTCTAGAATCTATCAAGTCCTGTTTTAGGTGGCTGCTGGTTTAGTTCCAAAGGTTCCTGGACATTGCCTGCAGTGTTGGGAACAACAGAGTGTGGGTGAGGGAGTCTTAGCACTGAGGTTTGTCACATCTGAGCTTTGCCTCTGCTTCATTCTTTGTGTCTGGATATGTTGGGCTAACAGGACTGTGAGGATCTGCTCCTGTGCAGAAAATGACCTGTTCTTGAGCAGGGAATGGTATTAAGTCACTCCATATGACAAATATAGCTACACTCATTTTAAATGGGAGAATGAGAGGTGATTAAAATCAGGAAGAACATCTCCAGCCACTGGAGATGCTGCAGATCCACCCTGGCAGAACTGCAGCAGCACCCAGAATCATTTTGGATACATTTCTGTGGCTCACCCCTACCACTATGAGCAGGTGGATTGATGTGGCTTTGGGAGCAGGGAGGAGTGGATTCCCGACTGTGGGAAGGGATAGCTAGAACTCAAAACACGGTGTTGTATTTCAAGCTTAGTGTTTTGGTCTGATATTTGATCCCAGCCCCAACAGCAGCCTCCTGTCACGTGGAGAGCCCTGGAAGCTTTTGTAAAGTGCTGTTTTACACTGCAGGCTGCGTTGTGCTTGCGTGACTTAGCTGGAAGGTGGCTCCTAAAAGAGCTCAGCTTGGCCCTGAAAGTGAGATTCCTTCAGCTACCTGTCAGCAGAGACTGGGGATGAAGAGCTGGAGAGCAGCCCTGAGCAGAAGGACTCGGGGGTGCTGAGGGTTGCAAAGCTGGAGATGAGCCAGCACTGAATGCTACCAGCACAGCCCCAGCCTGTCCTGGGCTGGTGCTCAGCAGCAGGGGCAGGGGAGGGGATTCTGCCCCTCTGCTCTGCTGAGACCACCCCTGCAGTGCTGGGGCAGCTCTGGAGTCCTCAGCACAGACAGGGACCTGTGGGAGCAGGGCCAAAGGAGGCCACAGCAGTGCTGGCAGGGCTCTGCTGTGAGGCCAGACTGGCAGAGTTGTGCTTGGGGAGCCTGGAGAAGAGAAGGCTCCAGGGAGACCTTTTGTAGGCCTTGCAGTGCTTCAAGGGCTGAGCAGAGAGCTGGGGACAGAGTTTTGAGCAGGGCCTGTGGTGTCAGGACAAAGGGGGAGAGTTTGAAGCTGAAAGAGGAAGATTGAGAGTGGAGAAAAAGAAAGACATGTTTGACTCTGAGGGTGTTAAGATCCTGGTCCAGGCTGCCCAGAGAGGTGGGAGCTGCCCTGTGGCTGGCACCATTGCAGGTCAGATTGTTTGGGGCTGTGAGCAATCTGCTGTAGCTGCAGATGTCCCTGCTGGCTGCAGGGGGTTGAAGTGGATAAGCTTTAAAGGTCTTTTCCCAACCAAACCTTTCTGGGGTTTCATGACACTTGAGAATGCCATCTGCATGTTAGCTCACTCACTTCTGCTACCTTTGATCCAGCTTTTGGCTCTTGGAACACCCAGAGGATACTGAAGCATCTCACTTGTAAGGATGCTTTTTGTAGAATGCTAGGTTGGTTTGGGTTGGAAAGAACCTTCCAGATCATCCATCTCCAACCCCCTGCCATAGGCAGGGACACCTCCCCCTAGAACAGGTCGCTCAAGGCTTCATCCAGCCTGGCTTTGAACTCCTTTAGGGAGGGGACATCCACAGCCTTCCTGGGCAACCTGTGCCAGTGTCTCACCACCCTCACTGCATCATGAATTTCTTCCTCATCTCCAGTCTCAGTCTCCCCTCTTCCAGCTCAAAACCACTGGCCCTCTCCCTGTCACTATAAGCCTTTTTTCAAGGGTCCCTGCCAAGCTCTCCTGTGACCCCCTTCATGTAGTGGAAGGCCTCTTCTGGACATGGCAAACCAGATCTATCCTGTGCAAGACCCCCTGGGTTTAGAGAAGTTCTTAGCTGACAAGCTGCCTTTTCTAGAGTGATGGCAGTGTGGGAAACCTCCTCCATGTATACAGTGCTGACTTACTCTCTCCCTCTGCTCATGGGAGGGGGTGGGGGGGTGATAAAAGCCACCACATTTTGAACATAGTTTTGTCTGAGAGCTGCTTTGGTCCTGGAGTTGTGCCTGTGTGGCTGCATTTTCCCAGGGCCCAGCCTGCATGCTAAGCTAGGGTGTAATGAATTGGAGTGGGCAGCAGCAGCAGCCTGCTCTCGTTTTTCCCTGGAAGACGCTGCTGCATTGTCTGGTCTGTGTCCTGAAAGCCTTCACTGTTGTGTATGTCAAAGGCTGGATTCTGCCACCCCCACGGATGCAAAGGAGCCCGTGAATAGGAAGGGACCTGCTGTGCTGCGTCTCAGCTCCTCACATAATGCCCAGAGCTGGGACAACTGGCAACAGGCTGAGGCAAAGCAGGGTTGTTTTTTGTTAATCTCTTGGTATTCCGTGGGCATCCACACTCCTCCCACATGTGAGATGCTTCAAATGGTCTGGTTATGTCCTGATACTGCCTGGGAGTTGCTTCTGGCAGCAAGATGCTTGTACTTTGATAGCTCTGTGTTTCTGTGCTGACAAGAGAGGGGACAGGCAGGGCCTGGCAGAAGTGGAAGGATTTGCTCATGTAATATGTGCTGGGGCAGCTTTGGGAGCTATCTGCATCTCCTGACTCTCAGAGCAGTGTTTTGGCCCTGAACCGCCTTGTTTGCAGTGTATTTATGTGTTCTTGTCTCTTTCTCTCGTCCCTGTGCACAGCAAGGAAGGGCACTGATGTAACCCTGTACAGAACCTGAAGTGTAGGTGTTGGAGCTTAGTGTTGCATTGGCCAGGTGACAGTGGTGTTCAGTCTGGAGAAGGCTCTGGGGAGACCTGAGAGCAACATTTCAGTATCCGATGGGGACCTGTGGGGAGGGACTGTTTGGAAGGGTATGGAGCAAAAGAATGAGGGGCAGTGGTTTGAATGTGGAGCAGGGCAGAGTTAGGTTGGGCATCAGGAGGAAGTTCTGCACAATGAAGGTGGTGAGATACTGGTGTAGGTTGCCCAGGGCTATGGTTGAGGCCCCATCCCTGGAGTCCTTCAAGGTCAGACTTAGTGTGGCCCTGGGCAGCCTGCTGTAGTTGGGTGTCACTGCTGACTGCAGGGGGGTTGGACAAAGTGCCCTTTGAGGGCCTCTTCCAGCCCGATGCAGTCTGAATCTGTGACTTCTTGGGGTCCCTTCCAACCTACCATTCTGTGACATCTACCCCAGGTGTTGTCTGGTGCAGACAGCAGTTCCAGAATCCATCCTGGTGGAGTTAGGCATGATGGTGAACACAATGTGTGGGTAGTCATGAACCATCACCTGCTTGACCAAGGCAAACAAGGGGTGGCAGGCATGGGGGAGGGCAGGCTGCTCCTGTGAGCTGGGCTTGAGCATGAAGAGCTGCTGCAGAGGGGCCTGAAGTACCACAGGGCTGAATCCTCCTCTGGAGTCTAAAAGGGAAGGCTCCTTTGGCAAGGGAAAGTGTGATGCAGAAACCCCCTGCACCAGCAGCTGTTTACTCTGTCAGTACTTGTGGGTCCCAGGCAGCCCTCACAGCTTCTGTGCCCTGTTTGCAGGTTCCTGGATGGTGGTTTCCAAGGGTGTGCCCCCATGAGCAGACAGGAAGGAGTCCTGGCCCCGGGACCTTATCTCAGCTGCTTGTAGGAAATGATGTAAGCTGCTTCCTCGTTTCTCCGAACGTGTCCGGCGGTGCCTTGCTGGCTGTTCACCTTCTGAGGTCAGCTCCAGTGGAGCTGTGGGGGCTGCCCCTCTGCTGTGCTCTGCTGCCTTTATCTTTACCTGCTGCTTGCTGATCTAAGCCTCTTGGAGTGCATCAGCTCAGAGCTGAGTGCTTGGAGGGGAAGGTCAGGAGGAGTTAGAGAAGGGTTTTCGGTGAGCTCAGTGCAGCACTGATGTTATGGACACCCTGGAGCTGTGCACCTCTTTTTAGTCTGGAGAAGAGCAGCCTGAGGGAGGATCTGGTCAGTGCTGATCAATATTTCAAGGGTGTATGTCAGGAGGATGGGATCAGGCTTTCTTCAGTGGTGTTCAGAGACAGGGCAAGGGGCAGTGGGGACAAATTTGAACATAAGCAGTTCCACCTGCTTATTATGAGGTGGAACTTCTTTAATTTAAGGGTGAGAGAACCCTGGAGCAGGCTGCCCAGAGAGGTGGTGGAGCCTCCATCTCTGGAGGCATTCCAAACCCACCTGGCCATGTTCTGTGTGACCTTCTCTAGGTGAACCTGCATTGACAGGGCAGTTGGACCTGATCTCCAGAGGTGCCTTCCAACCCCTACCATTCTGTGATGCTGTCATTGCTGGCCATGGGGAAACCATGGCTGTGAAACCAGCGTGCTCTGGGAGCTGATTCATGGCCTCTGCCTCCACTGTAAACACAGTTTTGGGCAGAACTTCTGATTTGTGCCTCGGTGACAGGCACAGCAGCTGGAACAAGTGCAGCCAAACAAGCTTTTATCTGAAGGGTTCCAGCAAGGCTGAAAATCTGAGAACAGCTTGAGTTGGAAGGGACCTTAAAGGTCATCTAGTTCCAACCCCCCTGCCATGGACAGGGACACATTCTATTAGATCAGGTTGATCAAATCCTCGTTCAGCCTGGTCTTAAACACTTCCAAGATTACCACATTGAGGGTGGTGAGACACCAGAAGAGGTTGCCCAAGGACATTGTGGATTCTTCTTCCCTGGAGCTGTTCAAGGCCAGGTTGGATGAGGCCTTGAGCAACCTGGGCTAGTGGGAGGTGTCCTGGCCCATGGCAGGGGAGCTGGAAAGAGATCATCTTTAATGTCCCTTCCAACCCAAACTATTCTGTAAATGTATGAGGCACCCACAACTTCTCTGGGCAAGCATCTGTGCTGAGGGGATCAGCATGGCTCCACGGGGGTTTATTTCCTCAGCACAGCAGTGCAGAAAAGGAAGCCACATCAGTTCTCTTGGGCAACATGGAGACTTGAATCATGACAAACTTGCTTCTGCCATACAGCTGTGAAGTTAAACACACACAGTGCCAGAGCTGGGGTGTGGTTGAGGTGCTCAACATCCTCTGGATCAAGCTGATCTCCTGCCCTTGACTTGCAGCAGCTTGCAGTGAAGAACAGAGATGCCAATTCTGCCTCACTTGGTGTGTGAGCTAAGTGCCAGTCTCTGAAACGAGCCTGACTGCCCTCTAAGGAAAGCCTGGCATTGTTTTGTCCCACTTTTAGGTGTCTGAGCTGTGGGTCACTGAGATGCAGGACACATCAGTGTGCTGATTTGAGCCCTGGAGGGACAGCACTGGCTGTCGATGCCTGGTAGAGTGTGAATGTCAGGACTCGTGGGTCAACTGCCACTGCTGGATGAGCTTGGTGTGAGCACTGGTTAAAGTCTCTGCTTCACACAGGGGAGAGGCTGGTGCAGCTTGTTCCCTTTGGGTGTTAGTAATGGACTTTGTCTCCTGGCTTTATGAGAGAGCAAGCTCAGGAATGGTCACAGCTCTGTCTGTCCAAGCACCTCTTTTCATCCTGCTGTGCATAGCAGGATCATCACCACCAGTCAGAGAATCCCAGCATGGTTTGGATGGGAAGGGACCTTTAAAGCTCATCCAGTCCCGTGCAGTCAGCAGGACACCTGCAGCTATAGCATGTTGCTCACAGCCCCCAGACAACATGACCTGCAGTGTTGCCAGAAATGGGGCAGCTCCCACCTCTCTGGGCAACCTGAGCCAGGGTCTCACCACCCTCAGTGTCAAACATTGCTTCTCTCCAGTCTCAATCTCCTTCATGTAGTTTCAAACCATCCCCCCTTGTCCTGTCACACAGGCCCTGCTCAAAAGTCTGTCCCCAGCTTCCTGCTCAGCCCTTGAAGCACTGCAAGGTCTTCAGAAGATCTCCCTGGAGCCTTCTCTTCTCCGGGCTCAACAAGCCCAACTCTCTCAGCCTCTCTTCATCAGCTTCTGAGCCCTGGTCTGTGCACTGCTCTGTCACTGAGCAGCAGTGGCTCACAGTCAAGCAACAATCTAAATGGCACCCTGTTCTCCAGGCAGATGAAGAAGGGAGGTCCACATCCACAGGCCATAGTCACTCTGTCCTGCAGTGGGAAGCTGCTCCTCTGACTCCTCCGGGCTGGAAGCACTGTTGTGTGACATGGCCATGGAACTTTGAGAGGCTGATCTTGGGTGGGCTTGAGAGGACAGCAGGACAAAACTTTGTGGGTAACTTCTGTCACCTGCATGATTTACTCAAAAGCAGGAATTAGCCAGGACTCAGCATAGGGCCATGGAGATAATTAGAGCACCTCACCTATGGGGACAGAGCAGAGGGAGTTGGGGCTGTTCAGAGCTATTCAGAGTTGGGGACAGAGCAGAGGGAGTTGGGGCTGTTCAGAGCTATTCAGAGTTGGGGACAGAGCAGAGGGAGTTGGGGCTGTTCAGAGCTATTCAGAGTTGGGGACAGAGCAGAGGGAGTTGGGGCTGTTCAGAGCTATTCAGAGTTGGGGACAGAGCAGAGGGAGTTGGGGCTGTTCAGCATGGAGAAAAAATGCCTCCAGGGAGGCCTCAGAGCAGCCTTCCAGTACCTGAAGGGGCTTACAGGAGAGCTGAGGAGGGACTTTTGACAAGAGCTGGGAGTGCCAGGATGAGGGACAATGGCTTTGAGCTGGGAGAGGGGAGAGTGAGAGTGGAGATGAGGAAGAACTTCAGTGAGGGTGGTGAGAAACTGGCACAGATTGCCCAGGATGCCCCTTCCCTGGAGGCGTTCAAGGAGAGGCTGGATGAAGCCTTGAGCAACCTGGGCTAGTGGGAGGTGTCTCTGCCCATGGCAGGGGGTTGGAACTGGATGAGCTTTAAAGTTCCTTCCCACCCATTCTGTGAATCTCTGAGTTGTAATCTCTGCAGCACAGCAGTGGATGGTGACCTCAGAGCATTTGCCTGTGTTGGTCACACAGCTCTGCTGGCAGTCGGAGTGTGCAGCTGCTGTGCTGCAGGCGGCAGGAAGAAGCTCTTTAAGGGCATTTTATCAAGCGAAGTGGAAGCTGGTAGCTGTAAATCTTCCTGTCCTGCCAACCCTGGTCCTAAGAGCTTGTGGCATTAAGTGCAAAATGCAGCCCACATTTCCAGTCTCACTCCAGGCTCCTGCAGAAGAAGCTGGATAAAATCCTGTGGCTTGCTGGGGCAGGTCTCAGTGCTGAGCGGTGCTGGTTAGGGATCAGTAACATCCCGCTTCTGGGTGCCAAGTCTGGATGCTGCTGTCACAGAGGCTGTGGTGATGCAGCCCAGTTCTTGGGAGCAGTTTCAGGAGCATTCTCTCTGCCTGTTCGTGCTGAGTGTGCTGTGTTTGTGTCCTGCAGGTCCTGTTGATCATGGACAGTGAAGAAATCCCAACTTTCTCGAGTCCAAAGGAGGAAACTGCGTATTGGAAAGAGCTTTCCTTGAAGTACAAACAAAGGTACTGGGGTAGCTTTGCAGGCTGGGCTTGGTTCTTAATGACCAGTAATTTGCTTAATCTGTCTCTCCAACGCTGCACTAAGATGAGGATTAGATATTTCAGAAACGACCTCTGCATTTCCAGCTTTAAATTGAGCCTTAGCGTTTCCAGCCTCCTGGGAGCTGAGTGCTTCTCACTCCGTGTTGCTGTGCCATGACCCCCAGGCTATGTTTGCAGTCTGTTTCAACAGAGCCCTTCTGCTGTCATGTGCATCTTTGCATAATTAAAGTGCTGCCTTAAGTGGTATCTTGATGTTTTATCATGAGAAGGCGCCTTTGGGCTTGTCTGATATCGTTGCTGTTCCCTCAAGCTCCTTGTATTTGAATTCTTGGTGTGAACAGTGGCTGCTCTCTGTACCTTGTAGACCAGCCTGAACTGAAGGTTTGCATCTTTTGGGGGAGGCACAGAGTTGTGTTACCAAACACAACAGGAGTGGTTGTTTTCCTGAGTAGAGCTGTGCGGCTTGTTGGGTCAGGGTTTGCCTGGGCCTTTTTGGAGTTAAGAGGGGCAGTGGAGGCTCCCAATTTCTCTTCTTTGGAAAGCTTTCTTTGCAGTCAGTGTTACTCATGTGCCACTGAAACCTCTTTCAAGCCCAAAGAGCCTAAGGTGCAAGCTGCTTTTTACTTTGGTTTGGGTTTGTTTGGTATTTTTTAGGGGATTGGGAGGTATTGGGCATGTGGAGTGACCTATCCTTGTGGAGAACCCTAGGCTATTCCTGGGTGTCAGGAAATTCTGTCTCAGGTATCAAGGGATGTGTTGTTTCCTAAACCTTTGTTAGTTTTCTCTGATGCTTGCTAAGAGCTGTGGTAAAGATGCAAATTTTCATAAGAAAAGTATGTAGAGTGGCTACTTCTAGTAGTTAATAACTCTCAAAGGTATAAGGCAGGTATGTGCTGGCTGCCTGCCATGGTGCTCAGCTTCAAACCTCCATGCTTGGCAACATCCTTCAGCTTGCAGGTGGTGCAGAGCTCCAGAAACTTGCTCTCTCTCACAGTTCTTAACCAAAAGCAGGTTAAAGGCTTGTTTAGTCCATTGACTCCCTCGGGTCTTCTCACAGTGAAATGTAATGGAGTACAAAGTGGTTGCCAAGCTTCCATGGATCTTCTGAATAGCTTTGGTACAAAGATGTATTCACACACATTTCATCTGGCTGTTTGTTTGATGTAAGAGAATTAATTTCCTTTTATAGCTAAGCTTAACATAATTTCTCTGTCTCCTCATTTTTCCTTCTCTGCTTAGAGGGCTGTGGGTGACACTTAAGTGCTTTCAAACTCTTTTTTTTTCCAGCTTATTGTTTGCAAAGTGCTGTGGATTTTGTTTTAACTTGGGAGGTGCTGGGCTTTCCACTGGTGAAATCCTCTCCTTGTAGCTTTCAGGAAGCTCGGGAAGAGCTGGCGGAGTTTCAGGAGGGAAGCAGAGAGTTAGAAGCCGAGTTGGAGGCACAGCTGGTGCAAGCTGAGCAGAGGAATCGAGATTTGCAAGCAGATAACCAAAGACTCAAGTGTGAAGTGGAGACATTAAAGGTAGGTCCTTTCTGTAATAGCTTTGCTGCTGCTTACAGCTGAGTCTTGGAGCTCCTTTTTGATTGTCTGAGTCTGTTTGTGGTCGCTGAAGATCCAAATGAGGTAATGAGTTGCCTCTTTTAAGATCCAGACCCAAGGATATGCTGTGTACACCAAATAAGGCCAGCAGCTTCCCAAGGGAAATGCTGGTGGAAGTTTTCTGGTTCACATCATGGAACTCTTGCCCTGGAGCCTGTGCTCTGTTTGGATTCCTCAGCCTTTGCCAGGTGGGAGCTTTGTTAGTTACATGGACAACATCAGCACAGCAACAGGGCAGGGCAAACACAAGTATGTTTGATCAGACCACTCTGTGGGCATCTTTCTTTGCATGCTGGGGTTTGCTTTTTTTTTTTTTCTCACTTTTTTTCCCCCCAGAAGGTCTCCTTGGGTTTATGTGACCTGGAAGCAAGCTGAAGATAGGTGACCTGTGCATGTGTGTCAGGGAGAGTCTCCTCATTCTTTAACAGTTGGGTCTGTGGAACCAGGATTGCAGGAGGTGGATTTCAATTGATGTCTTCATTTAACTGGTTGACAAGTTCTTGCCTCTTGGGATCTTGGAAAAGCCTGGGGTTTGGCAGTCTTGGATTGTGTTAGTGAAGGCAAAGGTTGGAATCTTCCCTAGTGAGAATAAAGTTGCTGGGGTTGCTTGTTCACATACTCAGTCCCAGCTGTATCTGCAAGGTCAGTGGGATCCCTGTCACCCCAAGTGTGCACCCTCAGAACTGCTAAAGGTGGTTGGGAATGAATTCTTCCAGTTGTTTGAAGAGAGACTTTGGAGCTGGGGCTGTTGAGCCTGCAGAAGAGCATCCCCAGAGGGAATCTGAGCAATGCTTAGCAAGAGCTGAAGGGTGGGAAGCAGGAGAAGGGGCCACACTCTTGTCAGTGATCATGGACATCTTTTTAACATATTTGTCAGTGCCATGGACAGAGGAATGGAGTGCACCCTCAGCAAGTTTGCAGATGACACCAAGCTGTGTGGCACAGTCGACTTGCTAGAGGGCAGGGATGCCATCCAGAGGGACCTGGACAGGCTGCAGAGCTGTGCCCAGGCCAACCTCATGAAATTCAATAAGGCCAAGTGTAAGGTCCTGCACCTGGGTAGGCACAATCCCAAGCACAAATACAGGCTGGGTGGTGAATGGCTGGAGAGCAGCCCTGAGGAAAAGGACCTTGGAGTCTGGGTTGATGAAAAGCTCAACATGAGCCTGCAGTGTGCACATGCAGCCCAGACAGCAACCGAGTCCTAGGCTGCATCAAGAGCAGCGTGGCCAGCAGGGCAAGGGAGGGGATTCTGCCACTTTACTCTGCTCTTGTCAGACCCCACCTGGAGTACTGTGTGCAGTTCTGGAGCCCTCAGCACAGGAAGGACATGGAAGTGCTGGAGCAGGTCCAGAGGAGGCCACGAGGATGCTCAGAGGGCTGCAGCAGCTCTGCTGTGAGGACAGGCTGAGAGAGTTGGGGCTCTGCAGCCTGGAGAAGAGAAGGCTTCCAGGAGAGCTGATAGTAGCCTTCCAGTATCTGAAGGGGGCCTACAGGAAGGCTGGGGAAGGATTATTTACAAGGTCCTGCAATGACAGGACAAGGGGCAATGGGTCTGAACTGGCAGAGGGGAGATTCAGACTAGATGTTAGGAGGAAGTTCTTTACAGTGAGGGTGGTGAGGCACTGGAACAGGTTGCCCAGGGAGGTTGTGGCTGCTCCCTCCCTGGATGTGTTCAAGGCCAGATTGGATGAGGCCTTGAGTAACCTGTGCTAGTGGGAGGTGTCCCTGCCTATGGCAGGGGGTTGGAACTAGATGATCCTTGAGGTCCCTTCCAACCTTACCATTCTATGATTCTATGATGCCCAGTGACAGGCCAAGGAGTAATGGGCACAAACTGGAGCCCAGGAGGTTCCACCTGAAGGTGAGGAGAAAATTCTTTGTTATGAGGGTACTGGAGGCCTGGAGCAGGCTGCTCAGAGAGGTTGTGGAGTCTCCTCTGCAGAACTTCCAACCCCCCCAGCCATGGTGATCCTGGGCAAGCTGCTGTGGGTGCCCTGCTTTAGCAGGGACGTTGGACTGGATGATCTCCAGAGGTTTTTTTCCAGCCCCCACCATGCTGGCACTCAAGACCTGGGGTGATGATTTGACTCCATGATCTTAAAGTTCTTTTGCAACTCGAACAATTCTACCGTGCTGATTGTGGACCTGGCAGTGCTGCTAAGCTTTCCATGGCTGTCAGATGTCAGACAGGTTCTGCCAACAGTGTGGCTGTTGTCAGAGAAGAGGTACTGCCAGGGAGGCTGTGCTGTTGGATTTCTCCCAGGCTTCCCAAACGTTGGAGGCTTCAGAGCAGCTGTCAGCACAGGCTGTTGGGAGCAGATGCAGGGCTGCATCTCTGAGCTGCCAGGTGAATGGTGGCAAGATGGCTGTGCACGGTGCAGCACTTGAGCCTGTTCCTTTTGACTCTGCTGCTTGCCCTGCAGTCCCCCAGCAGCAGCCTGCAGGGAGTGTGGTGCTTGCTTTGTGCAGGAGTGCTGCTGCTGGCCTGCAGAGTGTGTGAGACTGATGCTTATCTTGCTGCTCTTTCTTTCAGGAGAAACTGGAGCACCAGCATGTGCAAAGCTACAAGCAAGTGTCGTTGTTGGAGGATGACCTGAGCCAGACTCGGGCCATTAAAGACCAGTTGCATAAGTATGTGAGGGAGCTGGAGCAGGCCAACGATGACTTGGAACGTGCAAAGAGGTGAAGGCTGCAAACCTCCCCTGTCCTGACACTTCTCACCAGATCTTGGCTTTGCTACTCAGGCTGTGTGTGTGATTAGTCCTTAGAGGGGAAAAATTACGTTCACAGAAGCTCAAACAAACACGAAGACAGTTGGTACAGTGCAGCTTACCCTGTGCAGCTCACCTCCATCAGCTGCTAGCTGATGCTGCCTTGCAGCTGCTACGGCCTTAGAACTGCTGAGGTTGGAAGAGGCCTCTGAGATCATCAAGTCCAACCACTCACTCACACCTCACAGCCCCACCACTGCCACTAAATCACATTGCTCAGCACCACAACCATGCCTCTGCCAAACACCTGCAGGGATGGTGACTTCACCACCTCCCCAGGCAGCCTGTTCCAGTGCCTGAAAACTCTTCCTGGGAAGAAAATTTTCTAATGTCCAACCTGAACCTCCCTTGGCACCACCTGAGGCTGTTTCCTCATGTCCTGGCACTTGTTAGTGAGCAGGGGCTGACTCTCACCTTATTCCAAGCTCCTTTGAGGGAGTAGTGGAGGACAGTGATGTCTTTCCTTCAAGAACCTCAGTTCCCTCAGCTGTTCCTCACCAGACTTATGTCCAAGGCCCTTCACCAGCTTGGCTGCAGCAGGAAAGGCAGAAAAGTGCTTGCTCCTGCTGTTCCTGTGAACAAAGGCTTGCAAAGCAAGCCAGGCCAGAACACTGCTTTGGATACTGCCAGCTAGGTGACTTTTCTAATATCTCTGTGATCCTTGTAGCTCCAAAGCCCCTTTGAAGCAAGAAGCTGATGCTTTACATAGGCCCTTTCAAATAAAACAGGCCCAAGGAGTCTGCTCTTGCACAAGGGCTTAATGAGGGTGTGGAGGGAGCCTGACCTCTGCTGGTGCCTGAGACCAGAGGCTGAGCCAGAAACACCCAGCTCTGGGCTAGACCAGGCTTCCCTTTTGCTGAATGGGACTCCTGCCACTTGTTCACTGGGACCAGGAATGAGCCTTTGGCTATCTGGCAAAAAGATCTGAGAGCTGAGGCTTTGTTTCCACAAAGCTTTTAATCTCATGACTAACTTTTGACACACATGAGCTGTCCTGCTGTAATCATAGCGTGGACTGGGTCTTGGGTAACATCTCAAGGCCCTGCTCTCTGCACTCACTGGGATGATAGGATCATAGAATTGTTTCTATGACCTCTATGACCTGTAATTGTTTCTAAGACCTCTAAGATTATTGAGTCCAGCTGCAGGATGCTGCCTGTCCAGAGCTCTGGGGAGTACAGCCCCAGCTGAGCTGATTAAAGCAGAGAATTGTTATGAAAAGACCTCCACAACAAGAGGTCTCTCTCCAGCTCTGCTGGAACCCCCTGCAGGTACTGCAAGGCTGCTCTCAGGTCTCCCTGGAGCCTTCTCTTCTCCAGGCTGACCAACCCCAACTCTCTCAGCCTGTCCCCACACAGGAGGTTCTCCAGCTCTCTGATCATCTTCATGGCCTCCTCTGGACCCTGTCCAACAGTTCCATGCCTATCTTGTGCTAGGAACTCCAGAAGAGGAGGCAGTGCTGCAGGTGGGGGTCTCACAAGACCAGAGCAGAGGGGGAGAAGCACCTCAGTTGAGAGGGAATGGATTGAAGCTTGAGGAAGGGAGCTTTAGATTGGAGATTGAAAAGAAATTCTTTAGAGTGATGATTGTAAGACACTGGACCAGGTTGGTCAGGAGGTTGTGGATGTCCCCTGAAGGTGTTCAAAGCCAGGTTGGATGGGGTCTTGAGCAGGCTGATCTGGTTGGAGGTGTCCCTGTCCATGGCAGGAGGGTTGGAGTAGGTGATCTTGAAGCTCCCTTCCGACCCAACCCATTCTATGAATCACTGAGTCTAACTGCTAACCTAACACTGCCAAATAGATGGCTTTGGAGTGTGGCTTGGGAAAAAATGGAGGTGGGTTCAGTGGATTGGCTCTTTCCCAGCTCTTTGGTACATCCCTGAGAGCCAGATGCTATCATCTTCTGTTCATCCACTCCCCTGCTTCTTGGGACTTTGTAAGTCCTTTCTAAGAGGCATTTCCATAGCTTTCAAAGGACTGACTTCAGTGTAGCCCCTGCTAACATTTTTCATCCTCCATTCTCTTTTTGAATAGGCTTTTCTTTTCTTTTTTTTTTTTTTGGTGGGGGGGGGTGGGGATGGAGCTGAGCTGAAGAACCTAATATTCTGGATTTTGTTTCTAGGGCAACAATAGTTTCATTGGAAGACTTTGAACAAAGGCTGAACCAAGCTATTGAGAGAAATGCCTTTTTAGAAAGTGAACTGGATGACAAGGAGTCCCTGCTAGTTTCTGTACAGAGATTAAAGGATGAAGCAAGAGGTAATGGCTGGCTTGATGACTTGTGTGGCTTTGTATGTTGTTGGCCTCCTGCCAGAGAGCAAAGCTCATGTTTAGAGAAAGCCTCAGGTCATGAGACCTGAGATGGATGTGTAATGTAAGCTCTGGGTCTTCTCTGTCCTTTGTATGCCCAGGGTAGCTCAGAGGGAAAATTTCCTCATGTAGGGCCAAAGGAATGGCAGATTGGTTGGGGATTGTTAACACAGGTGAGTACAAAGCTGCTGTGTTCTGCATGTTGAGGAAGTGTGCTTCAGAAGTTCCCCCTCACCGTGGCTTTGTGCCTTGCAGAAGAAGGAAGAGCACAGGAGATGTCAGGGGGATGCCTGCTGAGTGGTTACATAACTGCCTCTGACCTGCCTCTCTGCTGGGCTTCCTCTGAACCTCTTGGAAATTGCCTGCTTTACTTAAGGCATTCCAGGAGGGACTATGGGATAGAGACCTTCAGGAGCATGTTCTCTGATGACACACATTAGTAGGGGTGGGAAGGGACCTCTGGAGATCACCCAGTCTGACCCCTGCTAAAGCAGGGCACCCACAGCAGCTTGCCCAGGATCACAGTGCCCAGCTGGGCTTGGAAGCTCTCCACAGGAGGAGACTCCACAGCCTCTCTGGGCAGCCTGCTCCAGGCCTCCTGCACCCTCACAACAAAGAAGTTCCACCTCCTGGGTTCCAGTCTGTTCCCCTTGTCCTGTCACTGGGCACCACTGCCAAGAGTCTTGGCCCCATCCTCTTGCCCTTTAGGTATTGATCAGCATTGAGAAGGTCCCCAAATGGGATGTGATCAAGGACCTCCTCAGTGTGTGTCATGCTGGAGAAGCATTTTTTTAATGGTTGATGGAAACTGATGTCTCTAATAGTGGGGGCAATCTGTTCATGTAGTGCAGGCATCAGGGTTGACTGCAAAGCAAAGCTTCCTAAAAGAATTCATCACCTGGGGACTAGACCTGAGTCTAAGGCACACACCAACAGACTGTGGCTTGCTTCTTCTTTGTGATCCTCTTTGAACCAAAGAATTGAAAACCTCTGTTGGAAGCAGAGAGTTCTTACAATAAATATGAGAAGTTAAATTGAGCATTTCAAAGAATCCTTGAAAGGTTTGGGTTGGAAGGAACCTTTAAAGTTCCAGCTCCCCTGCCCTGCCATGGGCAGGGACACCTCCCACCAGCCCAGGTTGTTTAAGGTCTCATCCAACCTGGCTTTGAACTCCTGCAGGGAGGGGACATCCAAAACTAAACCTGGACAACCTGTTCCAGTGTTTCACCACCCTCATAGTGAAGAACTCTTTGTCTGCTCCTTAGAAAGCTTTACCTTCTCAAAGAAGGCATTCATAGGATTTTCCTCTTCCTCAGGCTCTTTCCATGAGATTTGAGCTACCCAACCTCTCCACTTTGCTCTTTTTACTTACTAAGTCATCAAGAAGCTGCATACCACCCTTTGGCCACTTTGGAGCACTGTGGATTATTAACTGGAAGAATAATGTGGGGAGTTGGAAACTTGGGAAGAGGTCATTCCTCCCTTCTCCAACCTGGGTGTGAGCAGGAGCTGGCCACAGTTTGTCAGGAGTTTGTGGCACAGTGTCCATGGACTGGCTCTTCAGACTTGGGGGGAAAACACTGAGGCTCAGTGTCCTGCTGTGGGACCATGCAGCCCTGACCTGAGAGGTCTCTGCTGCCTCTCAGCTGAAACAGGAGCTGATGGTCCTGGGCTGAGGTGGGAGGGTTCTCACTGCTGGAGAAGGCCAGCAGCAGGCAAGGAACGTTGTAAGCTGTCTTCTCCTGCCTCCCAAATGACTAAAAGTGTGTTTGTTAGAGGAACTGCTGCCTGCTAGAGGAGCTGATCACCCAGAGGTGTGTTCTTCTCCCCTGAACCCTCAGACTTACGGCAGGAGTTAGCGGTACGGGAGAGGCAACAAGAAGTCACCCGGAAGTCAGCACCCAGTTCTCCGACTCTAGACTGTGAGAAGATGGACTCAGCTGTCCAAGCATCCCTGTCTTTGCCAGCCACACCCGTTGGGAAAGGATCAGAGAACAGTTTTCCTTCCCCAAAAGGTAGGAGTTGTGCATAGAATCTCTCTCCAGTTGTTTGGGCAGCCCCTTCAGCAGCTACCAAACCGTTTCAGACTGGGTGCTTGTTGGTGAGCTGAAGGCAAATGTAGATCCTCCAGGCAGTGTGTAAGGGGTGTTTGGATCCTGGGACAGCACAGGGACATTGAACAGGAATAATGAGTAAGCAACCTGGAAAAGGAGGATCCTGGGACAGCACAGGGACATTGAACAGGAATAATGAGTAAGCAGCCTGGAAAAGGAGGACAGTGAAGCTTAGATTGAGCTTTGGAGGGACAGGGGAGTAGAGCACTGAGGACATCTGGGATTGCAGGAAGTGCAACCACTGCTAGTTCTGCTTAAATCTGGAGCAACACAGGTGAGGAACTGCTGGACAGCAATTCCAGGAGTTTGGACTGCCTCTGTTAGCATCCATGCTTTGCAGGGCACCTTTTTGCTCTGTGAGGAAACAACGCAGTCCCCTTCCCCGTCTGGAAGGCTGTGCACAGTCACAAGGATTAATACATTATTTTCCAAATTAGAGTAGATGCCAGAGGAGGCTCTGGCTGGATTAAACGAATCCTGGGCAGCAGCCTTGCAGATGGGGAGTGCCTGCACTCTGCCTGCAGAGAGGGCAAGAGAGCAGTGGGCAAGAGCTCAGCTTTTGCCTTTTCCCGTGGCTCGTGCGTGTGGTGCCGGGGGCTGAGCACAGGAACAGTCAGTAGCAGGATGTTGGATTCACCTTTCCATGCAGAACTGATTTCAGTTTAATGATCAAAAAAACCAGAGAACCGTGGAGGAGTGGAGTGTAACAGAACCTGTCTGTGTTTGCAGCTATACCAAATGGCTTTGGCACCAGCCCCCTTACTCCTTCAGCCAGAATATCTGCACTCAACATTGTGGGAGATCTGCTGCGGAAAGTGGGGGTGAGTGCTCACGGCCTCCCTGCACAGCCTCCCTGCTGCAGCCTCCTTGCCCCGGCCTCCCTGCTGCAGCCTCCCTCCTTGCCCCGGCCTCCCTGCTGCAGCCTCCCTCCTTGCCCCGGCCTCCCTGCTGCAGCCTCCCTCCTTGCCCCGGCCTCCCTGCTGCAGCCTCCCTCCTTGCCCCGGCCTCCCTGCTGCAGCCTCCCTCCTTGCCCCGGCCTCCCTGCTGCAGCCTCCCTCCTTGCCCCGGCCTCCCTGCTGCAGCCTCCCTCCTTGCCCCGGCCTCCCTGCTGCAGCCTCCCTCCTTGCCCCGGCCTCCCTGCTGCAGCCTCCCTCCTTGCCCCGGCCTCCCTGCTGCAGCCTCCCTCCTTGCCCCGGCCTCCCTGCTGCAGCCTCCCTCCTTGCCCCGGCCTCCCTGCTGCAGCCTCCCTCCTTGCCCCGGCCTCCCTGCTGCAGCCTCCCTCCTTGCCCCGGCCTCCCTGCTGCAGCCTCCCTCCTTGCCCCGGCCTCCCTGCTGCAGCCTCCCTCCTTGCCCCGGCCTCCCTGCTGCAGCCTCCCTCCTTGCCCCGGCCTCCCTGCTGCAGCCTCCCTCCTTGCCCCGGCCTCCCTGCTGCAGCCTCCCTCCTTGCCCCGGCCTCCCTGCTGCAGCCTCCCTCCTTGCCCCGGCCTCCCTGCTGCAGCCTCCCTCCTTGCCCCGGCCTCCCTGCTGCAGCCTCCCTCCTTGCCCCGGCCTCCCTGCTGCAGCCTCCCTCCTTGCCCCGGCCTCCCTGCTGCAGCCTCCCTCCTTGCCCCGGCCTCCCTGCTGCAGCCTCCCTCCTTGCCCCGGCCTCCCTGCTGCAGCCTCCCTCCTTGCCCCGGCCTCCCTGCTGCAGCCTCCCTCCTTGCCCCGGCCTCCCTGCTGCAGCCTCCCTCCTTGCCCCGGCCTCCCTGCTGCAGCCTCCCTCCTTGCCCCGGCCTCCCTGCTGCAGCCTCCCTCCTTGCCCCGGCCTCCCTGCTGCAGCCTCCCTCCTTGCCCCGGCCTCCCTGCTGCAGCCTCCCTCCTTGCCCCGGCCTCCCTGCTGCAGCCTCCCTCCTTGCCCCGGCCTCCCTGCTGCAGCCTCCCTCCTTGCCCCGGCCTCCCTGCTGCAGCCTCCCTCCTTGCCCCGGCCTCCCTGCTGCAGCCTCCCTCCTTGCCCCGGCCTCCCTGCTGCAGCCTCCCTCCTTGCCCCGGCCTCCCTGCTGCAGCCTCCCTCCTTGCCCCGGCCTCCCTGCTGCAGCCTCCCTCCTTGCCCCGGCCTCCCTGCTGCAGCCTCCCTCCTTGCCCCGGCCTCCCTGCTGCANGCTCCATGATCTTGCCAGGCACAGAGGTGAGGCTGACTGCTCTGTAGTTTCCAGGGTCATTCTTTTTACCCTTCTTGAAGATGGGTGTTATGTTTGCCCTGCAGCCTCCCTCCTTGCCCCGGCCTCCCTGCTGTGGCCTCCCTGCCCCAGTGTGGTGCCACAACCTTCCTGCTGCGGCCTTCTTGCCTCAGTGCAGTGCCATGGTCTCCCCGCACCGGTGTGGTGCTGCGACCTCCTTGCTGCAGCCTCCTTGACCTGGCACAGTGCCACAGTCTCCCTGCCTGGGCTCCCTGCTGCAGCCTCCCTGCCCAGGTGCAGTACCACGACCTCCCTGCCCAGCTTCCCTATCCCGACATAGTGACATAGCCTCCTTGCCATGGCCTCCCTGCCCCAGTGCAGTGCCCAGCCTCCCTGCCCCAGTGCAGTGCCACGGCCTCCCTGATGTGGCCTCCCTGCCCCAGTGCAGTGCCATAGGCTCCCTGCCCAGGGTCCCTGCTCCAGCTCCCTGCCACAGCCTCTCCATGCTGCTGTCATGGAGCTTCACAAGTCCTTGGCCCGTGTGGAGCAGGATCAGAATATCAAAGAATGGTTTGGGTTGGAAGCGTCCAGAAGTCATCCAGTGCAACCCCTCTGCAGTCAGCAGGGACATCCTCCACTAAATCAGGTTGCTCAGAGCCTTGTGGAGACTCACTTTGAGTATCTCCAGGGCTAGAGGCTCAACTACCTCCCTGGTCAAGCTGTTACAGTGTTTCCCCCACGCTGGTGGTGTATGTGCTGTGGCTCCCAAGTCATCCCCTTGCAATGTTTAGTGTGTGGGAATGTATTTGGTTTTAATGATCCCAATTTGTAAAGTGCCTTCCCAAGGTTCTGATGCCAGCTTTAGGTGATGAAATTCATCTATGGAGTTAAAGGGTTCTCAAGCACTTTGGGGTATGGTGGTAGACACTGTCACATGCTTGTTCTCACCTCAAGTGGCTCTTGCACCTTCCTCCTTGGTGAGGCCAAGCTGCAGAGCCAGACCTCAGCCCCTGGGCTCCTGCTGCACAGTCACTGTGTCTCATGGAAAGGGAGCTGAGATCACACTGACAGTGTCTCTTCACAGCCCTGGGCAGGTCTGCAGCAGGTGCTGAGAGTGGGAAAGCATCTCCATCCCTTTGAGAAGAAAGTGAGAAAACAAATCAGGAGAAAGCCAAACGTTCCCATCTGTAGCTGATGGGGGAAGTGAAATGCATGAGCCCTTAAAGGGATTAGCACTGCAAGCAGGGAAGAAGTGCTTCAAACATCTGTCAGGGTGGGCTTGGATGCCAGGCTTCCCAGCTGAGTGAAGACATTATCCCCACTCTGAGATGCTTCTCAAGGTGCCTCAGAGGTCAGTGCTCTGAGTGGCAGCCTGGGTGTCTGGCCTGGGGTGCAGCCTCTGCTCTGTCTCCTGTGGTTAGTGCCAGGGAGGAGCTGCAGCAGGGACAGTTGTTTCAGCAGGCTTTGGCATCCAGAGTTCCCTCGGTGCTGGCATCTGCAGCCAGTATGGTTGGTTTGAAAGGGCAGCAGGAGGACTGGGGGTTAGGGAGTGACATGTTGAAAATGGGATCATTGTGAGTAAGAGTCTGCAGGGGATTTAGGGAGCTTAATCACAATCCTGGGTGATTACTCTGCAGGGACAGGAAGTGCCAAATAAGCAGTGCTGGCTTCCCAGCCTGCTCCCAGACACACGCCTGGCCACAGGGACAGCATTCCAGCTCAGGGACAATTACAGGCTGCTGAGGATGTCTCTGGGCTTGGATACTCAGAGGATGCCTCATCCCTAGCCCTTAGACTCCCTTTCTCTGTAGGAAGGCTTGCACCATGTCAGAAGGGACCCTCAAAGCTTGTCCAACCCCACTGCAGTCAGCAGCATTATCTCTGGCTAGGTCAGGTTGTTCAGGGCCCCGGCCAACCTGACCTTGCATGTCTCCAGGGACGAGGCCTCAACCACATCTCTGGGCAGCCTGTTCCAGTGTTTCACCACTCTCATCGTGCAGAGCTTCCTCTTGATGTCCAGCCCAGCTCTGTCCTGCTCCAGTTTCAAACCATTGCCCTCATCCTATCCCCACAGGCCCTTCTGAATAGTCCCTCCCCAGCCTTCCTGTAGGTCTCCTTCAGGTACTGCGAGGCTGCTCTAGGGTCTCCTTGGAGTCTTCTCTTCTCCAGGGTGAACAGCCCCAAGTTCCTCAGCCTGTCCTGATCATCTTTATGGTCCTTCTCAGGACCCTCTCCAGCAGGTCCATGTCCTTCTTGTGTTTAGGGGCCCCCATAGCTGGACACAGCCCTTCAGGTGAGGTCTGACCAGAGCAGAGGGGCAGGATCCCCTCTCTCCACCTCTGGCCACGCTGCTTTGGATGCAGCTCAGGCTGCCCTTGGCCTGGGCTGCCAGTGCCCATTGCAGGTTCCTGCCCAGCTTCTCACCCACCAGCACCCCAACTCCTCCTCTGCAGCCTTTTCTCAATCTCATGACCCCCAATCTGTAATGGTACTGAGGAGCTGGCTTGCTTGTTTTAGGTAATTAACAGAGTTGCTAGGTTCTCAAATCAGAGCCCTAATGGGACTGTGTCCTGGTGGGCAGCCTGCATCCAGCAGCTCCTTGGTTGGGTCCCTTTGTGGCTGGGGGGCAGGAAATTGCAGCTTTGGCCCTGTTGAGTTTTTGCAGGAGGTGCTGACACTGGAGTCCTGTCGCAGTGATCCTGGGGTCATGGCTAAGCCTGAACCTGAGCAGCACAATGCTCTTCTCTTGGTGGCATTACTTTTTTGGGGGATGTAATTGGCTTCCTTTTCCCTTTCACAGGCCTTAGAATCCAAATTAGCTGCTTGCAGGAACTTTGCCAAGGACCAGGCGTCGCGGAAGTCCTACATAGCAGGGAACGTCGGCAGCAGCGCCATGAGCAGCAGCGGCACCAAGTACCCTCACCCTGGCCACACCTCTTTCTTTGACAAAGGGTAAGCAAGGACCTGGCTTTGCCCTGAAGGGGAAGTGTGTTTCTGGAGCCTGCTTGGAGCAGAAGCTCTTTTTGGCTTTTTTTTTTAGCCCCCCAGGCTGTTGGAGGCCTGGAGAGGGCTACCTGGAGAGGCTGTGGAGTCTGCTTCTGTGGAGAGCTTCCAAGCCCAGCTAGGCACTGTGATCTTGAGCAAGCTGCTGTGGGTGCTCTGTTTGAGCAGGGAGTGGGACTGGATCATCTCCAGAGATCCCTCCCAACCCTACCCTGCTGGGATTCTGGGATATGTAGGAGGGAAGACCTGAAGAAAACTCTGGAGTAAATGTGGCTGCCTCTTTGTGTGCCTGCTAGGGAGTTGCTCAGGGAAGTTCTCAGGCTGGGAATGTTTCCCTGAGGGAGCCTTGCTTGAGCTGTGGGTGAAGCTGTGTGGAGCAGGGAGGGCTGTCTGGTGTGGCTGTGTGGCTTCCCACCAGGAATTTGGTGGCAATCTTAACCAGGGGGGCTTCAGGAACTGCAGTACGAGGGAAGGTCTCCCTGTATGCCAACAAGTGGTTAAAGGCTGATCAGTGCTTTAGCAGTGGGGTTGGGCTAGATGATTCCCAAAGGTCCCTTCCAACCCCCACCCTGCTGAGGGGATTCTGGGATTCACAGCTTTCACCCTCTAGAACAAATAATTTGTGAAGCCACAATCCGTAGGGGACAGGGAAGGTGACAGTGCTGGTTTCTGTCAAGCACAGAGTGAAGCAAGTGTGAGTGTCTCTCAGCTGGGGGGATGTCAGTGCCTGTTCTGCTCCCCTGCTGCCTGATCTCTCGGTGGCTGCATCTCAGGTTGCACAAAGTCCCCAGGCAGCAAAGCTGGTGAAGTGAACGTGGCCTGGGAAAGGATCTGGAGTGAGAGCTGGTGGAGCTGTCACAGCTCCTGGTGCACTCCTGCGTGGGGGAGCACATCAGCCTCAGATCTGGAGCTCCCCTGGGTGAGAGCAGCTGAGTGCAGGCAGCAGATGCCCTCCTGGAAGGCAGTGCCCTGCTTGCTCCACTTCCCCCTCTGTTAGGGGAACACAAACGCCATTGGTGGTGCAGTTCTGACTGGGATGGAGGCAGCTGCCTGCCTGCTGCCCCTGCTCTGCGTCAACCACGGAGCCAGAACTGCTTCCACAGCTACCCCACGTGTGCCCTGCGGCTCCCCTGTGGTCACAGCTTCCTCTGGGGAGCCTGGGAAGTGTTTCCCACAGGCCCTCGTGGGTGTGTGAGGAGCCCTGAGGAGCAGGGTGGAAGCACAGCTCTGCTCCAGCTGGTTGGTGTGCCTAGGCAAAGCGCCCTCCAGCCTCCCTGCACGGTGAGGATCTTCCCTGCAAAGCTCAGACCAGTGCAGTGTGATGCTAATGTTCTGCACACCCTCAAACCCAGACTGTGCTTTAGAGCATGAAAGAAGCTGTTGCCACCCTGAAGAGTGCCATAGATGGAGCAGACAAAGAAGGATGACTGTAGGAAGCTCAGCCTGAGTTGACTCCCGTTGCTATGTGGGTAGCAGAGTGAGCTGCAACTTAGAAACTGGCATTCAGGATTCTCAGAGCCACTGCTGTCTGCTGCTTTTGGAAAGGAAGGCTTCAGAGGCTTAAAGTCAGGGCTGTGTGGGAACTGATCAGGCTTTTGGCTTGCCTGTGCCCTGCCAGGCTACCAGAGGCCCGGGCATCCCTCAGCAGTGCTCACTCTTGCTACATCTCGGGTTCAAGCTGAGATTAAAGCTGTTCTTAGGAGGCAACCTGGCTATATCGAGTGGTGATGAATAAGCTGATTGCTGTGGGGGGTGGGGGTCACTTTTAATTATCCAGCTTGTCATCAGGCTTCTTATCTGGGCTGGCTGCCTGAGGGGGGAGCTGCAGAAGGCTTAGAAACCCAACCCTCTGAAAGAGAACTTCTGCAGCAGGGCTGGGGGAGATCATTGGGTTGGGAAAGGAGGTGGCAATGACTGATGTGTTTGTTGCAAGTCGTTAAGGGATCCCTTCATGACTCTGCTGTCCTCCCCTTCTCCTCTGCACCTTCCTATGCTGCCCACAGCAGGGTGCTCCACACCTCTCCTCTTAGAGCAGCCTTCCATTACCTGAAGGGATCTACCAGATAGCTGGGGAGGGGCTTTTGACAAGGGCTGGGAGTGCTAGGACGAAGGGTAAGGGCTTTGAGCTGGGAGAGGGGAGATTGAGACTGGAGATGAGGAAGAAGACATTGAGAGTGAGGGTGGGGAGACACTGGCACAGGTTGCCCAGAGAGGTTGTGGCTGCCCCCTCCCTGGAGGTGTTAAAGGCCAGGCTGGATGAGGCCTTGAGCAGCCTGGGCTGGAGGGAGGTGTCCCTGCCCCCATGGCAGAGGGTTGGATCTTTAAGGTCCCTTCCAACCCAACCCATTCTGTGGTTCTGTGATTCTTGCATGGACTCCTGCTCTGCCTTGCAGCCTCACAGAGGTCTGTGCACAGCAGGGCTGGGCTGGGTGTCTGTGCTCTGTACAGCCTCTGCAGTGCCATCCATACCTGTGAGCTACACCAAGCTGGCAGCTGAACCACACCAGCCATGGTGCCTGCAGGTTGTGGCAGCCACTGAGCTCCCAGCCCTGCTGGCACCTGGCTGGCAGGCCCTGGGTCTGTGGTGGCTGGCCAGGAGGGGCTGAGTTGAGACAAGCTCTTTCCTCTGCCCTCTCTCCTTTCTCCCCAGCACCTCTACTCTCCTCCTTGCTCCTAGTTGTTGACTGAGCCTGAAACAGCCACGTGTGAGTGCAGAGCTGATCTGCTGCTGAAGGAACAACTGGGTGCTGAGGTTGGGAAGAGATGACTCAGCCACATCCTTACAGTTCCGTCTCCTTCCCTTCCTCTGCCATCTCCTCACAGTGTTTGAGTCTCCATCTCCCATCACACAGCAGCTCTGTGCTGGCTGAGTGGAGCTGGGCAGCTGAAGGCTGGTGTGGGGAGCATGGCTTTAGGGGAGGCCCAGGGGACAACTGGGCTTGGAGCAAAGCCTTGCTGGGGAACTGGCAAAGCTGGGACTTGGTGACTGGAAAGCTCAGCAATGTCTGGTGTAGAAACAGCCTCCTGCAGGCTTGTTCCTTCAGGAACATGCTCTTGCTGTCCAGATGCCAGGGCCTGGCAGAGCAGCACCTGAGGATCTTCCCAGATGCTTGGGGTTTGCTGTGGTAATTGTTTTTAATTGCTTGTTGACTTCCATCCGTGGCTCTGACCTCGATGGGCTCCACAAATGCCTGGCACTGGAACAGCAGAGCTGAGCCAGCCTGGGGTGTTGGGGGCATGAACTTGTTCACTGCTCCCTGCACTCTCTGATATCTGGGTTTAGGTTATGTGTGTGCATCTGTAGGTCTTGGTTGTAATAACAAACCAAGTTGGAGTCTGAGAAGCAGCTCTGCTTGCAGTCTGCCAGCAGCCCCCTGAAGCATGGAGGTGTTTTTACATCTGTGGGGGCACTGCTGTCCCATGCCAGGCTGCCAGGTGGAAGGGCACCGCTGTCCCATGCCAGGCTGCCAGGTGGAAGGGCACCGCTGTCCCACGCCGGGCTGCCAGGTGGAAGGGCGCCGCTGTCCCCACGCCGGGCTGCCAGGTGGAAGGGCGCCGCTGTCCCCACGCCGGGCTGCCAGGTGGAAGGGCGCCGCTGTCCCCACGCCGGGCTGCCAGGTGGAAGGGCGCCGCTGTCCCCACGCCGGGCTGCCAGGTGGAAGGGCACTGCTGTCCCACGCCAGGCTGTCCACTCAGCTGCTCCANCCCGGGCTGTCAGGTGGAAGGGCACCGCTGTCCCCACCCCGGGCTGTCAGGTGGAAGGGCGCCGCTGTCCCCACGCCGGGCTGTCAGGTGGAAGGGCATTGCTGTCCCACGCTGGGCTGCCAGGTGGAAGGACACTGCTGTCCCACGCCAGGCTGTCAAATCAGCTGCTCCACCCTGGTCCACCTCAGAACTCAGGTTCCCTGGCAGAGGAGGAGCTGTGAGTGGCTTAGGTGCAGTTCAGTAACCCCAGGGCCTGCAGGCTACTTTGCAGTGCCCTGCTGGGCCCTGGTGCAGGCCTGCAGAGCAGGGGGCAAAGAGGAGAGAGGCTCTGCTGAGCTTCAGTTAACCACCTCTGCTGTGCCCCAGGCCTGGCAGGCAGGGTTGTGCCCCAGGATGTGACTTCTGTATGCATAAACTGTTTGCCTTTCTCTCCCCCAGGCGGGACAAGGTGATGTTCCCCACCCTGGTCATGGGTAATGAACTCCTTTGCACTGATAGCTGCATGCCTCTAACGGGCTTGGGGGCAGAGCTGGTGTGGTTCTGCTAACTGCATGAAGGACTTCTCTCAGTCCATCATCACAGCCTGACCTATCTTCTCCCTATCTCCTCACTTCAGATAAACTTCTCTGGTGCTGTGGCCTGTTGCAAGCATGGGATGGAGGGCTGCTTGCCTTCCTGGGCTGATTAACCTCAGGGACCTGCATGGTGGTGATTGATTGATTGATTGGGGCACACCAGATCCAGGAGGAATCACAGAACCATGGAATGGTTTGGGTGGGAAGGGACCTTTCAAGCTCATCCAGTCTAAGCCCCTGCAGACATCGAGGAGATCCCCAACTAGAGCAGGCTGCTCACAGCCCCAAACGACCTGCAGTTGTTCCAGGGATGCAGCATCTCCCACCTCTCTGACCAACCTGGGCCAGGCTCTCACCACCCTCAGCATAAAAAATATCCCCTCTTTAGTTTGGACCCACCCCCCCTTGTCCTGTCACAGCAGGTCCTGCTCAGAAGTCAGTGTCACTGCTGTCACTTCAGTTCCTGCTGAAGTCAGTTTGCCCTGTGGCTGTGTTTTTCCTTCAGCTGTTTTTGGCTCTCTCTTGCTGAGCTTTGTTGCCCTGGTTCTGGCTAATGGGAAAGCAAACAAAGGCACAGATGTGCTGGGAGCTGGCCAGGAAGCAGAAGGACAGACCAGCTTGGTCTGAAACCATGGAGAGAACCAGCAGGGCTCAGTGTCCCCATCCCCTCAGGCAGGCAGGGGGGGCAGGCTGTGCAGGTACTGTGGTCACAGGCTCTGTGGAGGGCATCCTGTGGCACAGGGAGTGACTAAAGGTCAGACTAGTCCCAGACTAGTCCCATCTCCTGCCTCCCGAGGGAGCATGGAGGTTTGCCTATGCTGCCAGGAAGTGCAGGTCCCTCCCAGCCTCAGCTTTGTCCTCATCCTTCTCCATGCAGCTCTGTGCTGGGTGTCCCTCAACCTCCTTGTGCTGTTCCTGTTCCTGGGGACAGTGGCATGCTCTAAAGCCTGAAAGTGCCTTTCCCTCTTGTTTTCTGGTGGGGCCACTCTCCAAATATGCAGTGTCCACATCCACTTACTCCTCAGGCTGGGCTGTTCAGCTGCAGGAGATCCACAGACTCAGAGAATGGATTGGGTTGGAAGGGACCTTAAAGATGGCCCAGTTCCAACCCCCTGCCATGGGCAGGGACACCTCCCACCAGCACAGGCTGCTCAAGGCCTCATCCAACCTGGCCTTGAAACACCTCCAGGGAGGGAACATCCACAGCCTCCCTGGGCAACCTGTGCCAGTGTCTCCCCACCATCAGTCTCAAGAATTTCTTCCTCATCTCCACTCTCCCTCTCCCAGCCCAAAGCCATTGTCCCTCATCCTGTCACTCCCAGCCCTTGTCAAAAGTCCCTCCCCAGCTCTCCTGTAGCCCCTTCAGGTATTGGAAGACTGCTCTGAGGTCTCCCTTTCTGCTGAGGTGTTGGTGCATAGTTGAGGAAGTCTTGGAGCTAATGTGCTAAGTGCAGAGTACAGCTTGAAATGCAGTTTAAGGAGTCCAGATCTACCTTCAGCAATCAGGGCAGAGCGTGGCTGGAAAGGGGCACAAAGGCAATGCTGCTGCAGGGGCAGGCAGTGGGAAGCAGCCACCAGGAACAGCTGCTGGGCTCCTTGGCAGCAGGGACTGGAGCTTTTGCCTGCATTTGCAGCACCAGAGCCTAGTTTCTCAGCAAGCCCAGAGCAAGGGCACCACGGGGGCCTCACAGGTCATGTTGGGTGAGGTCTGAGGGCCAGGGAGGCAGGGCAGAAGCAGACCTGCAGTGATCTGGCTGGGATCAGTCACTGTGGGCAGTCCTGCAGGCCCAGCTCCTGCTGCACCCCCAGGGGTGGGCAGAGGCTGGAGCCCTGCATCTGCCTGGCCGTGGGGAGCCAGCACAAGGACATCTCTTCCTAGTTCCCCTCAGGGAGCTTAGGCAGGAGGCACCCAGCACACTCTAGTTGTTGTTTTCCACAGATGCTGTGTTTAATGTTATTTCTGTTTCACCTCAGCTCTGTTCCTAGCTGCAGCAGTGCTGATTTGTTTCCCTTTTTTGCTGCATTTTCATGTTCCTGATGGAAATCCCTGGCAGGGTAAGACCTCAGTGAGCTCAACCATGACACCAGCTTCCAGTACCCTCCCTGCCCCCAGTTGCTGCTGCTTTTGCAGGACTTTTCCTGTGCCCCACTTACTGAACTGGCTCTCAGCAAACCAAAGCTGCTGCTGTGTCTCTGTCTCTGCACTGAGGGCAGGTTTGTGATGGCAGGATGTGCTGAGCAGCCCAAGAAAACAGCTCCAGCAGCTGAGCCTGGAGGAAGCTGCCAGAGCAAGCTCTCAACACTGCCTTCCTGCTTGGCTTTTTCAATTAGGGAGACTTGGCTTTTTCAGTGGGAGACCTCAAACAGCTTCTGAATGGGGGTTTCCATCTTCTCCTTCAGCAGAAAGCCTTCTCGTGCCTCCCTTGTGCACTGCAGCACAGTGAGCACTCCACAGCCTGTGCTGGGTAACACTTGAGGCACCCAAAGCTTGGGGCACTCATCCTCCTGCTGCCCTGGCTCTGCCAGGGGCCATGGTTTCCCTTCTTGCTTTGGCCATCACTGGATTGTGACACAAATGAGTTAGGCTGAGTCCTGTCACGTCTGTGTGGCCTCTGGGCTGAGCATCTGAGCCTCCTCCTTGTGTCCCTGGGCAATGGGAAAGGGCACCCAAGCTGCTGAATGTGCCTCTGAGCAGGAGCTGGGGAGGGCTGGAGATGTTGCTTCATTTACTGCCCCCAGAGGTGGCTCTGTTGGGTGGTGGCAGCTGCAGGCAGATGTTCTCCCCACGGGCAGAGTTTGGGGGCTGGAAGCCCAGCTGGGGAGCAGCTCATGCCCCAGAAACTGCAGTATTTGAGAAGCTGGTGCTGCCTGCCATGGGCTGTGGGCTCAGATTCAGGTCCCTTGTCTGAAAGACACTGAGGGGCTGGGGCAGGTCCAGAGAAAGGCAACAAAGCTGGGGAAGGGTCTGGAGAACAGGGCTGGGGGTTGCAGCTGAGGGAGCTGGGGGTGATGAGCCTGGGGAAGAGAAGGCTGAGGGCAGAGCTCATTGCTCTCTGCAGCTCCCTGAGAGGAGGCTGCAGCCAGGTGGGGGTTGGGGTCAGTGAACAAGTGATAGATAGAGCAGCCTCAGGTTGCAGCAGGGGAGGTTTAGGTTGGACATGAGGAACAATTTCTTCCCCAGAAGGGTTGTCAGGCCCTGGCCAGGCTGCCCAGGGCAGTGGTGCAGTGCCTGTGCCTGGAGGGGTTTCAGAGCTGTGGTGCTGAGGGCCATGGCTTAGAGGTGCCCTGGCAGTGCTGGGTGAGTGCTTGGACTGGATGGTCTGGGATTGTGGCAGGGAGGCAGGCAGGTGGTAGCACGAGAAGGCTGGTGGCAGGGAGGGCAGCTGGCCTGGTGCCAAGAGGTTTGAGCCCTGCAGGGATGTGGCTGCTTTTGCCCAGCCTGGGGAAGTGCTGCCACAGGGCATCAGTGGGGCACAGGGACCAGCTGCCTGGGCAGCATTTGCCGCAGGCTTGGAAGGCATCAGCTGTCCTCTGCAGCCTGCCTATCCCACCCTGCCCTGCTGGGAGATCCTGGTGGAGCTCAGTGCTGGGATTGGGCAGCCTGCAGCCCTGGTGAGGGTGCTGGGGTTGGCACTGCCCCGTGGGGTCTGCCAGTCAGAGAGCAGCTCTGAGCTGAGTGCAGGAGCTGTGACCAATCTCTGCAGCTTGGCTCCAAGCCCAGCAGCCCAGGCTGCTGAGGGCAGGGGGCACACTCTGAGCCTTTCCAAAGGGACTGACAACCACCTCCTAGTCCTGCTCGCTGGTGCTGCTGGGTTGGTTCTGTTGGATTTCTCCTCCCTAGCAGAGCTCTTCTCAGGCTCCTAAGTGCAGAGCCACAGTGGCAGCAGCCTGCTTGGTGCCCCCACCCCCAGTGTGGACAGCAGTGGTTTAGGGGGCACTTCCCCTTGGAAGTGGAGCACAGCAGCACTCAAGTGGGAGCTGAAGTCTCCAGCTGAGTGGGGAGGAGGTGGTAAAGGAGGTTTTTCCCTGCTCTGGTGTGCTCCAGGCTGGTTAAGAGTGCCAGGGGAAGGGTAGGGTGAGCCAGGGTGCCACAGGGGCTACTGTGGCTAACATGTGCAGGGATTTTAGCTCTTGCCCTGCTCCTCTGGAAGGGTTTGGTGACTGCTCAGGGCAGCAGGCTCCTGGCTGTGCTGCAGGGATTCTGCAGCCCTGATGCAGGAGGTGTGAGGCTGGTGAAGGTGAGCAGCACAGGAGCAGTGGAAACAGCCCTGCCCTGGACCAGGGTCCTCAGCTGCTGGCATGTTGGTCCCTCAGGCAGTGCTGGCAGCAATTGGGATGTGGTCCTCTGGGTGCTTGCACTGTTTGCAGCCTGGGACTGCAGAGCCACCAGCTCCTGGGTTGGCATTTTCCTCATCAGCAGAGCTTTTACTTCCTTCAGCTCAGGGGCAAAGTTGTATCCTCAGGTGTCTCTGCCAGCAGAGACCCAGATGGCACCACCTGGGGAGCTGGTGGCTTAGGCAGAGCTGTGACATTTTGCTGAGGCCTGTCCTGCTTTGCCAGGCCAGCAGGAGGGCAGGGAGTGCTGGTTTTGGGGCAGCATGAGGGTGGCCTTGCTCTCCTGGTTGAGGGCTGTAGCCACTTGTGCTTATAGAATCACAGAATGGGAAGGTTGGAAGGGACCTCAAAGCTCAGCCAGTTCCAACCCTTTGCCTCTCAGGTCACTCAAGGCCTCATCCAACCTGGCCTTGAACACCTCCAGGGAGGTGGTGGAGCACAAAAGGCCTCCAGGGAGGTTGTGGAGCACAGAAGCACCGAACGTGATCAAAGATCACGTTCGGTGCTTCTGTGCTCCACAACCTCCCTGGGCAACCTGTGCCAGTGTCTCACCACCCTCAACCTGTGCCAGTGTCTCACCACCCTCACTGCAAACAACTTCCTCCTAACATCCACTTTCAATCTCCCCTCTCACACTTCAAACCCATTCCCCTTGTCCTGCCATTCCCAGACCTTCTCAATAATCCCTCCCCAGCCTTCCTGCAGCCCCCTTCAGATCCTGAAAGGCCACTCCAAGCTCTCCTGGAAGCCTTCTCCTCTCCAGGCTGCACAGCCCCAACTCTCTCAGCCTGTCCTCACAGCACAGCTGCTGCAGCCCTCTCAGCATCTTGGTGGCCTCCTCTGGACTGGCTCCAGCACTTCCATGTCCTTCCTGTGCTGGGGGCTCCAGAACTGCACACAGGACTGCAGTTGGGGTCTGAGGAGAGCAGAGCCAAGGGGCACAATCCCCTCCCTTGCCCTGCTGCAAACAACTTCCTCCTAACATCCAGTTTCAGTCTCCCCTCTCACACTTCAAACCCATTGCCCCTTGTCCTGGCATTTCAAGCCCTTGTCAATAGTCCCTCCCCAGCCTTCCTGGAGCCCCCTTCAGATACTGTCAGGGCTGTGGTGGGCATCAGCAGGTGGTGAGCCTGAGCAGGCTCAAGGCAGCCTGCCCACAGATGCTCTGTCCAGAGTAGGGATGGAAGAGCTGTCAGCCCCATGTCCCCTCCTCCCAACACAGCCATGCTCTGGGTGCTTCACCCCTGCTACAGCCCTGGGAAGAGGGCAGCCCAAACCCATGGATGCTGGTGGAGTGGAGGCACCCAGAGCCCCCAGTGCAGCCCAGCTGGGGGCTTTTGCATCAAGGCAGCCCTGCTGTGCCCTGGCAGAGCCTGTGCCCACTGCTCTGTGTCCTTCCCAACTATGGGGCACAGCTTGTGCAGCAGCACATGAAGGCCTTGGGGACAAGCAGGGAGCTGGCCCCAGCCCAGCTGCACAGCCCTGTGTGACCACAGCCTGGGGGCTGCATGTCCCCTGTGGGCACCCACACCACCAGCTACAGCAGGGCTACAGCAAGGCTGATCTTGAATGTCTCCAGGGATGGGGTCTCCACCACCACCCTGGGCAGGCTGTTCCCATGTTCCACCACCCTCACTGTGCACAACTTCCTCCTGAGGTTCAACCTAACTCTGCCCTGCTCCAGTTCCAAACCACTGCCTCTGTATTCCTCTTCCCACAGGCCTTCCTGAACAGTCCCTCCCCAGCCTGCCTGCAGGTCCCCTTCAGGTCCTGTAAAGCTGCTCTGAGGTCTCCCTGGAGCCTTCTCTTCTCCAGGCTGAACAGCCTCAACTCTCCCATCCTGTCCCCATAGCAGAGGTTCTGCAGCCCTCTGAGCATCTTATCTTTGTGGCCTCCTCTGGACCTGCTCCATCAGGCCCATGTCTGTCTTGTGTTGAGGGCTCCACAGCTGGCCCCAGCCCTGCAGGTGAGGTCTGACCAGAGCAGAGGGGCAGGATCCCCTCTCTCCATCTCTGCCCATGCTGCTTTGGATGCAGCTCAGGCTGCCCTTGGCCTTCTGGGCTGCCAGTGCCCATTGCTGGCTCCTGCCCATCCCCCAGCACCCCCAAGTCCTTCCCTGCAGCCTGCTCTCAATCTCATCACCCCCAGCCTGGACTGGCACTGGAGGATTGCCCCAACCCAGGCACAGGACCTTGCCCTTGGCCTTACTGAACCTCCCGTGGGCTCAGGAGAGGGCAGGAGCCACTTGTCCTCCCGTGCTGGTCTCCTGGGCTCCCCAGGCACTGTGCTGAGCAGCCCCCTTGTGTGTCCCTGGCTGGGGCTGAGCACTGCCCTCTGCAGCCAGCGCCGGCAGCCCTGCCCCGGGCTTGTGCAGCCCAGGGTGGGTGCAGTGAGGAGGGAGCAGGCTCTGCCTTGTGGCTGCTGCTGGTGGGGAGGGCTGAGCCGTGCTGCCAGCTGTGCTACTCACCTGACAGCCTCTCTCTTCTTGCTTCCAGGGCGGTGAACGGCTTTGACCAAGGCCCCCCGGGGCTGGGCACGTCCCGGCCCTCCTCGGCGCCGGGCATGCTGCCCCTGAGCGTGTGAGCCTGGGCAGCTGCCCTTGGACTTGGATGCTTTTCTCAGCCCAGCACCACCAGAAGATCTGCTCCCGGTTCCTCCCTGCCCCGCCGCAGCCCTGCTGCCAGAGGAGACTTCTGCCTGGCCCTTCCTGCCACGGGCACACAGCTGATGGCCTCCTGCCCGGCCCTGTGCCACCCGGCCGGGACCCGCAGGGCTCTGCCAGGCACGCAGCAGCCTTGCTCTCCAGACATGGGCCCTGTGCTTTAGCTCTTCTCCAGCTCAGGTTCGGCCCCATCTCTGCAAGGCTCCCTTTCTCCCTGCCTGCCCCAGCACCCTGCCACTTAGGCTGGGCAGCTGCTGCCCTCCCAGTAAGGCTCTGATGAGTGGGACAGTGGGTGAAGCTGTGCCATGGCACTGTGGATGTGGCTTCTTGTTCCAGGTAGGTGGCTCGGTTCCTGCAGCTGAGCAGCTGCAGGTGGGAGGTGCAGGGCTGGCACTGCTGGTGCAGGAAGGGGCAGAGAGGAGCAGAGCTGGGCAGCCCCAGCTGGCTGAACCCTCTGGGGCCAGGGCAGAGGGAGGGCTCAGGAGCTGGGTGGCAGTGCTGAGGGGGTGACCATGATGGGTCCAGCCACTGCCTCAGTGTGAGCAGGCAGGGCTGGGTGCTGCTGCCATGTTCCCCCTGGCACTGCAGGGCTGTGTTGAGCTGCTGAAATGCTCTTGGTGCCCTGCAGCACAGCCTCAGCCCAGCCATGCCCACCTCTGCCCCTCAGCTTCCGCCCACCTGCACAGCAGGGACTCTGCCAGTGCTGATGAACCCCATGCCCACCGTGCCCATCTTCCTCAGATCTATGTAACCTGTGACTGGATTTTACAGCCTCACCTCCGGGCTTCTGTGCCAGTTCTGGGTGGCTCTTGTCCCTCGTGGGTCGTTGTGAGTTTGCTGTCTGTGTGCCTCAGAGCTGGGGCTGGGGGGGGGGGGTTCAACCCAGCTGGGGTTTGGGTTTGCCCTGGGGGTTGGCAAAGGGTCATGCCCAAGCTGGTCCATCCTCGTCCCTTGGCTCTGCAGCTCCCAGGTGGTTTCTTCACAAGTGCTGAGGAAAAACAAAACGAAACAAACCAAACACCCAAACGCCCGAGCAGGGGCGTGGGGGGAGGAGCTCTGCCCCTGGCCTTGCCCCAGGGGTTCGGGGCTGGTCCTTCGCTGTGCGTCCCCTGCCGCGGGGCCCGCGGCCGTGCTTGGGTTGTACATAGATCTGTACCCAGGGGCCCTGCGCCCCGGAGCTGCCTGCAGAACTCTGAGCTTTGCAGCTTTATTTATTCGGAATCTCTGTGCCGCGTCCCGGGGTGGAGGGGGCAGGGCCAGGCTGCCGCAGCCACGCAGAGCAGCATCTGCTGTAAAAAAAACAAAACCCAAGTGAGAGTCATCTTCCAGAAATAAAGTTCTTTTAATGTGGGACCCCTGGGCTTTGCAGAAGGGCTGCCAGCGGCTCTGCTCTCCGGGGGGGTGCTGGAGCTGTGTGTGGCTGGGCAGCTCCTGCTGCCCCTGCAGCGCGCCTTCAGCGGTCGCTTTGTGCCCAGGAGGGGAACAGCCGCTGCTGGCACCAAGGCTGAGCAACCTCTCTCCTCCTCCTGGCTTTCCAGATGTGGTTTTGGGGAAGAGCCCGGGGTGGGGTTGCTGGAGGCCTCCAGCTGCAGTCACCCAAAGTTTGGTCTTCTTGAGCAGCGGCAGAGTTTCCTCTGCAGAGGGCTGGGGCTGGAGCCCTTCCCCAGGCTGCTCCTTGCCTGCCGTGTGCCTGGTGGGGCACAGCGCTGGGCAGCCCTAGGGGTCTGCTCCTCCTCCCAGCTCTGCCCCTGCAGCTCGATCTGAGCCCGGGCCTGGTGCTGTCTCTGCCTCGTCCTGGGTTTAGCTCTGGCTGAGGAGCTCCTGAGCCACCATACCGAGGCCCAGCCACAGCTGCTGGTCAGGGCCTTGAGCTTTCCTCCTGCTGCTGCCCAGGCTGGGCTCTGCCCCAGCCATGGCCTCACACCTCATGTCCTGCTGGGACCATGCTCCCAGCTCCCCAGAATCCCCAGCTGCAGGTGGCAGGGGCAGGGCCTGCCTGGGGGTGTCACAGCCATGGCTGGAAGCAGGAAAGAGCCTTCCTCAGCCTCTGTGCTCCTCAGCAGGGTGGGGACTGCTGCTTGCCAGGCAAGGAAGGAGCCTCTTGAGGAAAAGTTGCCCAGGACTGGACAGCATTCCAGGAGCTGGTGCCTGGGACCTTGACTGCCCCTTGGTGTTGGGAGGCCTTCAGACATGGAAGCTGGAACTAGACCTTCTCTATTCCAACCCCCTGCAGCCAGCAGGGACATCTGCACCTAGAGCAGGCTGCTCACAGCCCCAGACACCCTACCCTGCAATGGTGCCAGCCATGGGGCAACTCTCACCTCTCTGGACAACCTGGGCCAGGGTCTCACCATTTCTCTCTTCTCTCCAGTCTCAATCTCTTTCAGTTCAAACCCTCCCCCCTTGTCCTGTCACCACAGGCCCTGCTCAAAACTGTCCCCAGCTTTCTGCTCAGCCCTTGAAGCACTGCAAGGCCTCCAGAAGCTCTCCCTGGAGCCTTCTCCAAGCTGCCCAAGCCCAACTCTGCCAGCCTGACCTCACACCAGAGTGCTGCTGTGGCCTCCCCTGCCCCACTCCAGCTTCCCCCCCTCCCCTGCTGCCTGCTCCAAACTCTCTTTCCCCTCATCACATTTTTTTTTTTTATCCCCAGCATCTTCTCACTGCTCTCCCTCCCCAGGTGGCTGAAGGTGCACCCTGTGCAGACACCAAACCACCTTCACCTGGCCCTGCAGCCAAGCAGGGATCCACTGGAGGTTGCCAGTGCCTGTGGCCTCAGCCTTACCCACTCCCTAGCAGAGCGCTGCTGAGACTGACCATGGGACACCCCCCCCCCCCCGTGGGCAATGCAGCACAGGGCACCCACGCACGGCTGCTGCAGCACACAGGGCACACATGGGTGAGGGTACTGCAGCACAGGGCACCCACACCAGGGTGCTGAGGAGAAAGGCCAGACCCAGTTGAAGGCAGCACTGGTGGTTGGGGCTGTGCTAGCGTCAGAGCTGCCCTTGTGCTCCAGCACCACCCTGCCTTTGGAGTTGAGCAGCTCAGCACTGCCAGGCCCCGGGCAGGTCCCTCCTGCTGCGTTTAGGTCAAAATAAAGCCCCAGCCCCCCGAGCAGACAAAGCAGGAAGAAGGGAGGAGGCAGCTTCCAGTCATTCTCGTTTATTAAGGTCTATGCCAGCCTCAGGGATGGCTCTTCCTGGAAGTAAACAGAGCAGGCGGCCGCATCTATAATGAATAAATTTATTGTCTTACAAAAAAATCATTGTCTAGAAACATGGGTATACAAGAAAACAAGATCTTTGCAGTCAGATGCCTGGTGGTCAACAGCCAGTTTGATTAAAAACACCCAAACACACACACACAGGACGAAACCTTCGCCACGGATGTTAAAGCTTTTTTTTTGACCCCGCAGCGGGGGCTCCGCGGTGCCCGAGCGCCTGGCAGAGGAAGCTTCCCAATTAACACTGATTTCATCACCGCCACTAAGTTCTCCATAGGCAATACCACTTGGACTAGAGAGGTACAGGTGATATGAATGAAGCACAGTCGAAATTAATACATTAAACCATCGTTAAGAGAGGCAAATCAAAGGTGTGACATTGTCTTAGTACTGTAGTGTCTAAGGCACTTTCCGTAGGTCGGGTTCGCGGCTAAACGGAACGGAAAACAAATCAAGAAAGGCTGAACTACTGCTGTAATACTGCTCAAAAAGGGAAAACAACAACAACAACGACCGAAAATAAACAGGAGAGAAAAGGATTCACATCCACTGGCATCTCGCCTCGTCGGCAGGCAGCACCCCCAGAGCACAGAGCGCAGCAGCCCCCAGGCCTGGGGCCCAGCGGCTGCCCTGCCCCGGAGCTCTCCCCCCTCCCCAGCGTGGCTGGGGGCTGGAGGCCTGGCTGGCCGGGCCCTAAGGGAAGAAATTCCTGGTGCCTGTGCTGTGTGTTGGTTTCCCACTGCTGTTCACATTAGAGGAGCCTCGATAGGTACACAGCCCCGAGGGCTGCAGGGCGGAGGGCAGGGGACGCCGCATGGACACTTAGGAGGAGCAGCAGCCCCAGGGCACACCGCAGGGTAACCAGGACGCGGTGCCCTCAGCCCTGCGCCCCCTCTCCCAAAGGTTTGTTTCGTGTCACAGTTCACTGGCTGGTGGTGTGGGGAGGGGTCACAAGAATGGAGGAGGACAGAGAAAGGTTCGGGCGCGGTTTGGTCGCCAGGGGTCCGAGAGGCCTGGCGCGGGCAGGGCACAGCTGGCAGGCTGCTGTCTGTACAACAAAGCATGCACGGCCGTGACCCTGGCTCTGGCCCAACCACCCTCCCTCTGGGAATGACAGTTCTGTAGTGATAAAAAACAAACCAAAACAACAACGAAAAAAAAAAAAAAACCAAAACAAAACAACCCCAAAGAGTTTCATCCTTCACATGATGCTTTAGAAAATGGCTTTACAACGAGACTCTGGAGAAGAGATGCACTGAACAGAGGGCCCCGTGCCGCCCGCGGGCGATCAGAAGCAGTTGGACCTAGGTCAGAAGCAGGGTACGGCGTGGGGAGGCTGCAGAGCCTTAAGACAGAGTTGACCTATGAGAAGTAACCTTGTAGCATGCCAGCGTTCAGTAAGGCAGAGTTAGGGCCACAAGGCAGTTGGGTGGTCAGGAAAGTCCCATCCTCATCCTCCTCCTGCTGCTGCCTGTCCTGTCAGAGCTCTCTGCGTGCGGGCTCGGGGCTCTACTCGGCAGGGGCTGGCTGAGCCTCGTTCACGTCGCTGCCTTTGCTCTCGGCATCGTCGTCAGACAGCTCCAGAGAGGCTCCTTCGATGTGCAGCTGGCGGCGCCCAGAGCGGCTCGAGGAGAAGGTGATGGGACCCCCCCTCCTGTGAACGAGAGGCAGGCAAGGGCTGGGTGTCCCCTGTGCTGGGCACTGCTGAGGCCATGCCTTAGGCCATACTGGGCTCAGGGCCACTCACTCTGAGAAGGACATTGAAGGGCTGGAGCAGGTCCAGAGAAAGGTGACAAAGCTGGGGAAGGGTCTGGAGAAGAGGGCTGGGAAGGAGCAGCTGAGGGAGCTGGGGGTGTGCAGTGTGGAGAAGAGGAGGCTGAGGGCAGAGCTCATTGCTCTCTGCAGCTCCCTGAGAGGAG
>VWZE01005899.1:115640-129106 GCA_013396675.1 Eubucco bourcierii
CAGCTGGCAGGCTGCTGTCTGTACAACAAAGCATGCACGGCCGTGACCCTGGCTCTGGCCCAACCACCCTCCCTCTGGGAATGACAGTTCTGTAGTGATAAAAAACAAACCAAAACAACAACGAAAAAAAAAAAAAAACCAAAACAAAACAACCCCAAAGAGTTTCATCCTTCACATGATGCTTTAGAAAATGGCTTTACAACGAGACTCTGGAGAAGAGATGCACTGAACAGAGGGCCCCGTGCCGCCCGCGGGCGATCAGAAGCAGTTGGACCTAGGTCAGAAGCAGGGTACGGCGTGGGGAGGCTGCAGAGCCTTAAGACAGAGTTGACCTATGAGAAGTAACCTTGTAGCATGCCAGCGTTCAGTAAGGCAGAGTTAGGGCCACAAGGCAGTTGGGTGGTCAGGAAAGTCCCATCCTCATCCTCCTCCTGCTGCTGCCTGTCCTGTCAGAGCTCTCTGCGTGCGGGCTCGGGGCTCTACTCGGCAGGGGCTGGCTGAGCCTCGTTCACGTCGCTGCCTTTGCTCTCGGCATCGTCGTCAGACAGCTCCAGAGAGGCTCCTTCGATGTGCAGCTGGCGGCGCCCAGAGCGGCTCGAGGAGAAGGTGATGGGACCCCCCCTCCTGTGAATGAGAGGCAGGCAGGGGCTGGGTGTCCCCTGTGCTGGGCACTGCTGAGGCCATGCCTTAGGCCATACTGGGCTCAGGGCCACTCACTCTGAGAAGGACATTGAAGGGCTGGAGCAGGTCCAGAGAAAGGTGACAAAGCTGGGGAAGGGTCTGGAGAAGAGGGCTGGGAAGGAGCAGCTGAGGGAGCTGGGGGTGTGCAGTGTGGAGAAGAGGAGGCTGAGGGCAGAGCTCATTGCAACCTCCCTTTAGGGAGCTGTAGAAAGCAGAGAGGTGGGGGTTGGGCTCTACTCCCAAGGAACAAGTACTAGGATGAGAGGAAATGGCCTCAGGTTGCCAGGGGTGGTTAAGGTTGGATGTGAGGAAAAATTTCTTCCTTGAAAGGGTTGTCAAGGCCTGGTCCAGGCTGCCCAGGGCAGCAGAGTCCCCATCCCTGGAGGGGTTTCAAAGCCCTGGAGTTGTGATGCTGAGGGACATGATCTCAAGTGACTTGAAATATTGGCTCCTCTGTCATGTTTGCCTGCAGCTGTGCTGAACTGGCAACCCCAGGGGACCTGCCAATGTAAGCTCCAGAAGGCAAACCTTCTTTTGGGCTCTCAAGTTGTCAGGAGCATCCCTGTGGTCTGATATCTCCCTCAGCACCACCAGCAGGCTCCACTGTGACCCATTCCCTAACACTGGCAGCTCTTCCCCCGCTGCTCCACAGCCAGAGGCTCCTCAGGGATGCATCCCGGAGCCAGCCCTGCGGGCACAGGGGGGCTCAGGAGGCTGCTGGTGCCACTCACCTTAGCCTGTTCTTCAGGGTGCTGACCTCGCGGCTCAGGCCCTCGTTGGCCTCAGTGGCATCGTCCAGCTCGCGCTGCAGCTTGCGGCGGGAGGCGTTGGCGCGCGTGGCCTCCTCCTCGGCCTCCTCCAGCTGCCTCTTGAGCTGCTTCATCCTGGCATTGGCCTTCTCCATCTGAAACACAACCCCAGGCACTCAGGAGCAGCCTCTGCAGCTGCTGGGCCATGGTCTGGCTCACCAACACCCCATGCCCCCTGACCCCAGCTGGAGATGAACCTGCAGCCTGCACTGCCGGTCCAGGGAGGGAGAGCCTGGCTCTGGGAGACAGCAGCTGGAGCCCCCAGACTGCTGGGAACACTGCACAGCTCCTGGCTCTGGGAGACAGCAGCTGGAGCCCCCAGACTGCTGGGAACACTGCACAGCTCCTGGCTCTGGGAGACAGCAGCTGGAGCCCCCAGACTGCTGGGAACACTGCACAGCTCCTGGCTCTGGGAGACAGCAGCTGGAGCCCCCAGACTGCTGGGAACACTGCACAGCTCCTGGCTCTGGGAGACAGCAGCTGGAGCCCCCAGACTGCTGGGAACACTGCACAGCTCCTGGCTCTGGGAGACAGCAGCTGGAGCCCCCAGACTGCTGGGAACACTGCACAGCTCCTGGCTCTGGGAGACAGCAGCTGGAGCCCCCAGACTGCTGGGAACACTGCACAGCTCCTGGCTCTGGGAGACAGCAGCTGGAGCCCCCAGACTGCTGGGAACACTGCACAGCTCCTGGCTCTGGGAGACAGCAGCTGGAGCCCCCAGACTGCTGGGAACACTGCACAGCTCCTGGCTCTGGGAGACAGCAGCTGGAGCCCCCAGACTGCTGGGAACACTGCACAGCTCCTGGCTCTGGGAGACAGCAGCTGGAGCCCCCAGACTGCTGGGAACACTGCACAGCTCCTGGCTCTGGGAGAGCAGGATGGGAGACAGCAACTGGAGCCACCACGGGGCCCTTCTGACTGGTGGGAATTGCTCCAGTGGCTGTTACCAGGAGAGATCCCCTTAGATCTTGCTATTAAAGAAACAATTCTTCATGTTTCTAGAGGGTCTGCAGCACAGGACCTGTGAGGAGCAGCTGAGGGAGCTGGGGGGGTTCAGCCTGGAGAAGAGGAGGCTGAGGGGAGACCTCATTGCTCTCTGCAGCTCCCTGAAAGGAGACTGCAGTCAGGTGGGGGTTGGGCTCTGCTCCCAAGGAACAAGTGACAGGACAAGAGGAAATGGCCTCAAGGTCCCCAGGGGAGGTTTAGGTTGAACATGAGGAACAATTTCTTCCCCAGAAGGGTTGTCAAGGCCTGGCCCAGGCTGCCCAGGGCAGTGGAGAAGTCTCCATCCTAGAAAGGATGTGAAAGTTGCATAGATATGGTGCTGAGGACCATGGTTTAGCAGTGCCCTGGCAGTGCTGGGTTAAGGGCTGGACTGGATCCAAGGCCTTTGTGCTCCAAGCATGGCTTGGTTGGCTCTGGTCTGACAGCTCAGCCCCTGCACCCACCTGCTCCTTGTACTGGTCTGCGTGCCGGCGCTCATCCTCCACCTGCATGAAGACCTCCTTCAGTTTCTTCTCCGTGCGCCGAACCAGCTTGTTGGCAGCAGCTCTCTCCCTAGGGCAAGCACAAGCCATGACTGCCCAGCACTGGCAGGCTGGCAACACCAGCTCTGGCCTCACTCTGTGACCAACACCAGTCCTCCCAGCACCTGCCACCGCCAGCAGAAGCAGCTGGGGCTCAGTGTGCTGGTGGTTGGTGGGATGCAGCTTCGAGAGCATCAGGTCTCAGCAGTGAAGCAGCAAGAGGATGGGGTGGAAAGAGGGAGAAGGAACTTCAGTGAGATGGGACAGAGCAGCTTTAGAGCTCCTGCTAAGCAGGAACATGATCATCCTGCAGAGCCAAGAGCACAAGAGGAGTGGAGCTGGTGCTGGGCCAGCCCAGCTGCAGGGCTGGCACCAGCTGGTACAGTGGCGTATGGAGGGGCAAATGGCACAGGCACAGCTCACTGCAGCAAGGCTTCTGCAGAGCACAGGATTCATCCCCACCAGCTTAAGCTGTCACACAGCTGTCCAACTTGCTCCCCATAAGCATTCCCCATGCAGCTCAGGGAGAACCCACCCCAAGGAGCTTGGAAAATCCTTCCCTGAGGAGCTGGGAGAGCCTCTCCCTGAGCTGCAATGTGACTGTTGCTCTCTGATGTCACTTTTCTCTCCTGCAGGGCAGGTGTCCCAAGGGGATGTCTCATCTCACTTCTGCAGCACCTCATGGACCCTGGCACCTGCTTGATGCCAAGAGTTAGCTCAGCTCTTGCATCTATGGAGGAAAAAGCTTCTGCAGCTTTCCAATCCAGTTCCTTTCTGGCCACCTCCTCAAATGTCCTCTCCTAAATGTTGGTTTCCAGATGTGAGCTCCCAGCAGCACTGCAGAGCTTCTCATCTGTCCTCGACCACCCAACACAGCCAGCAGACAGACACAGACTTCTCCTTACTTGGCCTCCTGCTCGAGCTGCTCTTCCAGCTGGGCAATCTTGGCCTCTAGAGTGGAAATGGTTGCCTTGAACTTGGACTTCACAGAGCCCTCCAGTTCCTGCAGCTTGGCCTTCAGCTCCTTGTTCTGCCTCTCCAGCTGCTGCCGAGCGTTTTCGCTCTTCTGGGCGGCACTGCGCTCCCCTGCCAGCTCCGAATTCAGGGTGTCCACCTGGGGGGGAGCAGCTCAGAATGGTTGGGTTGGAGGGCACCTTGGAAATCAGCCAGTTCCAACCCCCTGCCATGGGCAGGGACACCTCCTACCAGCCCAGGGTGCTCAAGACCTCATCCAGCCTAGCCTTGAACCCCTCCAGGGAAGGGATATCCTGGGCAGCCTGTGCCAGTCTCTCCCCACCCTCACTCTCAACAATCTCTTCCTCATCTCCACTCTCCCTCTCCCTCTCCCAGCCCAAAGCCATTGTGCCTCATCCTGCCACTCCCAGCCCTTGTCAAAAGTCCCTCCCCAGCTGTCCTGCATCTCCCTTCAGGCACTGGAAGGCTGCTCTGAGGTCTGCCTGGAGCCTTCTCTTCTCCAGGCTGAATGACCTCAACTCTGCCAGCCTGTCCCCATAGGGGAGGTTCTCCAGCCCTCTGCTCATGGCCCAAGATCGTTTGGTGCTGTTCAGAGGCTCCCTCTGTCTGCACACTGCAGGCTCAGCTGCCCACTGGTGCCCACCTGCAGCGTGGTCTTGCGGAAGCGCTCGTTGAGGAGCTCCATGTTGCTCTGCTCCTCCTCCAGCTCCTCCTCCAGCTGTGCAATGCGAGCCTCCAGCCGCCGCTTCTCGTCCAGCAGCGCTGACCTAGAAAGGAAGGATTTGGGTCAAGCCCTGCCCACATCTGATACCAAGCTCCCAGCAGCCTGCCCTGGGACTCTGGGCACCGCCAACCGCCCCAAGCAGCTGCCGGCCTCAGCAGCTTCACGGCGGCAGGGAGGTTGTGCCAGGAGGGGAGGTGGATGGGGCCTGCGGGAGCAGCCGGGCAGGACCCGCAGGCGCTGGTGCCCAGGTGCCAGGGGGCAGCAGGGGGCAGCAGGGGGCAGGTGCTGACTCACTTTCCTGAAGCACTGTTGGCAATCTCATCGGCCAGCTCGTCCCGCTCCTGCTCCGCGTGCCGCCGCGCCCGCTCCGACGCCGCCAGCTCCTGCCCGGGGCACAAGAGGCATCAGCAACCTGCACACCTCTGCCGCTGCTTCACAGCTGCTGGGGCTACCCCCAGGGCTCTGAAGGGACCAGCAGAAACAAAATGCCATCAGGTTGTCCTGCCCCTTAGCTGCCAGGGCACTACTGCGGGGCTCCTCCCCCCTGGCCCTGCAGAGCTCCTTGCACAGAGAGGAGGAGGAGGAAGGAAACGTCTCTGGAGATCAGCACAGCAAAGCCTAAGCTGCAGGAGACAACTTCTGTCCTGTGCTCCAAAACCACAGCTGGGTGAAGTCAGCTCTGAACTCAGCAGAGATTTTAGCATCACAGAATTGTTTGGTTGGAAGAGACCTTTCAGATCACCAAGTCCAATGCTCAACCCAGCACTGCCAGGGCACCACTAAGCCTCAGCACCACTTCTACACAGCCTTCAAACCCCTGCAGGGATGGGGACTGCATCACTGCCCTGAGCAGCCTGAGCCAGGCCTTGACAACCCTCCTGAGGACAAAACTGTTCCTCATGTCCAAGCTAAACCTGCCCTGGCACAATTTCAGGCCATTTCCTCTTATCCTCGTCTTCCTTGGCAGAAGAGACCAATCCCTACCTGATGTCTCCCCTCAACCTCCTCTTCTCCAGACTAAGCACCCCCAGCTCCCCCAGCTGCTCCTCACCATCTCTGTTCTCTAGACCCTTCCACAGCTTTGTTGCCCTTCTCTGGACAGGCTCCAGCCCCTCAATGTCCTCCCTGGAGTGAGGGGCCCAGAACTGAGCTCAGTATTTGAGGTGTGGCCTCGGCAGTGCCTGGTACAGGAGGACAATCAATGCCCTGCTCTTGCTGGCCACACGATGGCTGCTGCAGGCCAGGCTGTTGGTCACCCTCTTGGTCAGCTGGGCACAAACCTGCTCATCTCCATCCAACTGCCAACCACCACCCTGCCAGGTGATTTCCTGCCACCAGGCAGCTTTCCAGCCACTCTGCCCTAAGCTTTGGGTTGTTAGAGAGCACAGGACATGAACACAAGCAAAGCACAGGAACCAAAACTCTCAGCACAGCAGGGCAAGGAGCCCTGAACCTCTTCTTCCCAACCTGCAGGGAGTGGCACAAACCCCCAGGTGTTAGGGACAACTAAATGCTCTGCCAGTGCAAGAGGGACCAGTTTGAAGGCCACACAAGGAGGACATGGAGAAGCTGTAGTAGGCCACAGGTTTCCTGTAAAGGCTCAGGGTAAGTGTGGTGAAATCTAAGTGGCTGCTTCCAACTTTGGTGTGCTGCTGAAGGAGGCCAAGGAGGGGCAGTCTGTCCAGCAGGCACTTCTGTGGCAGGAGATGATGGCAGCTAAAGGACTGGCAGCAAGACCTGGAGCTCTTGCATGAACTGAGGGAGGACATGGCCAGTGGAGAGGGGGGTGAGGACCCTCAGGGCAGAGTAAGAAACCTGCAGAGCCTGGCACAGTGCTGAGGAGCTTGTTCAGAGCACTGCACCTTTCAGAGCCCTGAACCACCCTGCAGATTGGTGAGGCCTCAGGTCTGTCCAAGCAGGAGCAAAGCTTCCTGCTCACCTGGCAGAGAAATGAGTCCAGGCTCCTAGAATGAGTCCTGCAAAGCTCTAAGAAGTTCACTGATGTCCTGGGGCAGAGCAAGAGAAGGTTCTCCTGGCTCCCATTTCTCTGCTCAGCAGATTGCTTTATACCTTAACCCTCTGCTCTTCAGCTCATTTTAGCAAGGAAAGTCATGGCCTGGGTTACAAACTCACCTCCTGCAGCTGCAGGATTTCTGCTTCCAGGCCTTTGAGCTTCTTCTCACTCTCTTTGGACTGTGCAAAGATCTCATCTCTGGAGGCTCGAGCTTCCTCCAGCTCCCGCTGGTAGTCTTTCATCTGAGCCTGCAGGGGGACAGCAGGGGTGGGGGGAAGGGCAAAAAGAAGGGGTTGGGGGGAAAGAAATAGAAGGGAAAAAGAAAGGGGGAAAAGAAATAAAAGTGTAAAAGAAGGAGTGAGGGATGAAATAAAGGTGAGAAAGAAGGGAGGGGAAGAAATAAAGNGAAAAAAGAGGAGTGAGGGAAGAAATAAAGGAGAGAAAAAAGGAAGGGGAAAAAGTAAAAGGGAAGAAGAAGGGGAAAGAAATAAAAGGTAAAAAAGAAGGGAGGGGAAGAAATAAAGGAAAGAAGGGAGGGGGAAAAGTAAAAGGGAAGAAGAAGAAGGAGAACAAAATAAAAGGTGAAAAAGGAGTGAGGGAAGAAATAAAGGTGAGAAAGGAGGGAGGGGGAAAAGTAAAAAGAAGAAGAATGAGAACAAAATAAAAGGTGAAAAAGGAGCGAGGGAAGAAATAAAGGTGAGAAAGAAGTGAGGGGGAAAAGTAAAAGGGAAGAAGAAGGGGGAGAAAGAAATGAAAGGTGAAAAAGAAGGGAGGGGAAGAAATAAAGGTGAAAAGGGAAATAGAAGGGGAAAAGTAGAAGGGGAAGAGAAGGGAAAGGAAAATAAAGGGGGGAGGGGAGGAGGGAGAAAAGAGAAGGGGAAAGCCAAAGTGCATTAGGACACTCCCAAGATTTCTTAGCATCTCTGAAGCATTCTGGCCCTTAACAGCCAAGGCCTTCATCCCAAAGTGGTCTCACTCCACTCAATCATAGAATGGGAAGGTTGGAAGGGACCTCAAGGATCAACCAGTTCCAATTTTACACCTCCCACTAGCACAGGTCACTCAAGGCCTCCTCCAACCTGGCCTTGAACACCTCTAGGGAGGTTGTGGAGCACAGAAGACCTTCAGGGAGGTTGTGGAGCACAGAAGCACCCAACGTGATCTTTGATCACGTTGGGTGCTTCTGTGCTCCACAACCTCCCTGGGCAACCTGTGCCAGTGTCTCACCACCCTCAACCTGTGCCAGTGTCTCACCACCCTCACTGCAAACAACTTCCTCCTGGAAAGCAGGAGCTGGGCACTGCTGGGTACCAGCACTTCTCACTTTAACCTGCACCCAGGGCTCAGCTCCAGAACTGCTGTGGACTGAAAATGCTTTCAAGAGCTCAAGATGTTGAGGAAGCAGCAGGCAGGAGAGCTGAGCTCAACCCAGTGAAGTCAGACACAAAGAGAGGGTGCAGAAAGCAGAGCTGAGTGAGTCCTTGTGCAAAGTGGGGACAGCAAGACAAAGGTGACTGCTGAAGAGAAGGGCATGGGGGACAACCTTAACTCCTGAGTCCTGAGCAGCAGAAGCTGAGGGCAGGAGCTCTGTGGCAGCTCAGTGCAGGGGAGGCTGAACTCAGGACTCAAAAGCAACCTCACCACTGCTGAGACAACCTCCCCAGCCCTGCTGGCCACACTGGGTCTGAGCCAGGCCAGGGTGCTGGTGACCTTGCCCAGCTGGAGACACCCTGCCTCACCTTCAGCTTGCTCCCTGTGCTGGTTTGAGGCTAACAGGAATATTTTAATAGAGAAAATTACACTCTAGGCTGTGAAAGGAAAACAATGGTGATGTCTGCTTCACTCACAGGCTTGCTAAGATTGTTTGGGGAAAAGAACCAAAGCACAGCTAAGGCATTCTCTGTCTGTCTCTGGGCACACAGCACAGCGTCTGGGGTGGTCTGGCAGCTTCTGGCTCTGGCTCCTCTGCCCATTAATCCTCACTAACCACTTTTCTTCTAACCCTCCTGGCTGATCCTCCTAATTCACCTTGCACTTAAGGCAAACCTTGGGGTAAGGTACAGGGGTGTGGAGAAGGTGGAAGGGTGGTTGGGAGCCCCTCCTGGGGACTCTGATTTCTGGGAGGGGAGTTGTGTTTCTGTATTCCCTTTAACTTGTCTATGTCTGTAACTATTCCTGTCTGTTGTGTCTATCTCTGCTTGTACATTGTGCTGAGCTGTAAATAGAGCTTCAGTCCTTAACTTCCAGCTGGCTGAGTCTAGTCTGGGTCATTTTACAAAGTGTGGGGGGCAGGGAACTCCCAAACCATCACACACCCCCAAGTCCTTTGCCACTGGGCACCTCCCAGCCACTCTGCCCCAAGCCTGGAGCGTCCCTGGCATTGTCCTGACCCAAGTGCAGGGCCCAGCACTTGGCCTTGTTGAGTCTCAGCCCAGTGGCCTCAGCCCATGGATCCAGCCTGTCCAGGTGCCCCTGCAGAGCCTCCCTGCCCTCCAGCTGAGGCTCTGGCAGTGGAGCTGCAGGGGCAGAGCTGCCAGCGTCAGGGCACGAGGCCGATGGTGCTGCTGCCTTCACCACGCAGCAGCAGGAGGCAGAGCAGCTCTGCTGGGCTGTGCCTACCTGCAGCTTACGCAGCTGTTTGATTGCTTCGTCTCGAGCCTTGTTTGCAGCTTCAATCTGCCCTTCCAGGTCCTTCAGGTCCATCTCCATTTTCTTCTTGGCTGCCACAGCAAGAGCCCTCTGCTTGCGCTCGTCCTCCAGCTCCGCCTCCAGCTCTCGCACCTGCGGAGGGGTTGGACAGGCTCAGTCCCAGCCAGGCAGAACACACAAAACCCCAACAAGGTGCCTGGGGACTCCCCCAGGCCTTTGCAGAGCAGAGGATCTGACCAGACAGAAGGCTGCAGGAGGCAAGCTGCACGGGAGGGCACTGCAGGTGGCAAACCCAAACACAGGAAGCGGCAGCAGAGCTCTGCACTGCCCACGGAGGCAGACACAACGCAGCAGCTCCCTGCCCAGCACTGCCACCCCCACAAAGGCATCACCTAGGGCAGGTCTCACCACCCCTGACTGGGCCACCAAGAGCAAAGTCATCAAATGACAGAGTCAGTGTGGTTGGAAGAGACCTTTCAGATGACCCAGTCCAACCCTCACCCCAGCACTGCCAGGGCACCTCTAAGCCATGGCCCTCAGCACCACAGCTCTGAAACCCCTCCAGGCACAGGCACTGCACCACTGCCCTGGGCAGCCGGGCCAGGGACTGACAACCCTTCTGGGGAAGAAATTGTTCCTCATGTCCAACATAAACCAACCCTGGTGCAACCTGAGGCCATTTCCTCTCATCCTACCACTTGTTCCTTGGGAGCAGAGCCCAACCCCCACCTGACTGCAGCCTCCTCTCAGGGAGCTGTAGAGAGCAATGAGGTCTCCTCTCAGCCTCCTCTTCTCCAGGCTGAACAACCCAAGCTCCCTCAGCTGCTCCTTAGCTGCTCCCCCCCAGCCCAGTTCTCCAGACCCTTCCCCAGCTTTGTTGCCCTTCTCTGGACCTGCTCCAGCCCCTCAGTGTCCTTCTCAGAGTGAGAGACCCAAACTTAACCCCAGGATTCGAGGACAACCTCACTGGTGCTGAGTAGAGGGAGACAACCTCCCCAGCCCTGCTGGCCACACTGAGCCTGAGCCAGGCCAGGGTGCTGGTGACTTTGCCCAGCTGGGCACACCCTGCCTCACCTTCAGCTGCTGCTGACCAGCACCCCCAAGTCCTTTGCCACTGGGCACCTCCCAGCCACTCTGCCCCAAGCCTGGAGCGTCCCTGGCATCATCATGACCCAAGTGCAGGGCCCAGCACTCAGCCTTGTTGAGTCTCAGCCCAGTGGCCTCAGTCCATGGATCCAGCCTGTCCAGGTGCCCCTGCAGAGCCTCCCTGCCCTCCAGCTGCTCAACACTCCTGCCCAACTCAGCATCCTCTGCAAACTTAGATAGGATGCCCTCAACCCCCTCCTCCAGATGACTGCTAAAGACATGAAAGAGAGCTGGCCCCAGCAGCGAGCCCTGGGGAGCCCCCCAGCTGAGTGGGAGCCCCCCAGCTGAGTGGGCACCCTCTGGAGTTAGCTCCACCCAGCACTCTGCTTCAGCAGCTTCACCTCATCTTCTCAAGGGAGAACTGAAGCCATTCCCTTTGCAGCCCCCATGCTGCCAGCACTTAAACACTAACCACAGATGTGTGCAGGATCTAGGCAGCAAACCACCACCCCCTAAGCCAAACACACCCCCACAGCAGCAGCCAAGCCCCTGCTGAGTGCTTCTGGAGGACCAGCAGCAGCAGCAGCAGACAATGCCAACAGTTGCAAGTGGCCAACAAGACCAACTCTGCTGTTGGCAAAGATGAGTGTTTGGGACTCCTGCAGGGTGGGACCCTTCAGCAGTTTGGTTTTTCTGGTAGCCAGCTCCCACTGGAGCCACAGAGCTTGGGCCAAAGGTCCTCCCTGCTCTCCTCACTCACCTGTTTGACCAGCAGCCTCTTCTTCTCTTCATTCTGCTCATCTCTGGCTTGCAGATCTCTCTCAAACTGGGCTTTCATAGCTTGCATGTTCACCTCCAGACGCAGCTTAGCATCTTCAGTGGCCTGCAGTTCGTCTTCCAGCTCCTCGAGCTGAGTCCTCATCTCTTCAACCTGCTGCTCTAAAGTCCTCTTGGACTTCTCCAGCTCATGGACCTAAGCCAAAAATACTAATCAGACCCTCTCCTTCAGGCAGCTCAACATCAGCAGCTAAAGAGTCAGACAAGACATTATCTTGGGACACTCCATTTGGTGAGGGTCTGAAATGGACAAGGGATGAGAGCAGGCAGAGCAGCATCTCTGAGTCTGTATCAGAGACTCCACAAACATCTCTGCAGGTCACAGAATGGCTTAAGTTAGAAGTGACCTCAGATATCAGCCACTCCAAGCCCCCTGCCATGGGCAAGGACACCTCTCAACTAGCCCAGGTTGCTCAAGGCCTCATCCAATCTGGCCTGGAACACCTCTAGGGAGGGAACATCCACAACCCTCCTTGGGCAACCTGTTCCAGAGTCTCATCACCCTTGTACTGAAGAACTTCCTCTGCTCTCCCTCAGCTTCAAATCATTGTCCCCTTGTTGCTGGCCACCCTTAGGAGAGGTTCTCTCTGCAGGGGACTGTGCAGATGAGCTGTGCAGTGTCACAGAGAAGCAGCAGCAGGGGGACAAGCTCTCAGGTCTAGCACAGGAGCCATCAGTCACTTGGCCTGCAGCCTCTGCCCTCCAGGGCTGCACAGCTTTTATAGAATCATAGAATGGGAAGGTTGGAAGGGACCTCAAAGCTCAGCCAGTTCCAAACCCCTGCATAGGCAGGGACACCTCCCACTAGCACAGCTCACTCAAGGCCTCCTCCAACCTGGCCTTGAACACCTCCAGGGAGGTTGTGGAGCACAGAAGATCAAAGATCCCATTCTGTGCTTCTGTGCTCCACAACCTCCCTGGGCAACCTGTGCCAGTCTCTCATCACCCTCACTGCAAACAACTTCTTCCTAACATCCACTTTCAATCTCCCCTCTGACACTTCAAACCCATTCCCCTTGTCCTGTCATTCCCAGACCTTCTCAATAGTCCCTCCCCAGCCTTCCTGCAGCCCCCTTCAGATCCTGAAAGGCCACTCCAAGCTCTCCTGGAAGCCTTCTCCTCTCCAGGCTGCACAGCCCCAACTCTCTCAGCCTGTCCTCACAGCAGACCTGCTGCAGCCCTCTCAGCATCTTGGTGGCCTCCTCTGCACTGGCTCCAACACTTCCATGTCCTTCCTGTGCTGGGGGCTCCAGAACTGCACCCAGGACTGCAGCTGGGGTCTGAGGAGAGCAGAGCCAAGGGGCACAATCCCCTCCCTTGCCCTGCTGCCCACACTGCTCTTGCTGCAGCCCAGCACACAGCTGCTGTCTGGGCTGCACTCACACTGCAGCCTCATGTCTTTTGAAGAGGCCTGATGTCAGTGGAGACCACTCCTGTATTCTGAGCTTTAATTCCTCCAAATCTGGGTCTACAAACCAGCTACAAAAAGTTCTGTCTCTGTGTCACATTAACTTCCCCAGCCAGGGAGCCCTCCTGGGCTGCTCTCCCTGCAGGCTGTGGAGCCACACTCACGTTTTTGCCCACATCATCTTTGGAGCTCATCAAGTCTTCCATGTCTGTCCTCAGCTGCTTGTTCTGTCTCTCAAACTCCTCCTTAGCTTCCAGGGCTTCTTCCAGAGCCCTGGCCAGGGACAGTGCTTTGGTTTCCTTCTCCCTTGCTTCTGCTTCAGCACGATCTCTCTCCTCTGCATACCTGGCAGAAATGTTCTTTTCTTCTGCCAGCATCTGGAATTAAGAAACAATTAATGCAGCTCATGAGGTCCTAGGACCAGGTCCTTCCTGCCTCAGGGATTAGTCAGTGAATGCTCTGGGTGCAGGTGGCCTCCAGAAGCTGCTTGGTCTCTCCATCTTGATCACAGTGCTACAAAAGAAACAGCTACAGATGCTCTGAGATGAGAGGAGGAAAGCAAATTCCTACTCCAGATGAAGTAGGTTTTCATCTTTCCTCCTTCACATCCTTTCTTGGTCTACCTCAGGAGGCAATACTCAAGCTTTGGTTCCACTTTTCCTTGGTGTATACAAAGAGCTTTACTGCTTACAGGACAGCCTGGGCCCAGAGCTCACAGAATCACAGAATGGTAATGCTGGAAGGGATCTCAGAGCTC
>VWZE01005900.1:0-28059 GCA_013396675.1 Eubucco bourcierii
CCTGCAAGGACCCTCTTCCCCCTTCGAGAGAGGTGTCGCCTGTTTCCAAAGGCCTTAACTCAAGAAAGCCCTTCAAATTCAAGAAGTGCAAAGATATAGGATGGATAAATATGATTAGATTAAGCTACAAGAGGCAATGGTTTAAACTAGAGCAAGAGAGATTTAGCTTGGGTATTAGGAAGAAATTATTTATCATAAGGGTGGTGGAACACTGTAACAGGTTGCCTTGGGAAGTGGTGGAGGCCCCATTCAAGGTCAAGCTGACAGGGCTCTGAGCAGCTTGATCTTCTTGGGTATGTCCCTGCTCACTGCCAAGGATTGGACTAAATAACCTTTAAAGGTCCTTTGCAACACTCTATGGGTCTCGAGGTGAGTCACATCCTTTCTGAGGCTGAGGTTTTGCACTACCTCAAAGGGTCCCATCAGTTAATATATCATCTCAACCCCAGTAAGTGATTTGATGAAGATATTCACTCTTAAGGGAATAAATTCAAGTCAGGTTTGGCCTATGGCCCAGTGGACAGGTTAGTGTTTGTATGCTGTGAGCACCTAGCAGGAATTAAGAGGACCATTCGTGAGGATACAGCCATGTTCACAAGGAGAAGGATCAACCTGTCCCTAACATGAAGATTGTCTTCAATTTTTAAGCTTATTAGGTCTAGGAAGCAATTTTTCAACTTGGTTTAAAAAGCCAGTTAAAGGAGAAATTGTGAGTGATAAGTGCTGGTGTTGCCAAGCTTAAATGTATGTCCAAATTGGGGTCTGGGTCTCTACTGGCTGCTCCTGGCTTGGATAAGTATATACTCTGCTGGGTAAAAGACTGACTAGATGTCTGGGCCCAAAGAATGGTGGGGGATAGAGTTAAATCCAGCTAGCAGACAGTCACAAGTGCTGTTCCTTGCTGTTTCTCAGGACTCAGTACTGGGACCACTTCTGTTTGACATCTTTATCAAGGATCTTGATGAGGAGATAGAGAACCCTTAACAAATTTGTGAACAACTCCAAGTTGGATGAGAGTGTTGATCTACTTGGGGGTAGGGAGGCTCTACAGAGAAATTTGGACAGGCCAGATTGATGGGCTGGATCCAATTGTGTGACATTCAACAAGGCTAAGTGTCAGGTCCTGCACTTGGGTCACAGCAACTTCATGAGCACTCCAGGCTTGGGGAAGAGTGGCTAGAAAATGCCCAGCAGAAGGGGCCCTGGAGGTGTTGATCAACAAGTGGCTAAAGATGACCCAACATGTCCCCAGATGGCTAAGAAGGCTGAGAGCATCCTGATTTGTATTAGAAACATTGTGGCCAGCAGCACCAGAGAGGTGATCATCACTCTCTCTACACTGCATTGGTGAGGCTACAACTTGAGTCCTGGGCTCAGTTTTGGGGACCTCACTACAAGAAAGACATCGAGGTGCTGGAGTATATCCAGAGAAGAGCAGCAAAATTGGTGAAGGGTCTGGAGAACAGGTCTGGTGAGGAGCATCTGAGGGAACTGGGGCTGTTTAGTCTGGGGATGAAAAGGCTGAGGGCAGACCTGTCTCTCTATAGCTCCTTGAAGGGAGGTTGTCATGAGGTAGGTGTTGGTCTCAGCCATAGATCAAGAGCAAATGGCCCCAAGGTGCACCAGGAGAGGTTTAGATTGGACACTAGGAAAAATTTCTTCATGGAAAGGGTTATTCAGGCATTGGAACAGGCTGCCCAGGGAAGTGTTGGAGTCATCATCCCAGGATGTTTTTAAAAGCCAATGTAGCTTAGTAGTGGATTTGGTATAGTTAGTAGTTGGATTCAATGACCTTGAAGGTTTTTTCCAGTGATTCTGTGATTTCATTACTTAGTTCTCAGCTAAGTGCAGGTTCCTCCACATAGGTTACTGGCTTATTTATGTGTGTTAAGCAACAGATACCTCAGCTTTCCCTCCCTGTGAGAACCTTTGCAGAAGGAAATGCATTGTTTACTTCTAAGCTGGATGCATACCTGTCTGTCTGAGTCTTTCCCCTTAACATAGAATCATGGAGTTGTTTCACTTGGAAAAACCTTCTAAGGTCATCAAGTTCAAAAGTGAACCTAACATCACCATGGCTGCTAAACCGTGTCCTGAAGTGCTATGTCCACACATTTCTTGAACACCTCCAACACCTCCCTGGGCAGCCTGTTCCAATCCGCAGCCACTCGTGCAGCAAAGACATTTTTCCTAATCTGCAACCTAAACCTCCCCTAGCACAATTTTAGGCTATTTCCTCTTGTTCTATCACCTGAGAGAAGGGAGAGGAGACTACTCCCCACTTCTCTGGGGTAAAATATCTACGTCTGGATGCACCAGTGGGACACTAGCAGACTGATGCAAGTAAGAGTCAACAAGCAACTACCCAGGCACCACCCATGGGAGGAATCCCCTGCATTTGGAAGACAGGAAGGAAAGTGCAGTGGAGCCAACCATGTTATTAGTGCTTGTAGGTCCCTGTGAAACAGCAGCAATTTTCCACCCAGAGTCAGAACAGTGGTGTTATTTGTTGTTTGTTTGCTCTTCCCAGGAACATGCTCTAAAAGCCTCAATCACAGCCTCAAAGCTGTGATTACAGCCAAAAGAGCAACTGCATTGAGTGGTATCTGCTTAATGAATGCATTCCTTCTGTGCCTCTGAGTGCTGTTGGTGACTACACTGATGCTGCCACACTCTGCAGTACAAAGAATGATTCTCTGCACTGGAAACCTCCTCTAGCAATGCTTATTTTTTCTGATCATTGCTATTTAGCTGTACTTAGATGCACAGAATCCCTCCTAGGAGGATATTTATAGAATCAGAGAATTGTTTTGATTGGAATAGACCTTTCAGATCATTGAGTCCCAGAAGTACCTAACTCAAGGCTAAAACATGGTGCTCAACACCATGTCTCTGCCTCTTTGAAGCACTCAATGGAATGGGAATTCCACCACCTCGCTGTGCAGCTTGTTCCAGTCTTTGAGAACCCTTGCAGTCAACAAGTTTCTTCTTGTAGCCAGCCTAAACATCCCCTGATGCAACGGGAGGCCATTTGCTCTCTTTCTATCACTTGGTACTACGGAGAAAAGACCAACACTCACTTGGCTCCAACCTCTCTGTTAGGGACTTGTAAAGACAAAGAAGGTTTCCCCTCAGCTTCCTTTATCCCAGACTAAACAACCTCAGTTCCCTCAGCTGCTCCTCTCCAGAACCTTCAACAGCTTCATTCCTTTTTCTGGATGTGCTTCAGCACCTCAACATGTGTCTTGTAGTCAGGGCTCAAAATTGAACTCAGAACTCAGTGTGGCTTCACCTTTTTGAATACAATCACTCCCTGGTTCTGCTGACCAAACCATTCCTGATACAGGCCAGCTACTTAAGTGAAGTAACTCACAGCTGCAGTCAATATCAAGTCCCTGTTCTGGTGTTCATTGTACAAGCACATTGTAAGGGACATGGCCTCAACCAGCAAACTTGCTGAACGGGGGAATTTGAAGGCATAACTTGACCAATGTGATGCAAGAACCAATTTGCAAAGTCAGTGCTGCTATAAAGGTGTCATGGAATGCAATTAGCTTCAGGCTTCTCATTATGCCTTCTGCATGATCTGTTTTGGATCATGCAGTAAAATGAACAAGCAAGGGCAAGGAGATGAGCAAATTTGGGAGTTTTCATCCAGGGATGAGTCTGGAGCAAGATGAAAGTTGAAAACTGGTTTTTGGAGGAAAACTTAGCCAAATCATTGCGAATGTTAAGCAAACAAGGGAAAATCCTGACATGTTTTCTAGCATGTTGGAAGTCTGCAAGAGGGCTTGGCATGCCAAGTTAATGGAACTCATTAGCACTTTGCCCACATCTCAGCAGAAAACACATTTGTTCAATTTGTTATTTAACATTTTCCAAATAATATGGCTGCTACCAAGAAGCAGAGATCCAATCACTATGAACCTGGTCTTCAAATATGTTCTGATAGTGAGGTCTGCCCTTGGTAAACTAAATGAATCAATCCCCATGCCAAGGAACTTATGTGGAATTCCTGACTTTCCTGTGTTTCCTGTTAAGTGAGATTTTTTTTCTCTAAGAGGTTTAGATGTCGTTGATGCGGGAATTCATTTTGAAACAGAAATTCGTGTTGGGGATTTTTTGCTCCAAAAATCTTCAGAATTGGCAGAATATGTGAACATTCTCTGAGCAAAGTAATTATCATTTTGGAGCTTGACCAACTAATATTTAGGGANCAGGTCTGGTGAGGAGCAGCTGAAGGAGCTCTGATTGTTCAGCATGGAAGAAAGAAGGATGAAGGGAGACCATCTCTCTCCTTACAAGTCCCTGAAAAGAGATTGGAGACGGGTGGGTGTTGGTCTCTTCTCCTTAGTAACTAGTGATAGGAGGAGTGGACAATGACCTCAAGTGGCACCAAGATGGGTTTATGTTGACTTGTTGACTGCAAGGGTTTTCATGCACTGGAACAGGCTTCCCAAGGAGGTAGTTGAATCCTCATCACTGGAGATGTCTGAAAGAGGCAGAGATGTGGTAATGAGGGACGTGGTTTAGCACTGTAGTAGAGTTAAGTAATGGTTGGGCTCAAAGATCTCAAAGGTCTTTTCTAAGCAACATGATTCTATGACTTACCAAAACTAAAAAATAGTTATTGATTTTTTTTGTTGGGGTTTTTCATTTGTTTGTTCTGTCTGCCCTGGGTGAAAATTTCTTAAAATAAAAAAAACTTCCCTTGAAGTTCAGTTCATCTCTGATGTTTTCTCTGAGGTAGCTCGTTAGAGGAACCATTGTATCTCTGTTGATCTCAAGATGTAATCTCTAATGTATAGCTGGGAAGTTATTCTGAATTCTCTCTGGTTTGCACCTCACTGACTTCAGTCTGGACATGGGAGTGAGTTAGGAAGTTCAGAAAGAGGTCAAGCTTTATTTTATGAAATGGTGATGAATTATAGATAGAGAATGAGAGGTTTTGCAGCCTGTCTTGTATCGATGCTCAGGTGAAGCAGCAGCTGAACTTTATCATTCTCTTTTTCATTAAGTTTTTCTTGTTGCAATGGAGAAACAGCATGGAGGAGAGCCTTTTTCTTTGGATTTGTGGCTTACTTTTGAAATGAGCATTCAGTTTCCTGGTCTTGAAGAATTTGCTCATAATCTTTCTACTTCCACAGAATCATAGACTCAGATTTTTGTTTTGGTTGGAAAAGATCTCTGAGATCATAAAGTCCAACCATTGACCTGACACCACCATTGCCATTAAGACATGTTCCAGAGTGTCCTCAGCACCTCCAGGGAAAATGGCTCCACCACCTCTCATTTTGTGGGTGGCTAGAGGGATCAGATCAAGGAAATGCCAACTGTACTTTCATGGAGGAGAGTAGTGAATACCTCAGTGCCTGGTGCCTGTCTAAGGGAGTTTCCCATACCTGCACTGCTCCAGTGCCTACCATGGTGCCACGATTAGAGCTTTCTGATGAGGCTCTCAGTAAATATGATAGGTTCTGATCTCCCCAAAGTGAAAGGCTGTCATTTTTCTGACAGGAATGGCAGAGGGACTATCTGTGAAGCTAGATGATAAATGATCATTAGTAATTATGTTGTTATTATTATATGCATACCTGGGGCCCTTCCTCTCTAGCTTGTCCTGATGTCAGCAGGGTTGGGGTGCTTTTAAACAAGTAGACCCACTTAGGTCCATGTGACTTCTCTTGAGAGTTAGACTCTGCAAAAATCTGATGTCAGCACTTTAATAAATTAATCCCCACAAACAAAAATATGCTTTTTGTTTGTAGGTGCTGAACCTCTGCACCAGATCCATGTCAGTGGGGAAATATGCCTGTCATTGAGCAAATGTTCCAGTCAGCAAAGCACAAGGATTAATGATGGAAAATACTAGATGAATGACTCTTATAAAAGATGCCAAAGCTCAGACTCCCATATCAGTTACATTTTGTCTTGCACATCCCCTTGGTGTAGCAGTAAATTATAAAAGCTCAAAACTGTTATTTCATTCATGAATAATTTAATATGGCAGTGGATGGGTGATGGGGAGATAGGATGCAGTATAAGAACAAAGGCAGCAGCTCCTGCTGATTCAAGATGCTCTGTGTGCTGAGCAAGACAAAGCCCAGACCATCAATTGTGCCCCTAACCGATAAATAAGAAGAGAAGAGATGGATCCTGGAACCTTTCAAATTGTGTCTGGGCTGTGATACTACTGAGTACTCCTGGTGGCTGGAGAGCAGGCAGGCAGAGAGGGACCCGAGGGTACTGGTTGACAGCTGACTGAACAGGAGCCAGCAGTGTGCCCAAGTGGACAAGAATCATAGAATCATAGAATGGTAAGGTTGGAAGGGACCTCAAGGATCATCTAGTTCCAACCCCCTGCCATAGGCAGGGACACCTCCAACTAGTACAGGTTACTCAAGGCCTCATCCAATCTGGCCTTGAACACCTCCAGGGAGGGAGCATCCACAACCTCCCTGGGCAACCTGTTCCAGTGCCTCACCACCCTCACTGTAAAGAACTTCCTCCTAACATCCAGTCTAAATCTCCCCTCTGCCAGTTTAAGCCCATTGCCCCTTGCCCTGTTATTGCAGGACCTTGTAAATAATCCTTCCCCAGCCTTCCTGTAGGCCCCCTTCAGATACTAGAAGGCTACTATCAGGTCCCCTCGAAGCCTTCTCTTCTCCAGGCTGAAGAGCCCCAACTCTCTCAGCCTGTCCTCATAGGAGAGCTACTCCAGCCCTCTGATATCCATCAAGTCCATGTTTTTCCAGTTTGGTGACCAGGATGTCACGTGGGACAGAGTCAAATGCCTTACTCAGGTCCAGGTAGATGACATCAGCTGCCCTAGAAGGGGCAAAGGCATCCTGGCCTGTGTAGTGTAGTGCAACTTGAGGCCATTTCCTCTCCTCCTGTTGCTTGTTCCTAGGGAGAAGAGACCAAAACCCACCTCACTCCAACCTCCTTTCAAGGAGTTTTAAGTAGCCAGAGCCTCCACCTCATTTTTTTCCAGCATGAGCAAACTCAGCTCCCTCAGCTGGTCCTCACCAAACCTATTCTCCAGATCCTTCAGCAGCTTCATTGGCCTTCTCTGGACATGCTCCAGCAGCTCAATGTCTTTTTTTGTTGTGAGAGCCCCATAACTGAACCCAGGACTCAAGGCGTGGCCTCGAAATTGCTGCCTATGGGATTTCTATGATACCTATGGTGTATATATACCAGGAAATTGTCCCAGGCCTTTGCTGAGCCTTTTAACCTCATGTGCACTGAAGGGAATTCGGACTATTTAATTAGGACTGTTCTGAGCTTTAGTTGAGAGAAACTGCAGAAGCAAAATGTTAAAAAGGCAGTAGACTATCCTTCATTCCCTGGCACTCCCTGAATTCTTCCGAATGTCATGTAGCATTGAAAATTATTTGCTTTCTGAGGATACATAGTTCTGCATGCAATGCACTTCCTTGGAGAATGTGCTTCTGCATCAATGTCAGCCCAAGAGCAACACAAAGTGTGCTACAGGGCTATTACTAGGTGCCACCTTCCTTCTAGACACCAGTGTGGGGTGTTGGTTTCAAGTTTTCTGGCTTCACTTATCTTTTGAGATATATAATAGGGCCACGAATATGATCAGAGGGCTGCAGCAGCTCTCCTATGAGGACAGACTGAGAGAATTGGGGTTCTTCAGCTTGGAGAAGAGAAGGCTTCCAGGAGACCTTAGAGTAGCCTTCCAGTATCTGAAGGGGGCCTACAGGAAGGCTGGGGAGGGACTATTTACAAGGTCTTGCAATGATAGGACAAGGGGCAATGGGTTTAAACTGGCAGAGGGAAGATTTAGACTGCATGTCAGGAGGAAGTTCTTTCCAGTGAGGGTGTTGAGGCACTGGAACAGGTTGCCCAGGGAGGTTGTGGCTGCTCCTTCCCTGGAGGTGCTCAAGGCCAGGTTGGACGAGGCCTTGAGTGAGCTGTGCTAGTGGGAGGTGTCCCTGCCTATGGCAGGGGGTTGGAACTAGATGATCCTTGAGGTCACTTCCAACCTTACCATTCTATGATTCTATGATTCTGTGATAATTGTCAAGTTGTAGGGGTGAGGTTTGTAAAAGTTTCACAGATTAGTTATTCCTAACTATGCCAAAGTATTGGAGATGAAGGAATGTTTCTTGCTGCATTATACCAATTAATTGATTCAGGACTGAGCTAAGACTTAGTGTGTTTAATGTATAGGAAGAAAACAAAGAAAAGTTGGGATTCACCATCAGTTGTGATTTTTTTTTTTTTTGCTTGTAGAGTTCCTGATGGTTGTGCAGAACCTGCATTTGAAGAACAAAGAGCCTGACTTTTGTGTGCAGTTTATTTTAGTGTGATTTCAGGGGAAATAGAAAACTCCCTGTTCCTTCTCCTTGCATAAGATGAGACTGCATCATGCATGTGTGCAAAAAGAGAAGGCGCTACTGGGAAAAACTTCTTCCTTGAGTGATGAAAAATTAACTAGAACACAGTTCTCCAGTGTCTTCCATTGTCTTCTCTGAATATTTCTATCTCCTTACTGCTATTCTGTCTGCATGTTTCTTTACCTTGTACCAGCACTGAGTAGGTGTTTTGAGTAATGTCCAAATTCATTTTCATTTGCCTTCAAATGGAAGAGTCTTTGCTCCTTTTATGTTGCCATCTAGGCAGAAATCCCATGACTAGTATCAGAGAATGTTGCTTTGATGCTCTGAGGTTTGTTTAGCAGCATTCATACTCGGCCCAAGATTCTAGGAGATAATTCCTAACTCTGGGATTATTTTACTTAATCTAATGAAGGGATGTGCTTTAATTAACTGCTACTGCTCATAGTACATGCTGGCATTGACTGCAAGTGACTTCAAGCCACAGAGACAAGCTTATCAACAAGATATGGGTGAGAAAAGTAGCTGGTCCCTTTTTTAGCTTACTGGGATATATTGAACCTAAGTAAATTAAATGATTCACTGAAACTGATTTCACATGCACACCAAGTAATGAATGCCCCTTTGGTACTTGATTGCAATATCTCCAGTTTATCATGTAGAATCAGCCATACTGTGACTTGAGTTGTTGCTGGAAGCTCCATGGCTCTCAAAGGGAAGGGAATCTGCAGGGTGAGGTGGGCACATCCATGGCATATTTAAAAGTCTGTTTGAGTAAAGCAAATAATCTATAACCATCTTACTTGCGAGAGAATGGTTGGACTTGATGATTGTAGGGGCCTTTTCCAACCTTAATGATTCCATGACATTATGATTCCAAAGTAACTTATTTAATTTTGTAGGAGAAAAACAATCTGAAAATATTATTGGTGGGTGGAATTTAAGGCACACTGTTATGGAAGGGTAATTAATTGATGTGAGATACGATTTTCAAAGATTAACACTGTTTATTAGTATTCAATATTCAGAACTCTTGTCACCCCAACCACTAATTTTAATAATAATCAGGTTTTTCCCACGTTCATGGGAACTTTGTACAGATAATAACACAGGATCTAGGAATAACTAGCAATAATATAGAACATTAACTGAACTCAGTTGAACTGGAAGAGAAGATTCCCATGGTCAATACTCCACTTGTCCCCTAAAGGGACTCAGGAAGCTTCTTTCTGCTTATGACAGAAGGGAATGGTGAATTACAAGAGGCTTTAAGTATTTCCTCACAAAATATCGTTTCCTGACTGGCAGAGCTGGCTACAGCGTCAGACAGTACCCAAACACTTTCAGGGAATTCTGTTACTGTCTTGTCAGCTGCTGAGACTTCTGATTCTTCCCAGGCTGCTAGGGAAAGGAGGCAATCTCTGACCTGGTCCTGATATCCCTGGATGATCTGTGTATCTCCAGGACTTCCTGTCTTGGCAGGAGGTGTAGGCAGGATGTCTTACCATGTGCAGTCTTGGCACCATGTCATCCTGGCAATGCAGGCTGATTGCGTGGAGGCATTTATAACCTGTTCCTGGTAAACTGGGACAGGCAGTTCAGGATATAATAAGGCAATAGCAAGCATGAATACAATGACAAAGCATGTTGTGTCACCTGCTCATCTCCTTTTATCAATACAACCCGAGACTAATGGGCCTTTGGACACAGAACAACCAATTAGAATGGCACTTTGCCAATCTTGACCACATGAGGTGAAGCCACAGGCTTGCTTTACCCTGTTTAGGGCAGAACACAGGCCTTGCACAAGGCATACACAAGCTGAGCGTGTGTACCTTGTTTACCACAGGATGCAAAACAAGTCTGGGCAAGCCAAAGTCCTTAGTCTTAGTGGCTCCAGGTTCTTTGTCCTCTTTCCCATAGTTGCTTCTCCCCAAAACAGAATGGGTGAGAGCAGAAAAACATGTCTGGGCAAGCCAGGACATGTATAAGATTATTTTGGCCTGCTTAGGCTTATCACAACACACACAGATCTGTCCTGCATCAGTAAAAAGGAAAAACAGACATCACTGTTTTACAGTTCTTGCCTTATAGCACAGAATTCTTTTGGTTGTCAGTGACCTTTAAGATCATCCAGTTCAACCATTATTTAACTTTACCAAGTTTGATGCTAAACCATATCCCTCAGCACCAAATTTCTGCCTCTTTTAGATGCCTCCAGGGATGGGGATTCAAGCACCTCCCTGGACAGCCTGTATCAGTCTTTGAGGACCCTTTCAGTCAATAGGTTTCTTCTAAGATCCAATCTAAACCTTGCAACTTGAGGTCATTTCCTCTCAGCCGTATCAACGTATTAGGGGTAGAGAGTAAGAGTCTGCTTTTGCTTGGTGCCCGTTTCAGTGCAGTTACTTCACTCTTACAGAAATGTGTCTAACTAAATAGCCTTCTTACCTGAACCTGATCTATGTGACGATTAAAATCTTCATGGAGGCAAAGAGCTGCAAGCTGAATGAGGTTGTGAGCGTGGAAGCTAGTTGTGACGAATGACTCTTGTTGCTGAGATAGCTTTCAGAATCCATAAATATCCCCATTTCATCTTTGGAATTGCTTACCATATTGGTAAAGGTTAGGTAAGTTCACTATCATCAGTTCTAGGAAATGCTTGATTGGAATGGTAATTTGTGCTTCTTAATTAGAAATCACTTTGGAGAATGTTATGACCCAGATATGAGGATAATTTGCATGCAGAGTGCTCCGTATTCAGTAGCATTGTAAACATTTATTTTAGAGGCAGCAATAATAAAATTATAGTTCTTTCTGTATGAGGTTTTCCTCATTCTCATGTTTTCTTCTCTTTGGAAATACAATCAATATTATTCCCCATGCAGAACAAACCTGAAAATCAGCAGCACAACTCTGTGACAATTCTACTCCTAAACCATTGCCAGCTTAATCCATGTGGGAAAACTGCATAGACTTGGGTTCAGTAACAAAAATGGCACCGTATTTTGGAGACACAAATCTCACAGAATCACAGAAGATAGAGGGTTAGAAGGGACCTCTGGAGATCAGCTAGTTCTACTCTCTTACTAAAGCAGGATCACCTAGAGTAGGCCACACAGGAGCACATCTAGGCAGATTTTGAAAGTCTTCAGAGAAGGAGACTCCACAACCTCACTTGGGTGGCCTATTCCAGTGCTCCAGCACTCTCAAAGTAAAGAAGTTTTTCCTTCATGTTGACTTGAGACTTCCTGTGTTCCAGTCTGTACCCATTGCCTCACATCCTATCACTGAGCACAACTGAAAAGAGACTGGCCCCTTCTTCTTGATACCCAGCCTTAAAGCATTTGTAAACATTGATCAAACCCCCTTTCAGGCTGCTCTTCTCCAGGCTAAACAAGCCCAGGTCTCTCAGCCTGTCCTCAAAAGAGAGATTCTCCAGTCCCCTCAAGCATCTCTGGTCCTCCTCTGGACTCTTTCCTGCAGTTCCCTGTCTCTCTAGAATTGGGAAGCCCAGAACTGGATGCAATACTCCAGGTGTGGCCTCACTAGGGCAGAGTTAGAAGGGGAGGAGAACTTCCCCCTACCTGCTGGTCACACTGCTCCCATTTACATCTTTTCCCTTCTTTTGGCATGAATATCCTAGGTCATACAATACTCATTCTGATGTGGCAGGACATGGTACCTTCTTGAATCACTGGCAAAGGTTTGGTGCAAAGACAAGGAAAATTCTGTTTTGTTAAAATGAGGGTTCTTGTAATGGGAGCATTGCAATTTGGTTTTTCTGTCTGTAATAGATTCAAGTACTTCAACTTTCTGATCATGACACAGGCTGGTGAAGTGGAACTGGTTAGCATGAAAATGCTGCTCTGAGCTATTTGCACGCATCTCAAGGTATTGCTTGTCTCTGTCTGAGGAGAGTACTTGAAGTGGGTTCTCACCAGCTTCATTCTTCTGGGCTGAAGAGTAGTGAATGGTTTATACTGAGAGAAGATGGATGCAGGGTTGAGCAGCCCAAACCTCTGACTGACTGTTGGATGGATCCTGGACACAGTCCCATCAGAGAAATGTCCTGTGTGGAGGCAAAATCTATATTAATGGTGTCTGTCTGGCTAGAAACCAACTCTAGACTTGCTGGCCAAGTCATCATTACAGACTGACCTGTCCAAAGTGCTACTTCCCTTTACAAAAAAATGCATTCCTTTTGGGAAGACCTGAGAAAGGGAACTGAGTTCTGCTGATGCTGCATTTTGGAAGGTGAATGAGGAAGTCTGAGCATAATGAAGGCAAATGGGAGAACTTCTTAAGAAACAAAGACCTTTTTTTTTCCCTCCTCAGAATCTGTTTTGTTTTGTTTTCCTACTGATAGGGGAGGAAGAAGTTGAACTAGTTTCAGGTCGAGCTGTGGCAGTAGAGGTGAAGAGCAGAGTGAGTGTTACACTGGATGACTAGAGTTACCTTTCCGTGTACACACTGATTTTCTTGATACTAAAAGCAGCTAAACTCCCCCTGGCAGTCAGGCTTTACACTGTGCAGCTCTGGGAAGACTATGAAAGATGTTTTTATGTGCTGTGGGGTGCCACATGTAATCACCTCAAATTGTGTGGATAGGCAGCTATTAACTCTTCTGAGATTCAAAGAGATGGTTTTGGATGAAGAATCAAATTCTGATATTCTTTATTTGTATCTTTGGTTTCAGTACCCACAGTTTCCTGTCTTCCACCCCTCCACCTCTTCGCAGTTGAAGACAAAATCTGTATTTCATGTGCTGAAATACTCACAAGGGTGTTCACAAAAGAAGAACCACCATCTGGTAAGTGGGGTTCAGAGAAAGTCTCTCTTATTAATTTTTCTGAAGTGCAAGTAAAATTGAGAGTGCCCAAGGGCTAGATCCAACTATTTTGTTACTTTTTGATGATACCCTAAAGCTTTAGACTGAGCCCTTCTTACTGGCTTCAGCACCTGATGTGAAGTATTAAGTAGGAAAATCTGCTCTTTTATTTCAGTGATTTCAGTATTTCAGAAGTAGTGCTGTTATGCAACTGGGATGTTTGGAAAGTAAGGCCCATTTAGGAGGATTCACATCCTGGGAATATTTTTAAAACCCATCTTCAGGTTTGCTAACAGATGGCTCCTGGTTTACAGCGCTCTGCTTGCTGTAAGGACAGTAGCTGCCTGACTCAGGGTTGGTACCATAACCAGATGTAGATCAGAGTTTAGTTAATGTAAATGGACACAGAATCACTCTGGTTAGAAAAGACTTCTAAGATCTTGAGTGCAACTCTCAACCCAACACTACCATGCTCACTAAACCGATGTGCTAAAGTACCACATTTACAGATATTTTTAACAGCTCCAGGGATGGGCAGACCGTTCTAATGCCTGACCACCCTTTCAGTAAAGAATTTTTTCCTTATCTGCAACCTAAACCTTCCCTGGTGCAACTCTGAGGCCATTACCTTTTGTTTTACCACTTGATACTAGGCAGAAGAGACTAACATCCACCTGACTCAAATCTCCTTTCAGGAAATTGTGGAAAGTCTCCACTCAGCCTCCTTTTCTCTAAACAACCCCAGTTCCCCTAGATGCTCTCCACCAGACCCTTCACAAGCTTTGTTGCCCTTCTCTGGACACACTGCAGCACCTCAATGTCGTTTTTGTAGTGAGGACCTCAGAACTGAACCTAAAACTCAAGATGTGGCCTTGCTGGGGGGCAGTCACTTCCTAGCTTGAAGAATGCAGCTGATTAAGTACCTTAGATCTCCAAGTAGGGTTTTCACAGCCTTGTGGCAATCACAATGCTTGTCCCAACGCCTCAGTGTTGTAAGATCGGTTCTGACACTATTCAATCTCCATTTTACTCTTAGTACCCTGAGGAGACCTTGAGGAGACTGCACAAGGCTCCAACTTAGCGCTTTTATTGAGAACTAAAATCTGGGCAGAATTGCCAATTCATAAAAGGAACAGTTGGGTTTGGAAAACTTTAATATCTTGTGATAAAGCAACCATTGGCATTTTATGATACCTGACAGAAATTACCCTCTTTCCTTGCAGACAATTAAAAGGAATTATCAGCCCATTAGGTTAGATACATTTCACAGTAGGAAAATAAAACCTGATGTTTACTTATCGATGATTAAATAAATTGTAATTATCATTCCATGACAGCCTTGTACCTACTGTAATTAAGCTTTAAAAGAAAGGGTAATTGGAATTAAGAGTGCTTATCTACATTACAGTTAGAAGTTCTGGCTGAAGTCAGCTGTGATAATGTGCAATAACTTCCAGAAAACAGCACTCACCTGTCTTGTGGTGGACTCCATGCAGTTCTTGGAGATAAATTTGTGTGCAACTCATCAGGACAAAAAAATTAAAGCCATGAGGAACTCTCTGTTTGGAGTTAATTCAGCTTACTCACACTGAGCACTGATGCGTTTCTTTTCCCCTTGTCTTGTGATTTGAGGGCTGTTTGAGACTGAACTGAGCTGCTTTGTTCTTCCTCTGCTCTCTGATTTCTATTTCTTTCAAAAATAGGCTTTTCAGTTTGTTGGTTTGGATTTTTTCGTGGGTTTTTTTTTCCCTTCCACCCAGCATGGCAAATTGAATGACATGGATTGCTGGCTGCTTGCTTCAGCAGACTTTGCATGCAAAGCTGTGATTTGCCAGGGAAACTGAGAATCAGGGAGGGAAAAAAGGTCCAAGACTACTCTTTGGGGACTATGCAATCCTTAAATTTGATGCAGACAGCAGGACTGGGACCTTCAGTTAGGTGAAGATATCTATTAAATAGATGTAGGGAATGCCACAGGGAGAGAAGCACAGAATCATAGAGTGGTGGAGGTTGTAAGGAACACCCAGAAATAATTGACTCAAACCTCCCAGCCAAAGCAGGATCACCTAGGAACACATCCAGACAGGTCTTAAAAGTCTCCAGAAAAGGACACTCCACAACTTCTGTTATGCAGCCTGCTCCAGGGTTCCATCACCCTCACAGGAAAGATTTTTTTCCTCATGTTGAGGTGGAATTTCCTGCATTCCAGTTTGTATCTATTGCCTCTCATCCTGTCACAGGACACCATTGAAAAGAGCCTGGAACCTTCTTCTTAATGCCCACACTTCAGATAATTTAATTAATAAGATCTCCTTTCAGTCTTCTCTTCTTGAGACTAAGCAGCCCCAGGTCTCTCAGCCTTTCCTCATCAGATATTCCAATTCCTTCCTCATCCTTGGAGTCTCTTTAGTATATCCCTGTCCCCCTCGAACTGGGGAGCCCAGAACTGGGCACAGTACTCCAGATATGGTCTCACCAGGTCAGAGTATCTCCCTGGACCTGCTGGCCACTCTTTTCTTGATGCACCCCAGGAGACCATTGGCCTTCTTGGCCACAAGGGCACATTGATGTCCCATGAATAATTTATTGTCTACCAGGACTCCAGGGTCCTTCTCCATGGAGCTGATTTTCAGCAGGTCAGCCCCTCACCTGTACTGGTGCAGGGCTTTGTTCCTCCCCATGTGCAGGACTCTACACTTACTCTTGTTGAAGTTCATGAGGGTGCCCTCTGCCCAGCTCTCCAACCTGTCCGCCTGTCTCTGAATGGCCACACAGCCTGATGGTGTATCAGTCAATCCTCCCAGTCTGGTGTCTGGGAGGGTCGTTGATGAAGATGTGGAATAAGGTTGCACTCAGTACTGAGCTCTGGGGAACATCTCTAGTTACAGGTCTCTGACTGGGCACTTCACCATTGATCACAACCCTCTGAGCTCTGTTGCTGAGCCAGTTCACAAACCATCTCACCATCCACTCTTGTAACTCACATCTCCTGAGCTTGTCTGCAAGGATAAATCAGTTCTCTGCTTAGCAGTTAGGGTAAGACTAAGGTGTGAGCTGAGACAGCTCTTGACATCCCCCTTTGAAGAGTTACATGTCTGAGATTCAGCAGTTCCTTAAAGACTTCAGTAAAAAGATGTTAAAGGGACTTGAACTCTTTTGGAAATAGATGATCCAGAAAACACTCAGAACAGCAGCTTTCTGCCAGAGTTGTCCCTAAGTGGTGCATTTGGGTTCCCATCAGAACAAGGATGTTCAAGCATGAGAAAGGCTGTGGCCTCTGGCTGCTTAGGTGAAAATGCTTCTTTTGAGACTGTATCACATGCTGGGGAAGGGTGTGATCCAATCTACCATCCACCGGGCAGGCTGCTTTTCCTTTAATTTGTGTGTCTGTTAGGAGGGTTAGCTTTTTTCAATTTCATTTGGATATTGGGAATATTTTGCATAAGCGAGGAATAGGAGTCATTAATCTACGTCAGTCATGTGTTTGAAGTTGCTCGTTCTGCTGGATTTGGGCTTTGTCTTGTTTCCTTCATTAAATTACTCTGTATCAAGAGTCTAAATAGCCTAATTAAAGACAATATTCATTTGAATTTCTCTCCAAGCTCTTCATTGCACAAAAGGAGTAGGCATATCTGTAGCCTTGAAGGCAAAATGAATTTCCCATCTGATAAGCTCCTCTGGTTTAGTCTCTTATTGCACATGAAAGCTGGTGGTGTTTGAACAGTGTTGCATGTAGTCTTTACTCCTTGCTCTCTTCCCATTGGGAGTACTTTGAATTTTCCTTTTCCTCATGCCTGTCTGTTCCTCCTTGAGTCTCTGGATTCACAGAATCAATCATGTTGGGAAAGACCTTTGAGATCATTGAGTCCGACCTATCACCTAACACCTTGCAATTAACTAAACCATGGCACTGAATGCCTCATCCAATTTCCTTTTAAATCCAGGGATAGTGACTCCACCACCCCCCCAGGCAGCCCACTCCAATGCCAGTCACTCTTTCTGTGAAGAACTTCTTCCTAACATCCAAACTAAACCCTCCCTGGTGCAGTTTGAGGCTGTGTTCTCTTGTTCTGTCACTGGGTGCCTGGGAGAAGAGACCAATCCCCACCTGACTACAACTTTCTTTCAAGTATTTGTAGAGAGAAATAAGGTCTACCCTGAGCCTCCTCCTCTTCAGGCTATCAGGGTGCAATAGGCAACATCTGAGTACCAGTAAGGACATCTGGAATATCAACCACGTGCACTTGTTAGGACCTCAGAAGCCTGACAGAGGCCATCCTGTCTGATGTCTGTACTCTCTCACAGCCTGAGCATCTCGTCGTCTTGTCCCAGCTCATACAAATATCCAGGAGTCTCTACTCTGTAGTTACCTGTAGTAATATCTTAATTTGAGAGGGACATGGCATGGGCATGAGGTCAGGACTGATAAAGCACAGCATAGTGGATAGTTGTTGATTTTAATTGGCCAAATTAGTATCAAAATTTGTTTGAATTTTCACTTCTAGGTACAAATATTTCTCAGAAGCTCATGTAATTTCAGGAAACACTTAAAACTATAGATTTAAGACCCTTTAAAAAATATCACCAGTGAGCTCTAGAATTCTTTTCAGGAGGATGAATCTATAAACATCAAAAGTGCTCCAATCTGGAACTCAAGAAGGAGCTTATTCTAAAAGAAAAAAATTGTTTGAGGACTGTGAATTTTTAATATTCGTTTGTCAAAGTTGAAGCTGAATCAGTTTTGGTTTTTGTTGGGTTTTTTTTTTTCTTCTTCCTTGAAGTGGAATATTCAACTTGAAGGATTTGGATTAAAGCTCATCGTCAGATTAATTGTAATTGAAGAATGCACATAAAGACATTCAAGACTAACAACTACATAGGTTTGAAAAACTAATTAGGGAACAAATCAAACTAGAAGATCCTATTAGTTATGGAGTTCTGTTATACAGGTGTTTGGTTGTTTTTTTTTCACAAGGAAAATAAACAGGACAATAATAGTCAGCAAGTGTAAATCAGATTTGCTTCTACTATCACAGATTTATAATAGCTGTGGATTTAGTTACTCTTACTTTTGAGTGGTGTGATTCAAAATCATTCCTTCCTGATTATCTTGGTTTAAAAGTTTTGTAAAAATGGAGACTGAGGGGAGATCTTTTTAATCTCTGCAACTCCCTGAAAGGAGGTGTTGGTCTTCACTATGGTAAGAAGAGATAGAATGAGAGGAAATGGCCTCAAGCTGCCTCGAGGAGGTTTAGGTTGGACATTTGAAGAAACTTCTTGACTGATGGGGTTCTGGAAGACAGGATTAGGCTCCTCAGGGCAGATGGTTGAATCTGCATCCCTGGAAGTGTTTCAAAGAGGCAGAGGTGGTGTAGTGCTGAGGACTGTGGTTAAGCACCAGACTTGGCGAAGTTAGGTAATGGCTGGACTGGACAATCTGAAACGTCTTTTCCAACCAAAACTGAGATTTTTTTATATATATATATATATAGCAGGAAATTAAATTTTCAGACTTGCCTTTGGAGTAAAGGCACGTGAGACGCCTTGCAAGACAGTCTTTAGGGGTTTTGACTCTAGATTCTGAGACTGGAACTGTGGCAATTTAACAGACTGCTGAGTTTCATGTGGTGCACTTCTAAGGAGTCAGGCTTTGATATTTAAAGGATTCAGGATTTTTTTTTTTTTTTTTTTATGTCAGGTCTATCTAGATTTCAGTTGGCAACAATTTCAGCATATGTAAATCAGAAGGCTTGATCTCTGCCTCTAAACCCAGTTTATAGCATGCAGGAATTTGCTCATGAAGTCGTGACTAGAATTCAAAGTATTCGGAGGTGATTTTGTAGTAATTTTCCTCAAACTACATATTCCTAGTTTTCCTTCTTTCCCTCTGGGTGGTGAATGGCTGAAGAGCAGCCCTGAGGAAAAGGACCTTGGAGTCTGGGTTGATTAAAAGCTCAGCATGAGCCTGCAGTGTGCACATGCAGCCCAGACAGCAACCGAGTCCTGGGCTGCATCAAGAGAAGCGTGGCCAGCAGGGCAAGGGAGGGGATTCTACCCCTTTACTCTGCTCTTGTCAGACCCCACCTGGAGTACTGTGTGCAGTTCTGGAGCCCTCAGCACAGGAAGGACATGGAAGTGTTGGAGCGGGTCCAGAGCAGAGCCACGAGGATGATCAGAGGGCTGGAGCAGCTCTCCTATGAGGACAGGCTGAGGGAGTTGGGGCTCTTCAGCCTGGAGAAGAGAAGGCTTCCAGGAGACCTTAGAGAGTAGCCTTCCAGTATCCCATAGGAAGGCTGGGGAGGGATTATTTACAAGGTCTTGCAATGACAGGATGAGGGGCAATGGGTTTAAAGTGGCAGAGGGGAGATTTAGACTGGATGCTAGGAGGAAGTTCTTTCCAGTGAGGGTGGTGAGGCCCTGGCACAGGTTGCCCAGGGAGGTTGTGGCTGATCCCTCCATGGAGGTGTTTAAGGCCAGGTTGGATGAGGCCTTGAGTAACCTGTACTAGTGGGAGGTGTCCCCGGCTATGGCAAGGGGTTGGAACTAGATGATGCTTGAGGTCCCTTCCAACCTTACCATTCTATGATTTTCTTCTTTTTCCTGTAGTAGGGAACAGGGAAAACCAGCTCCTAGATGAACCAAACAAAAAGAGAAGACATCATGTTGCAGCAAAGTTATATCAAAGTTAGCATTTAAACTTGAAACACTGCTGCAGACAGAGTTTCTGAATTGTTAGTTCGATGTGCTAAGCTAACATAATTATAGTGTGGTTATAGAGCCACTGAAGTTAAAAGTAAAGTTTCCAAGTAGGTGAAGAGAGAGTCTGTCAGATGCATAGATCTCAGTGTTAACTGCTCATAGTCAGATTGCACACACTTTCCTAGGCTGGACCTGTGGATTTGTGAATGTTTGGTTAGTGCCTTTCAAAGGCAAACTGGAAATGAAAATGGATCACCTGGAAAGCTTGCTGAAAAACAAGAAAAATTTGTAAAATCATAGAATCACTTCATTTAGAAAAAAAAGCTTTGAGGTCCACCTCTAATTCTACCAAGCCTGGTGCTGAATCGTCTTCAGCACACATCTCTGCTAGATAACAGGCTATCAGGTTATCTGGTTAACAGGATAACAGGTTATCTGCAGGCTAGATAACATGCACCTGCTCCTCACAATCTGTTCTACAGACCCATCACCAGCTTCATTGCTTTTCTCTGGACCCATTCTGCTGCATTCTTGTTGGAGCAGGTTGGCAAGAGGGGAGCTGAAGGTGGCAGGTTTGTCAGTTCCCAGGAGCTATGTCTCCTTAGTGAGGAAGCTGGTGGTGAAGCAGCCTCCCTGCGTTCCCTTGGGATGAGGCAGCAGTGCTGTGCCTGCGTTTTTGAAGAGAACACCTTCATTATTGGAAGTGAGTAAGCTCTTTCTTCCTGTGAGTGAGACCACAAGAGGGGAACTCTTGGGTGCTAACCCTTGTGACTTGCTTTGATTTTCTGAAAAGACACAGTTTAGCAGACACCAACCACCTTAACTGTGCTTTAACAGGCCTGGTTTTGGGAGGGAACATGTGGCAATAAGGATGGTAGATAAACCCCACTGAAACAGTCATTCTGAAGCCCCAGTGCTTGTTTATTCTCAGTTTATAATCTTACCTTGGAGAGCAGCTGACAGAACACCTCTGCTTTAGCTTGAAACTGTGGAGTGCAATCATGCTTTCCCATTCCACTGTAAAATTTTACATTTGGTACAGTTGACATTTTGGTACAATGGACCATAAATTAATATAGGTAGAAGCTATAAAAGAAAAACCATTAGAATAATCAAGTGGCCACAGAAGTAGTTGAGTATATGAGTGTCTGTGGCACAGAATTTTTCTATTAGCTTACTTTTATGAGCCTTATCTGTTCACTTTGCCTATACCCAACCTACCCCAATTTCAGTTTCTCTTAAAGAGCAACTCAAGGGGTTGCTGAACCTCTTGAATGATGGGATTTTTGTGTCAAATGAAACTTAATTACTTCAGAGAAATAAATCACCATAACTCATCTCTAGTAAATATCCACAATACAATATCCTAGAGAACAGGTTTTCTGTTGAGCCATGAGGTATGATCTTAGACAGTGTTTCTCTCTTCATTAGTGTGATCATCTTAGTGACACATTGTTTCACTCCTTTGCTTTGTTTTCTTCCATGTGTGCTTTCCCTTCCTTAGAATAAACCTCTATGTGTGGGTTTGAGGCTAATTGGAATATTTTAGTAGAGAAAACTACATTATAGGCTGTGAAAGGAAGCCAATGGTGATGTCTACTTCACTTGTAGGCTTGCTGAGATGTTTAAGAATAAGAATACAAAACAAAGATAAAACACTTGGGCTTGCAGCCGCTGTGGGGCTGTCTAGCTTCTGACCTCCTCCTCTCTGCTGAGTAACCTCACTAACCACTTTCCTTCTAACCTCCCTGACTGATGCTCCGAACTCACCTTGCACATAAGGCAAACCTTGGGATAAGGTATAGGAGTAGGGAGAAGGTGGAAGGGTGGTTGGAAGCCCCTCCTGGGGTCTCTGATTTCTGGGAAGGGAGTTGTGTTTCTGTATTACCTTTAACTTGTCTATGTCTGTAACTATTCCTGTCTGTAGTGTATATCTCTGCTTGTACATTGTGCTGAGCTGTAAAGAGAACTTCAGTCCTTAACTTCCAACCAGCTGAGTTCTAGTCTGGGTCATTTTACAAAGTGTGTGTGTTGTTTAAGAGGCTATGGCTTGGAATTATTGTATATGTACTGTTTCCCATGATATGACCGTTGGCAGGGCTTGGTGGGTAAGGAATGAGAATGAAGGGAAGGAAGGAAAAGACTTTGCTCTGGGAAGCAGCTGGGAGGGAATGGCATACTCTGCTCTGTGTGTGTTTGACCTTTGTGCAGTTAAAATTGGTAATTCGAACTGAGTTCTATATACCAACAAGATAAGATTTTGGTTTCCAGTTATTGAGCAAAAGAATTTATTTCTCAGGGTTTAAAATTGTGCAGTCACTGGAACAATCTGAGGAAGAGAAGTGTGGGCTTTGGTTGAGGGGTTTTGTGGTATTAGGGTTTTTTTGGTAGAGCATTGTTTGTCTGTGGGTTTTTTTGTTTGCTTGGTTTGGAGTTTTTTGACTGTTGGTTTTGTTGGTCTGGGTTTGTTTTGTTTGTGGGTTTTTGTTGGGTTTTTTTTTGCTGGGGCTAGAAATTGTGTTGCTTTGGATTTTTATTTCAAATTCAGAAGTAATTAATGACCTAATGCAGGGAGCTGGGGGGGTTCCTTTATTATTATTATTAACTTGATAAAAAATAAGCACATTTCTTTCAAAAAGAGAACAAAATAAGTAGACAGAGGTGAAAGGTTCAGACTTCACACTGATTCCAAGGGAAAATTGTAATTGGAAAACAAAACAAAACAAAAGATAGTTGGCTTCTCTTTTTTTTTTCTTTTCTTTTTTCTTTTGTTTTTTCCTCCCCATGAAGATAATCACACTGGTTTTCCTTATAAGTAGTCTTACTGACCTCTGGGAAACTGAAGTTATTAGTCTGGAGAAAAGGAGTCTGAGGGGAGACCTTCTGGCTCTCTACAACTCCCTGAATGGAGGTTGGAGACAGGTGGGTTTTGGTCTCTTCTTCACAGTAACAAGTGATAAGAGGAGAGGAAATAGCCTCAAGTTACACCAGGGGAGGTTTAGGGTGGCTATGAGAAGAAACTTGTTAACTGCAAGGATTCTCAAAGACAGGAACAGGCTGCCCAGTGAGGTGGCTAAATCCCCAATCCTGGAGGTGTGGTGCTAAGGGACATGATTTAGCATCAGACTTGATAGAGTTACAGAATGGTTGGACTTCATGATCTTTTAAAGGTCTTTTCCAACCAAAACAGTTCTATAATTCCAACTTCTCAAGTCAAAGGAATGAAACTGATAGTGTTGGGGGCTTTTTGCTCAAAAACCTACCATGGCAACACTGGTTTTAGAGGTACTTTCTGTCATTTGAATATGCTGTAATTTATTCTGAATCAAATTTGTTGCTAGCACATTCCTTAAAGTGGCAATTTGTGATGGTCTTTGCAAAAAGATGGCATGTCTTATCTAACTCATTTAAATCATGCTCAGTTTTGATCTCTGTGTGGCTGTATTTCACTCCAAAACAAATTAATCCCTCTCCTGGAGTAAAGGTATAGAAACTCTTCCTGTATAAATTGCATTCACTTAGGAATTTACTCTTTTGCACACACTTTGCAGCAAAGATCCTCTTTACACTTTGTGACTAACAACGCTGTGAGCATTACTGGAGCTGCTGTCATCTTTCTGTGCTGCCAAGGAGGTTGCCATGGTTTGGTAGGCTGGTTGCAGTGAGGTCAGTGGGATCAGTTATGGTTCAGAGAGCTGCAAGGTTTGGGGCAGAGAAATCACTTGGCATTGAAGAGGTCTGGGATGTGTTGTTTGCTGTTTATGACAGAGTATTTATCTATCTGTCTGCTCAGGAACTCCAGCAGTGAGAATAATTCCCCTTTCCCAGGCAGCTTGTTGGAAGAGCATCATGTAGAAGATTGTCCCAGTATCAATTTTTAAATTATTGCTGTAGCTCGCTCTTATGGCTTATTTGCATCTTTAAGGATGTAGAGGACAGTTCCTGTCCCCTTGGCATGTTTTGCACTTGAAGTTTTACATTTAATACTTTTGCATTTCCCCTTGAGGCCTCTCTTTTTAGGTTATACCTCATCTGTTCATCCAGTCTTGGAGGGAGGTGCTGTTTCCTAGACTTCAATTACTCATATTATTCTATTCTTTATTTTGGGTAGCTACTCCATTATTTAGTTATTTATTTTCCTCCTGGTATGTCCAATTTATAAGGATCATTTTGAACATAAAGGATGTTTTACAATGTGGGTTATGTCCCTGCTAGCTCAAATATGATCCTCAGTTGTAAGTTCTTCCTCTCTGTTGCATCATTCAGGTTGTTTAATGAAACTACTGTCCTAGAACAAACCTTGTGTGTGAATAAGCAGAAAAACATCTGGCTCTAAGAATGGGCTTACCTGCTTCTGTGTATCTTTGGATGAGTGTTATCCTTGCTTGACATTGTGCAACTTAGTTAAAAATTAGTTGGGGATGGGAGGGACGATGGTGTTGATGTGTTTGTATTTTTATATTTCCCCCTTCTTCCTATGTGTCTCAGTTGTTTATGTGTCTCACTGCTTTATGCTTCTATGGCAAGGGTTCCCTAATAATTCCCAAGCAATTCATTTTCAACCCACCAAAATAAAAATGCTACTGAAGCAGCTCAGAGTTGCTCTTAGCTCTCAAAAAAGACTGACAGACCTGTTCATTATTGCTGTTCCTCACAATACAAAAGCCACAGAACATTTAAGGTACCTACGTGTAGAAAGAATAAAAATGTTCCTTTTGATCCAAGCATAAGACAAAAGAAACAGGCAGCTGAATATAAAGGACCGAAATGTACCATAAAGATGCACCACACTGAGAGAAACTTGTCCAAGAACTATTGATAAATCCCTCCTGGGTGGCCACAGTGGGGTGAGTTGTCTGAGGACATCAGCAATCTAGCAGATGGAGTTGGTTTAATTAAAGATGCTTTTGGAACCTGCATATAATGTTATACTTACATATATATATTGCTGCAGGTACATGCATGCTAATCAAGTAAGAACAAAAGTGCTTAGGTTTCTATTCCCATTAGTTAGTGTCCATTCAGACACAATGTCAGCCCTGACTTATGGAAATGCAGCTTTTTCTCTCAAGTAGCTGCAGCTTGGCTTGCTGTGGCCCTGCATGACCCCTGTAGCAGGCTCTAGGCAGCATTTTGAAGTCAGTTTTGTAAAGGGAATAGTACAGTAGCCATGTATTGGAATGGTTCTTTGCTAAGGCTTCATTTCTGCTCTGCGAGCCAAGAATGACGTTGAAACAAAGCTTATTAATATAAAGTAATTTACTGGGCACCTACCATTTCCCTGCCTTCCCAAAATGTCACCTTGCAATACCTTTTCTGTTTGAATATGTCCACGAGACACTGACAAAGATTGCTACTGTTACAAGCCAGGTCCTCACTTGCAGTAAATCACTGCAGTTAATAGAGCAATACCAATTTCTCCAAGCTGCACAGAAATGATGAAAATACAATTTTTTCCCCCCAATAGAAACTGCTTATTCAACAAGATCAAAACATTCTGTGAAACATAGAAACTTCAATCAAACTCCATTTATAAAAGAAATCAAAGCAAGGGAGCTTTTTTACCTCATTAAGAGATAACTTCTCTTTTTTTTTTTTTTTCTTTGAAATTTAGATGACAAAATCTAATATGATGTTTTAAAAGATGTTCTGATTTAATTGATGCCAGGAAATGTTTTCACAAATATATACTTTAAGGGGTATTTGGAATGTTGGCACACAGCTTGAGCACTGTGTTTCGTTTTGTGCATCTCACTACAAGAAGGACACCGAGGTGCTGGAGCTGGGGCTCTTCAGCCTGGAGAAGAGAAGGCTTCCAGGAGACCTTATAGTAGCCTTCCAGTATCTGAAGGGGGCCTACAGGAAGGCTGGGGAGCGACTGTTTACAAGTTCTTGCAATGACAGGACAAGGGGCAATGGGTTTAAACTGGCAGAGGGGAGATTGAAACTGAATGTCAGGAGGAAATTCTTTCCAGTGAGAGTGGTGAGGCACTGGAACAGGTTGCCCAGGGAGGCCATGGCTGCTCCCTCCCTGGAGGTGTTTCAAGGCCAGGTTGGACAAGGCCTTGAGTAACCTGTACTAGTGGGAGGTGTCCCTGCCTATGGCAGGTGCTTGGAATTAGATGATCCTTGAGGTCCTTTCCAACCTTACCATTCTATGATCCTATGATCCAGAGAAGGGCAATGGAGCTGGTGAAGGGTTTGGAAAGCAGGTCTGGCATCGAGCAGCTGAGGGAACTGGGGTTGTTTAGTCTGGAAGAAAAAGGAGACTGAGAGGAGATCTTCTCTCTCTTTGAACCTATTTCAAAAGAGATTAGAGCCAGGTGGGTGTTAGTCTCTCCTCCCTAGCATCAAGTGATAGAAGGAGAGGAAATACCCTCAAGTTGCACCCTGAGAGGTTTAGATTTGATGTGCGAAGAAATATGTTGACTGAAAGGCTTCCCAAAAACTGGAACAGGCTGCCCAGGTCCGTGATCCAATCCCCATCCCTTGGAGGTGCTTCAAAGAGGCAGAGATGTGGTGCTGAGGGCCATGGTTAGTAGAGTTAGTGGTGGAACTCAGTGATCTTTTCCAACAACAATTCTGAACTCAGTGATCTTTTCCAACAACAATTCTGAACTCAGTGATCTTTTCCAACAACAATTCTGAACTCAGTGATCTTTTCCAACAACAATTCTGAACTCAGTGATCTTTTCCAACAACAATTCTATGATTCTGTGAGCACTGATAGTTTCTTGGTATTTTCAGTCATAGCCAAAGAATGATTAAGAATGGAGAAACAATTTATTCCTAAGATAGGAAAGGTCCCTGTGGGGTCTCATCATGAAAGAAGTGTAAGGAAGAGCTTGCATTGCATACAATATGCTCCACAGTTGCATATCCATGTGTAAGAGACTATGCATTTATGCATGAAAATAATGTGAGATTCTTTCCAGATGTATTTGTGTCTAATATAAACACTCAAGATGATAATCATCTCTGTAAGCACAGCTAATGAAACTTTAGTAGCCTTTGAGAGCTGTGTCAATAAAAACATAAAGGATGTGCAGCCGCTCTGATAGAAGCTTTGAGTTGTGTGTGGCAGTGGAGTTATTGGCATCTTAGCTGCCCAGCAAAACCCTGTAGGTTCAGCAGGGATTCGAGGAAATGATGAAAAAACTGAAGCTCTGACTCAAGCTATGGTACTGTGCTGTGGAAGAAAGGCAGAAACAGTCACAGTGAGACCGTGGCAGAACCAAGTGTGTGAATGGGAAGGAAACAGGCAGGTAAATGTGATGTTTCTTGAGAGGGTATTTTAAGAATCATAAAACTGGTTTGATTGGATAGAAACTTTAAAGTCATCAAGTCTAACCATTATCTAACTCTACTAAAAGTCTGATGCTGAAGCACATCCCTCAGCACCGCATCTCTGCCTCTTTTAACCACGTCCAGGGATGTAGATTCAACCACCTCCCTGGGCAGCTTGTTCCAGTCTCTGAGAAACACTCTCAGTCAAAAAGTTTCTTCTGATATCCAAACTAAATCCACCCCGATGCAACTTGAGGCCATTTCCTCATGTCCCTTTGCCGGGATCTGCCCTCATGCAGCTGTGGTGGTGTTTGGCTTCAGTGTTTTCCTGGGTTTGAAGTTCTGATGATAAAATAGACATGATGCCCATCCCACTTACTTGTACTCCTTTGTAGGATCAGACAATGCCACAGGTACCCAACCAAACTGGTGCCTGCTGGCTTAGACAGCCTTTTGGAGACAGTCATGAATCATAGAATCATAGAATCATAGAATGGTAAGGTTGGAAGGGACCTCAAGGATCATCTAGTTCTAACCCCCTGCCATAGGCAGGGACACCTCCCACTAGTACAGGTTACTCAAGGCCTCATCCAATCTGGCCTTGAACACATCCAGGGAGGGAGCAGCCACAACCTCCCTGGGCAACCTGTTCCAGTGCCTCACCACCCTTACTGTAAAGAACTTCCTCCTAACATCTAGTCTAAATCTCCCCTCTGCCAGTTTAAGCCCATTGCCCCTTGTCCTGTCATTGCAGGACCTTGTAAATAATCCTTCCCCAGCCTTCCTGTAGGCCCCCTTCAGATACTGGAAGGCTACTATCAGGTCCCCTCGAAGCCTTCTCTTCTCCAGGCTGAAGAGCCCCAACTCCCTCAGCCT